>CM077820.1:39820281-40420281 GCA_039720395.1 Liquidambar formosana
TCCTATATAAGATCCTACAAATGCTTTATTTTCTTGATAGATTATTGTCACTTTTTTAATTAGTGAATCTTTACTCCTTCATTAAACATTAATGGATTAATGCAAAGTCTGTCCACTGTTTTGAGCAATCAAGCTGAATTTTGTCTATAGAGTTTTTGAGTTATTTTTGTCTGGAATTTTCAAATGTTTGTGACTAGCAAAAATTGTAGGGGTGAATAACAAAAAGAAAGAGTTTCCACATGCAAGGTGTTTTTGGAAGCTGCTTTCCTTTTTTTTTTTTTTTTTGGTTTGACGGTCAAGGTGTTTGACCAACTGTCCATGTTGTACTTTGACATGTTAAGTAAGATGAGGTATCTGGAAATTTGCAAGGATTCTAAGAGTCAATTAATCTAAATCCAGCTAAAACCAGCCAGATTTGACCCAACTTAAACTTCAATTTTATCTGCAACCTAATTTTTTGACATTTTTAAATGTTCTTTATTGCACATGGAACGTACTTTTGCTTCTTCTTTCTTCTTTCTCATAAATAAATTTTAAAAAATCATTTTAAAATGTACAATCATAAGAATAGAAATATATAGTGGCATAGTGCACCAATATAAAATAATGTTGCAAGGATACATTTGGGGGATTTTTATTTGGGGGGGGGGGGGGGGGGGGGGTGGAGGTTGGTGTTTTAGAGTGGCGCTATACCAATTACATCCATTTTGCCAATTGAAGTGACATTTACTTCTTGAAAACAAAAAAAAAAACAATTTATTTCACTCGTTTATTTTATCCATATTCTCTCACCTATCTTTACGTGGCAGATTGACAATTTCTCATTTTTTTCATATTGGACTTATATAATAATAGCTTTCACCTATTACTTTTGACATAAAAGACGGGTGGTACAAATAGGTGATAAAAGACAGGTGAAATAACATTTTCCCTATTGAGATAATCATATGTGACACATTAATTGTTTGGGCTCAGGTCCAAATTGGAAGATTTGTGCACCTTTAAGTTCCTTTTTAAAAACACTTTTAATCTTAAGTCCAACTAAATATTGCCGGACAAAAATGCCCCTAAATCTTTCAAAATCACAATAATAGCTGAATCTCCATAATACCTGTAGACATAATAAGCAGCGAGATTTGTGAGAAAATCTCCATCAAATCTCCCCACCCAAACCGAAGATTTTGTAACTAATTACAAAGGTCTTCCCCTGTGAGTAATGGCCAAAAAACGTAAGTTTTCCATAAGTTTATTCCTAAATCCATCAATAAATATCAATTAAAACCCAAAATGCAGGTTTTTATTTTCCCGTGTAACTGTTTCAAGGGTTTTAAGGGAATAAGGATCAGACAAATAGCATTTTGTATGTTTGAGAAAGGCGGTGTTACAGTTTATACTTTATATCGTGTTAAGTACCTTGAAATTGAAGATTTTAATAATTTGGTGCAATGTCAAATTAAGGGATTTTAAGTCATAAATGTTGAATCAATGATTTCTCAAAATTTCAGAGTGTTATTACTTTGAAATTGAAGATAGTTACTTCAATTTTGATACATGCGTTTGATAATTGATTCGTGGCATGCAATAGTCTTAAAAATTGCTACGTCAAATTTGAAAATAGTTACCTGAGATTAAAGACAGTTACATGATATTGAAAATAGTTACTTTGGAATTTTGAGATGTGTTTATAATAGTTATTTGCAGTCTTCACTCTTCATACTTCAATTATGGATCTCACATGTTTTTTGAAATTAGTAAACGGATGTTGATTGAAATAAACATGGTAATATGATTGATTGCCAGTGAAAATTAGATAAACATGGTAATATGATTGATTGCTGCGAAAATCATGGGGCATAACGCATGGAGAATTTTGCACAATAATGACCGTTAATGACTTGCATGTAAGAATTTTTTGGATCTATAGCTTATATTTTATTTAGATTAAATTTTGAGTTAATTGTGATAATATTGTAAAAGTAGGACCCATAGATCAAACGATTTTTTGTCAATCACAGTGACTATGTTTTGACCGTTTGATCGATATAATTTGGTAATATTGGTACGGTTTTAGTGAGTGTGGTGATTTGATTCTATGTGTCTTAACCTATAAGTCCTTAGTTGGATGTGGAAACTTAGGGTTAATGGTTAGCCGCCTATATATTTCATTATGTATTGGAACCCTATCATCCAGAAGTTAGGAAGGCTGGGTGTAGTACCACGGCTGTCGTTAAGGTTTTCTATTCTTGCAGATAGAAGCATTTTTATAATGACTACGTTTTCAACTTCTACCAGTATGCATAGATTATTTAATCAATTGTGATTTGCCATGCCATATAGATCCGATTAATCTTATTTTCGCTTCCGCTCAGTTTAATATTATTTATTTTAATGGGGAAATTAGCCAAAAGTACTTAATTTACTAACTCTTCAAGCGTCAAGTCCATTGAGTTTCTCTTATTGCGGCAGGTCCATTCTTAACAAAAACGACTATGTTTTAGGGAGCTACTGGGAATCACGTTAAGGGGAATACCAGCTCTGTCCTTATTCACAGATTTGGCAGGAAATTAATGAGATTTTCACGATTTCCGGATTTTTCTCTATCATGAAGGAGATCTTGTTAACGGTTCCCATATTTGGGATATCGCCCAACGATGTTTGCCTCCGATTCGTGTTTGAATTTGAATTTTGTTCGTGGTCGTATTGCCCCAAATTTATATAACCTCAAGCTATGTTATATTATTCCAAATAGATCTACAGAAGGGACATGAAATCCGTCACAATCTGGAGTGCAGAATTCACCTGTCTAAACTGTACACATTGATGCTAAATAGATACATGAATTTAAAAATTGTTATGTAAAACATTTCTCTCCCATTCTCTTGGTCAGTGTTGAGACCTTATATTTTTCTCATTTTCAGAGATTTAAAGTAAATCTCAAAGAAACGGAACTTCCATTGTGACATCCATCATAATTTTGAAATTCTGAACATTATATCATAGTAAACTAATATATATGCATTTAGGGTCTCTCAGTTCTCATAAACTTCTAATTATGCAGCAATATTACATCCCTTCAGCACGGGAATTATCACGGTTGGTTGGAGTATGCAAAGCTCCAGCAATACAACATTTTGCTGAAACAATTTCAGGATCCACAACTATCAGGAGCTTTGATCAAGAATCAAGATTTCGAGACACAAATATGAAACTGGTAGATGGATACTCCCGGCCCAAGTTCCATATAGCTGGTGCAATGGAATGGCTCTGCTTTCGCTTGGATATGTTCTCTCATATTACTTTTGCCTTCTCTTTAGTTTTACTCATCTCTGTTCCTGAGGGATTTATTAATCCGGGTAGGTAATCCACACCCAGCAACTTTACTGATCATCCTTCTCACTGTATATTGCTAATGTTGGACAAATATGACTGATGCCTTATTTTGGTTTAATTTTCATCCTTGGCGGGCTTAGCAGTGACATATGGACTCAATCTAAACATGTTACAAGCTATTACAATATGGAATCTTTGCAATCTGGAGAACAAAATTATATCAGTTGAGAGGATACTGCAGTACACTTGTATTCCGAGTGAGCCTCCTCTGGTAAAAGAGGCAAGCCGGCTAGACCATTCATGGCCATCACACGGAGAAGTTGATATTCGTGATCTGCAGGTAATTTCGAGTCTCGTTTACTTGTTTATGTACTGAACAAATTTTCACATTATATCTGTGGTCTTTTATGTCTCGACTTGTTCTGAATGTATGTATATTTAATGGTAATGGGTGTGGGTATAGGTCCGGTATGCCCCACACTTGCCACTTGTGTTGAGAGGTCTCACATGCACTGTTCTGGGGGGGCTTAAAACTGGCATTGTGGGGAGAACAGGAAGTGGTAAATCAACTCTAATACAAACGCTCTTTCGAATTGTTGAACCTGCTGCTGCTACATAATGGACAAATAGTTACATTAAAATTAAACATAAACATGCACTCGAATAGTTATATGAACCACAAGTGATAATATAAACAATTACACAATATACAATTAGTTACATTCAAATTTAAATAGGGACACACACTAGAAAAATGACTAAAAAACCCAGACCTATTGGAGTAATGCCAAACACAAGTCATAATTTTAGCAGTTATATAATGCCAACCACGCGGGTTTATAATTAAAGTAACATTCCAGGTGTCAGAAACTCATGCGTATAACAAATTCATATCCAACTAATAATCCATTCATTTTCGTAACCTGCAATCTATAATGTCAGAACCACCATTTCTGAAAGTAAATTTTTGAACCTAAAAGTATGAATACATATGTGATGCTGTGATTAAAAGTACAGTGTCTCAGGAAACCCAAATATCCATTTAGTTACACTATCTAAAAGTGTTACATCATCTATCAGAGTTACATCGTTTAGTTACTTCCTTTCGTTACATCATCTAAAAGAGTTACACTGTTTTGGACTTTATCACACGCAAAAGTAACTTCATTGCACGTTTACAAGTCCATCATCCCATGTTTCAAACATACATTAACATGGTCCATAAATTTCCCCATTAACATAATGGACAAATAGTTACATTAAAATTAAACATAAACATGCACTCGAATAGTTATATGAACCACAAGTGATACTATAACTGTTACATAAAAAAAAAAAACACACTAAATCAGTTACACGAATATATTTTGAATAACAATTCACTAAGCATGCCACTATTTTAAGGTTTAGATAGTTATATCAACTATTAGTCTTAATCTTTTTTATGCTATGATTAAAAGTACAGTGTCTCAGGAAACCCAAACATCCATTTAGTTACACTATCTAAAAGTGTTACATCAACTATCAGAGTTACATTGTTTAGTTACTTCCTTTCATTACATCATCTAAAAGAGTTACACTGTCTTGGACTTTATCACACGCAAAAGTAACTTCATTGCACGTTTACAAGTCCATTATCCCATGTTTCAAACATACATTAACATGTTCCATAAATTTCCCCATGTAACAAAGTCCCAATCAACTAATTACCCATTCAATTTCGTATACCTCCCCTTGTAATGTCAAAAACCCCAAACTTGAAATTAAATTTTGTACCTAAATGCATGAATCCATTTATCATTCTGAGATTAACATCAACCAAAAAATCAGAAAAATCAGAAACCCCATCATCCAATGCAAACCCACTATACAATACCTCGGCTACATACATAAACAGGGGGAAAAAAAAATTAGTTACACAGAGTGATAAAATTGGCGAACCCTAGAATCAGAAATAATCACATGTAACTCATTCTCAATCAACTATTTTCCCATTCAATTTCGTTAACCCCACTTATAATGTCAAAATCCTCAATTTCCAAAACAAAATTTCAGCACAAATGCTCTCCATTTATCAATATGAGATTACAAGAAATTTTTTCAGGAAACCACTAGATTTAGTTACACAGAGTGATACGATTGAAGAAAAATTACTTTTGCTATAATACATCGATTACATTCGTAAACAAACAAAAAAGCCCTAGATTTAGTTACACGAAAAGATCATAATGAATAACTTTGAAACGAAATCGAAAAAAAAATTTAAAACACGCACACAAAGAAAGAAGAACTTAGAAAACTCACGCTTTTTAGCCATCGACACCGGTTGGTTTTGTGGGTCGAACCAGTTTCGAAATTCTGAGAATAGTTACACGACAATGGCTGCAGTTCAGATTCGGCTATGGCAATTCTTCCCTTCCTCGTAGCCGATGCCTTGATGAGATAGTGGGAGCTATTATGTTTTCTTCTTGAAGAATACAGTAGGATTCTCACGGAAGATCCACAGAATATTTTGCGGAATACCTCAACTGGATTTTCGGGCGTTATGTTCGTTCCGTGTTTGACAGGAATGAATATATTGACGTTTTGGGCGGGGCTGTAGGTTACAAAAAGGGGCATTTTTGTCATCTTATAAAAAAGTGTACCTATGGCTGGAATAGTTTTTAAAACTAGACCTATGGCTGCACGTTTCTATCTAATTGGACTGTAGCCCAAACGCCCCTATTTTAATATTGCAAACGTACCATATCAAGACAGAGGGCAAGGATGTTACTCCAACAACAAAAAAAAAATCCCATAAAAAGCTAAAACAATAATGTTTTTTCACTTAATTCACTCGACTTGGGGTTGGAAAAGAGTTGAAATAAGAACTTTACAAGCCTTTGGATGTGGACTTCCCACCTATTTCCCCTATTAAATATTGGATGGATGAAACCGATAGCTTTAACATTTTTTCTTTATATAATTGCAAACATCATATAAACCTATACACCCTATCAATCAATCCATGAGACAGATCCTTCGGAGCCTAGTTTTTCAAGAAACTCTAGATTCCAGCCCCCAACCTTCCCCTTCAAACAGGGACTCATATGCTCAAAATTGTTTTCTAACATTGTTATCTTATTATCATTATATGGATTGGACCCTCCAAAGACGATCCATATACAAACCCGACTCATTTTCATTTTCCAAACCAACTAGCCAACTGGGGCCCTCCGTGCGGATAAAGGATAAGGTTTCGAAGCACCAACCATCCAATGAGAAGTGAGAGACAACAACGACCACAGACCCAAACACAATATCCATGGACAATCCTATCCCCTCCAAGCCTTGCTTTACTATCTCTCTAGCCCACCATTTCTTTCATTTCTCTCTTCAGCAAGATCAGTAGTTCTCTGCGAATTGAGTGAAATCATAGCAATGGCCTCTGCTTCTCCAATGGCCAGCCAGCTCAAGAGCAACTTCACTTCACCAATCTCAAGAGCTCTTGTCTCACCCAGAGGAATCTCCAGCTCTCCACTTAGGGTTTTGCCCACTAGGAGGCACTCTTCCTTCACCGTCAAAGCCATTCAGAGCGAAAAGGTATATAAGGATTTTTAATTTCAATCCTTAGTTGATTTCTGGGTATTTAGTATTTGGACCGTTGGATCAAAAATAAAAAACTACGATTAAAAGTCTACATATATCTTCCATAAATGACTAACATTCGTGTATAAATATAAGTGAAATGTTAACTATTCATTAGTAATAAATTAATAATCTATTATATAATTTGGTTTTATTATTTGTGAATTGTAGTAGTTATTATATTAGCCATTCTCGTTCTTTGATATAAGATACATGTAGATTTTTCATTTTAGTCCTTTATTTTTTATTCAATAGCACAAGTTATGACTACTTGGAACACACTTTTACCTCCTATTGGAAGCACTTGCAATAAGTAATGATATGTTATTATTTGCAATTATTGACAATTGGGACTGCTAATATATATGTGAGTAGGATATAAATGCATATATTTTGTATAAGGTTAGGATCAAAAGAGTACAATTTTTGCAATCCTTTTTTTTTTTTATAATAATTTTTAAACCCTTAGATCTTGTGAAATTTAAAAGTTTCGTTATTATGTTAATTATTTTTCACTTGGCTATTTAAGATCAATGGATGTTGCGAGATCCAATAGATTAAGAACTATGTAAAAATTGTGTAATGATATCAGTAAATTTTGAGAGATTGTGGGTTCCTTCGTGGACCCGTGGTTACCCCAAAGATTTTTTCATCCGCCATTAAAAAAAAAAAAAAAAATTAAATAATTAATTAATTTTCGTACATTATTTTTTTTTATTTTTTTATTTTTTATTTTTGGGGTAAGTAAAAAAAATTTGGGAGGTTTTGTTTTTTGCATTTGAACCACTTTCTCTCTCCAAAAGGCTTACCCTCTAAGATCCTCTCTTAACATGACCTTGAAGATAATACAAATCATCAACGTAGAAGTACGGACAAGCGGAGCAGTGTGCAACACTAATTTTCGCATACGGGACCTTAAAAAGGGCATTTCCGAACCACGCGCTGATGGAGGACTTGATCCGCACGCACGATGCCGTGTTTCGCGGCGACTACTCCACGGTGGAAAGGTTTCCTTTGGTGTGCGGGCCCCATGGAATCCCTTTCCTAATCAACATTCCCGGGTCGGGTCACCGGGTCAGGGGCGAGTTGTACGCGGTGTCGGACAATGGACTGGGTCGAATGGATGAGTTTGAGGGCACGAACCAGGGGCACTACGAAAGGCTGCCCGTGAACGTAAGCTCTGACGGCAGTGGTGGGAAGGCGGCGACGGTGGTGGAGGCGGAGGCGTATTATGCACACCGGAGTTTTGGGGTGGAGCTTTGGAGGAGGAGAGGAGAGGAAGGGGTTGAAGAGTATACATAGGAAATGGGGGATAAGTATGTGAAGAGGGAAGATAAGCCTCCCAATTGGAGTTTTCTTGGTGATATTTTTTAGGTTGTTTGTGTCAACATACACGGAAACCACATGTCAACATACATAGCTAAGTTTATTTGAAAGATTGGAATTTTTCAAGTCAAAGCTCAACATAATTATATACTTTTCTTTTTTCCTTTTTCCAATTGTTTTTGATTTTACAGCCAACATATCAAGTGATTCAGCCAATCAACGGTGACCCATTCATTGGAAGCCTCGAGACGCCGATAACGTCGAGTCCGTTGATCGCATGGTACCTCTCCAACCTTCCGGCTTACCGGACAGCGGTCAGCCCACTTCTTAGGGGAGTCGAAGTGGGTCCTAGCCCATGGATTCCTTCTCGTGGGCCCGTTTGTTAAGACCGGCCCTTTGAGGAACACAGAGTATGCTGGAGCAGCAGGGTCTCTGGCTGCTGGTGGGCTTGTGGTCATCCTTAGCATTTGCTTGACCATGTATGGAATTGCATCCTTCAATGAAGGAGAGCCGTCGACCGCTCCAGTCGTTGACCTTGACCGGGAGGAAGAAGGAGCCCGATCAATTGCAGACGGCGGACTGGATGGGCCAAGTTCACTGGAGGATTCTTCTTCGGAGGGATTTCCGGTGTCATTTGGGCTTTCTTCCTCCTCTATGTCATTAACCTTCCTTACTATGTTAAGTAGATTCTGAATTTTTTTTCCTATCACCTAATGTATGTTTTTATTTGGGAAGGAAATGAAAAATTTGTATATTTGATGATCGATGTATCACACTTATGGCATTTAGAATTTCGTTTCACATTTATCTTTTTATTTTTATCTCTTTCTCTCTCTGCACAATCAGCCACAAGCTGGGCTCAAAGGAACCCAGCCCAGCTGAAGAAATTTGAGGGCCCAATTCACATCCCACTACTATATATTGAGAGGAGAGAGGTTCTTAATTTTCAATGTCCACTCTGAATTTACACAGGTTCCTTTTGCCTCACAAATGAAAATATAGGGATGCGATGGTACCCAAAAAATTGGGTAGATAAGGCTGCAACTCAGGCAGATTGGGCCAAGTTGGAGGCCAACCCAAACTCTTTCTTGAAGCCTCTAATCGCAGCCCAGCCCAACCCGACCTCTAACCCTAGCATGGTAGCACCCCAACTCAAGTTCAACCCGAATTCAAAGACTTATGCTTTGGTCAAGCTTGGGTTAGGTGGGTTAAGTATAGGATAGGGAAAAAAAATTCTTTCATGGGAAAAAAGAAAAGGGAGGAATGGGAATGGATTTTTCGTTCAATGATAAATTTCAAAATATTCGGATGACTAGAAATTTGGCAGGCGCACCAAAATAAAATAATGCAAGATTTGTGTTTATGAACTCAGAGAGACTAGTATAGCCCAATGTGATTAATGTGAAAATTTTGGGTTTATGAATAATAAATATTTTCCTTGACGGTCGTGTGTGTGATAACTGATAAGGTACGTGTTTTAAAAGATGGTTTCAACTACCATATTTTTATGGACTAGTGTTGCTTGATATAGACATGCACCAGAGTTTTTCTCCCTTTTTTTAATTTTTTTAATTTTTTTATGAATCGATGGGAGAATGCACATGCACCTACACGGAGTTGAAACCAAGACTTTCACAAATCCCACGTCCTTATTAATTGGGATAGGATATGCCATTAGAACCGAGAGCCATTGGTAGAGTTTTTCTCCTGTTTAGTAGGGATGTGCGCAGGTTGATTTAGGAGTGGTTTAGGAACAAAATATCAACCAATCCACCAATGGCGGATTACAAAATTTTCAACCTGCCGTCAAACCGTATGTGTTAAAAACCAGTGGGTTGGTTGATTCTTTAGGCAGTTTGTTATTAGCGGTTTAGGCAGGTTTGACAGTTTCTTTCATGTCATTTTAATAGGGTATTTTCTAATATACATTGGGCTTTAATTGATGAGTTGTAAATAAATCCAGAAAATTTAACCATTTTAGTTGGTTATGTAAAGCTTGATACACATTTTCAAATATCTTAATGCAAAAGAAGTAAATTATGATTTTGTGAGAATAAACACCCAATCAATGTAAATGAAATTCAAGATAATTAGTGTTAAATTAGCTTTTAATCTTGTTGGAAGATCCAAAATATAGCAACCTAACAAAGTAGCAATAAGAAATAATAAAATACACTAATATGCAACCCATTTCCATGTTTCAAAATGGGGACTTGGGTATGTGAATGTTGTCATATCTTAATAAGTTGATGTGCATCATTTGAAAACTTAGGAATCTAAGGTCTCAGGTTATCCATTTGGTCATTGATAATTGTTATAAGAAGATTTCTATATTAGATTTTTATAATTTGATACATATGTTGTTAATTAAAGGCAAGTCGATTTGGTTTTTTGGTGATTTAACAACATTTAATCCGCCAACTAAACCAAATTGCCAATTTTGTTGCTCAATCCACCCAAACCGTGCCACTTAACCTCTCAAACCCCCTAGGTAGGTGCAAAATGGAGTGGATTGGTTTGATTTGACAAATTAGGCGATTTTTTACACATCCCTACTGTCTAGCTTGTACCTTTTCATTTCCCAGCCTAAAAAATTAAAAAAAACCTTGCGAAAGAAATTGGGGGCATGCAACTAATCAATTTGACAATACACTCTTGATCGATAAAGTATAGAATTCATTAATCAAGATATTTTTCGATTAGCTAGAGAGGTCATTTTGGTTAAACATGGAAGTGATTATTCATTGCATAATTGCCTATTATTATATCATGAAATAATTAGTATGGCCGGGGTTTGCTTGCTTTTCACTATAAAATAAGATGTTGTGGTCCATAATACAGTCTTGAAGTTAAAAATGTACCCGTTTGGTAAGCAGGGCCACTATTGCCTTCTTGAGAATTGAATCTCCCATTTTTATAAGATTAGTGATTTTCAAAAGTAAGGATCTGTAACTTTGAAAATTTGGAGTTTGGGTTGGTGTCAATAAAGACATCTAGACAACCATTGCCATCGATCAGCATGGTGCCATCCCTATGCCTTTGAAAGCATTGCTGCGACCTTCCCACCCTCTTCTCTTTTTCCTTACTTGAGAATTAGGCCATGGCAATTTTCTTTCTTTTTTGGTTTGGAAGGTTTGTATTGTTGGAAAATTTCCTTTTCAATTTTTTTTTCTTAATTTCATGATACTGGTCCCCAAAAAAAAACCAAGCTATCAAATGAAAGTTTTTGTTTTAAAAAAAAAAAGCTAGGCTTATACTGAAGTCTCATATTCTTCCAACATATAACTTTGTTCACTAAATAAAATCAGGGTTTATTCTAAAAGATTGAGCTATATCCCCCCCAACCCAAGCGGAGCATTCATAAAGGAGTTAGATGCTTCTTCAATTATTTACCTTGGTGCAGTTGGGTTGTCCTAGTTTGTTATTAGACCATTAGGATTTAGGGGTGCAAATCGGTTTGAGCCGGTCCAAGTCAAGGGTATATTTCGACCAGACCAAATTAATTCGAGACCTCAAAAATTGGACCAGAACAGGACCGATAATTGTATTGGACCAGACCGACAAAAATGGTTTGGTTCTCGGTTCTTTTTTTTTTTTTTTTTTTTGGTGTAAAAGGTAATAACTTATTAACTTTATTGAAAGTATTATTATTTATTTAATAATACTTATTTATGGAGTATAATATATTAATATAAACATATAATTATATATATAATCAGATATATATTTATATATATTTTTTTTCATAATTTGGGAATTCGGTCCTGGTCAATTCTAAAACCCCCCTAAACCGTAGATCAGACCGAATTTATTGGTTTTTAAAAATTTGTCCTGAAAACCGGACAGGTTACTGTTTGGACGAACCAAACCAAACCAAATTACACAGAATAGTCTGATTCTTGGGTCTACCCAAACCATTGTGCACCCCCATAGACCATGGTATTTCACTGACCAAATACATCAAATATTGTATGTTATTTCCTATGTATGGAAGACAAACTATGATGCGACACCACTATCAAAATTGATGGGACAATATCATTTGTGTACAAATGATATGAGAGTATATTAATCAAGACTATTGAAATAGCTCTAACCACATGAGAAAATTTGGATTTTCTGATGTGCACAGCATGGTGCAGTACTAAATCTGGATTCCGCATTAGACTATATAGGTTTCTAATATCATAAGAATTAATGATGCAAAACATTATATCTTTATTTTTATTTGTACAGACAAAATGGCCAAGTGCTCGAGCAAAAAGCAAGCAAGTTTAAGTTTAATATGAAAAAGACTTTTTAGCCAGCATATATACATTCTCGGGGGAATTTTAGATTGGTCGGCCTACGGGAAAATATTACAATCAGTGGTCATTGTTAGTTAAGTTAGTAATCATTTACTAGAAAGTTAATAGCAGTTTGCACCTAACTGTAATTATTTTCCTGTAACCCAATCAATCTAAAATTCCCCCTAGATTCTCTCATTGCCAAATATGTGTATTAGATGAAAAATGATTACAAATGAAAACAGGGGTAAAAAAGCCTTTAAACAATAACCATTAAAACTTCATAGTACACACTAAAGCAGGAGAGCCAGGGGTTTCAACTTAACTTTTTGTCATGGTTAAAAAATTTACATGCAGACAAACCCCTCATCACAACCAACATCATTGATCAATGACAACCATACATATTTTGCCACCATCAATAACATAATCATCTCTTAAAGTAAGCTAAGAGGAACCATGAGTAAGAGGTGCATCATTCATGGCAAGCTCAAACTGCCTCAAGGAGACAGAAGGGAGAGTGAGCAACTCAGGAGGAATGAGATTATCCCAGCCTTTTATTGGGTTGGTAGTTGCAGAGCCATCCCATCCTATGTGTGTGACATGCTTCACATCTGTCGGTAGCCCAATTTCCATCTCCACTTCTTCTATCTCTTCCCTGTAAACTAGAAAAAAGAATTGAAAGAAATGAAGGGAAATTAAAGGGGAATAAATGGATAATAATAAAATGAAATAATCAACAACCTTTCCAATGAGGCCCCGTTTGTTCATATTTGGGGCAAATGGATTGGAATGAGATTCCAATGATGAGTAGATGCGATGAAAGAGAGGAAAGGAGAAGAAAGCAAGCAAGGGTAAAAGAGGTGTGCGTTTCCATTGTTTATGATCAACTAGAGTGAGAATACCACAATCTAGGGTGTAATGGGATTAAGCTTCTCAGGAGGCTTATGATTTTATCTCTCTCTACGTACTTTTTTCTTCTTTTCACTCTCCTATTGTCGCTACTCATCATTGGAATTTCATTTCATTCCACTTGCCCCAATTCTGGTCAAACGAATAGAGCCTAATGAAGCAAATTATAATCACCGTATGTATTAGTAACATATATACCTGAAAAAAGCTCCAGGCAAGGAAAAGTACTACTTCGCAGTAGCTTATAGCATGATAGCCTAGTGGTATTCTTCTCACTTTTGATTGAGGTTTTTTTGGGTGATTGAGGTTTTTTCGGGTTGAAACTTATAGAGAAGCATTAATACCCATTTGTTGATATTAGGGGGGGTTTTTTGGGTAGGGATAAATTCTACCGATTGTCAAAAAAAAAAAAAAAAAAAAAAAAAAAAACCCAAGTGGAAATTAAGTCATATATACATTTAATGAGACTTACCGAATAGTTGAGAAAAGCTCTTGAAACTCTTGAAAAGTCTATGAAACCCATTAGAAATGTTGGGCTTTGGAAGGGGCAGGAGCCTAAATGATGAGTTCCTCATGTTTAGACTTGACAAACTTTCTTCGTCTTCTTGGGTTTCTTCAATTCACAAGGATTTTTGACATGATACATAAGACCCAATAAGCCATAGAAGAATTAATAAATTAAAAATGATATGTGAGAAAGAGAGACAGATAGAGATAAATACTTAGTGCAGAGGAGCCTGTATCTAGCTTTGATCTTCTGGGCTGCTGTTGACACACAGCCACGCTGGATTGAGAGACACAACCCCCGGAGAAGGGAAGAAGAACGAGTCGTTCCATTCGATCCTTCATTTCTTCATGAATATTGGCTAAAGAAACAGGGAGAGAGAGAGAGAGAGAGGGCGGTGGTGGTGGTGGTGGTTGAGGAAATGCAAGCTTGGAAGTGGAATTTGTTTAAGTTATAATGGGGGGTGGCGCTGGCTTTGTAATTAAGTCATAATAATTTTACGTATGAAAAGTCAAGTCCTATATATATAGATCGAGTTTTAGGAGTTTGGTGAGAGAGATGCAAATATGCAATGCAATGATAGAGAGTGGATCAATTGGGAATGTTAGTGGGTTAAACTTAGCATTTCAACCTACCTTTGCTCATTGCACGTCCCAACACATATACGTCACTTGCAGACATCCAAACCTAAAAGTTAGTTGCTGCTCACAAGTCACAAACACCTCTCTCTCTCTCTCTCTCTATCTCTATCTAAAACTTCCTGTTTAAGTTCTTTGCAGTGGGCTCCCCCTTCACTTGCCTCTCGTATAGAAGAAGCCACCATTCTCATATATAGAATGTTCCTAGATATATATCTATATATATATATATATATGCTTGATTTGGGATCCACCTCAAAGGAGTGTATCAAAAGCGATCTTGTTTGTATTAAAACCCACAGCTCTGACTGAAGGATAGAGACCAGATGGATTGGCGGTACTTGTTGATAATAAAGAAGAGGGGGCTTCAATGATGGGTTGGTATAAATTTTAACAGATTTGTCAACTAAGGAAAGAGATGTCCCTCGACCTAAAGGAGGTACCACTGTTTTTGGAATCCAGTGAGAGTCACTTTAGAAAACTTGGACAGAGTTACTTCTTTCAAAAGGCAAGAGGATTTCAGAACACGCAGAGTTGACAGTTGATACGTTAGACCTTGTTCGGGAAAATTATGAGTGAGCTAAACTACTTGGGTTTGGCTCAAAAATGGCTCAATAAAAGGCTGATTCGAGCTCGCTCACTCATAAAATAAATGGGTCACGTTGAAACCTTATTTTTTAACTAATAATTTTCCCAAACAAGGCTTGAGGACAATGTTAATCAGTTCGATAAGTTCATTAATGCTTTATAACAAACCAAATTACTACATCTCAGGGCTCTATAAAGGCTCGTTTGAGCTCATTTGGCCAATCTTATGTAATTTTATTTCTGATCTATTACACAACTCAATGGTGGTCTTCAAAAATCCCGCCTCAAAATGATTTGGAAAGAATGAAGAAAACAAAAATGCTGAGGAGCAAGAGCAATGATAAAATGTTTCCTCCCACGGCATATACTTCACTTGACAAATTCGATTTTCATTCTTAGCTCCTTGAGAACTCTTGTAGTTGTATTTTAGATCAATATGACGGGTTTTGACATGTATTTTAGATCTTAAGCTATTTACATTCAAAGCATCATTTTAGGCAATAGACAGGTTTTTTAAAAAGTACTAATATATATATATATATACACATGAGAATGATCAGGTGCGGATTGTCTTGAATGGTTCAGACAAGATCACACGGTTGGGAGCCGTGTGTGGCGAACACACGTGTGCATGTGAAAGCCACGCACTACTCCCAGCCGTGCGATCTATCCCAGATGGTCCGCACTCTATTATCTCCCTCTATATATATATATATATATATATATATATAGATATAGATATATATATATTATGAAAGACATGCATTTCAATAAGACATTCCAATTTTAACATTAACTAGAGGGGACTAAGAAATTTGGACTTCAATAACAATAGTATATGCTCTCCATCATTTCTCCTTATATTGTATTGCCGTTGCTTTCCATTAGAGCAATCAAATACAGAGCATCACCTGAATGATTTAGAACCCCACCCCCACCCCCTCCTCTTTTTGGCAAGACAATGATAAACAACTTATGACTTGCAAAATCACATCCAAGAAATTTTTTGAGTTTGCTCACCAGTAATCTCCACAAGAGCAGCGGCCACGCTTAAAATGATGGAACCGATGAATATCTCTAACAACTATTTCCCTACCTAAAAGCTGAGAAGTATACTTCACAAAATTATGACAGTCAATACAAATCCGAAGATTCTTCATCACCCGAATTGGTGTTCCAGAAGACGTGCTAATGATGCCATATGCAACTGCGAGTTTTTCACTATGGAAACCAAGAAGCACTTCACCTTGTTCTTCTTCAACATCCTGCATCACCAGTTTCACATTGGTTGAGTACCCAATTTCCTTTAGTTTTCCAATTAATTTGTCCAAGTAAGAATAAATCTCAGCGTCTTGTGGGTGGGACCTGTCTCCCATGACAAAATTGTGGACTTGATTCTTCAGTTGAATCCAAGATTGACCAGGGTGTTTCTTAACCCCTCTCTTTTGCATCAAACTCCTCACTTTAGCCGCCTCTTCCCATCGATGATTGGTAGCACAAATGTTTGACAACAGAATATAAGGCCCTGCATCCAATGGTTCAAGTTCAAGTAGTTTTTCAGAAACCCACTTCCCCATCTTGATATTTTTGTGAAGACGGCAAGAAGATAAAAAAGACCTCCAAACTGCACTCAGGTGGGAGATACCATTTGTATAAATAAAATCCCTCGCTTCATTCAATTGACCAGCTCGGCCATAAAGATCAACCATACAAGTGAAATGTTCAACTCCAGGCCTCATGCCATAAACTTCTTTCATCGACCTGAAATATTTGCATCCTTCATCAAGCAACCCTGCATGGCTACATGCAGTTAAAACCCCAACAAAACTTACCTCGTTTGGCATAATCCCCTCATTAATCATTGATTCAAAAAGACAAGAAGCCTCCTTTCCTTGCCCATGTAAAGCACAACCAGATATCATTGAAGTCCACAAGACAACATTCCGATCAGCTAGTTTGTCTGAAAATCGACCAGGCATCATCCAAGCTTCCACATTTGGCATACATATCAATTATCGAGGAACTCAAGAAAACATCTAGTTTGTGCCCAGTTTTCTGAATGTGGGCATGAACCTGCTTGCCAAGCTCCAAAATCCCAGCACTAGCACATGCCGAAACAATACTTGTCAGGGTATATTTGTCCACCTCAACCTGTTCGCAAACCATACTGCTAAGAACTTTTAAAGCATCTTCCCACCTGCCACTCTGAACATACCCAGAAACCATTGAACTACATGCAATAGCTTCCACCATTGCTTCATCACACGAGATCTTCGAATTTTTTGTCCGAGCAGAATCATGAGGAACTTTTTTGAAAATTACTGACGCCTTCTCCATTTGCCCACATTTGCAATACATATCAATTAGTGAATTCAAAATAAACCCATCGTCATGGATTCCAACTCTCAATACTCGGCCATGAATCTCTCTCCCTAGTTCCGAAACCAATAAAGAAGAAACCAAGACCAAAGCTATGGAAAAAGTCAATTTGTTAAACGAAGGGTCCAATTACTACCATCTGATAGAGTAGCTCCAAAGCAATCGCTTCGCCCTCATTTCGTATCAGCCCATCTATGATTGTATTCCAACTAGCAACATCTTTGATAGGCATTCTTCTGATCAAATCAAGGGACTTCTCCGTATCTCCAATCAATAAATATGCACCGATCATTATATTCCATGACACAGTATCTTTCTCAATCATCGCTTCAAACAATCTTTCCGCATAATCAAAGGAACCACATTTCACATAAAAATCAAGAATAGAATTCTCTAACACGACGTCTAAACCAATCCCACTACACAAAATCCACCCATGAATTCCCTTCCCCATTTGAACCTCATTTGCACTACAACAACACTTCAAAACACTCGAAACTGTGAATTGATTCGGAAAAACACCTTCAACTTGCATATCTTTAAAAAGACTCAAAACCATTCTAGAGGAGCCAATCCGAGCAAAACCCGAAATTAGAATCGTCCACGTACGAACATCTCTGTCGGGTATTTCATCAAACACCTCTTGTGCATGATCCAAATTATGGGATTTCACATAAAGATTCAAAAGGTAGTTCCCAACATGAAGACGTTGGACTGAACCATCCTTGATCACCTTAGCATGAAGGATATCAACTACTAGTAGATTTTCCAAATCCTTGGAGGGTGAAGAGTGGTAGCAGTAGGATTGGGGATAGTCAAAGTGAGTGGTGTGAATGATGTTTTTTCTGGTCATGAGAAGTAGAGAGAGAGTGTGAGTGCATTTGGAAGCCACATTAGAGGTAAAGCACTTGGTGCCCACATGAGTCATCTCATTTTATCAATTTGGGATCATGCCATACTATGATGGAAGAAGTTCCACTGTGAAATCAGAAACATGTATAATACTTTCCAGTTTCTGTTTGGTTGCTGAGACAAAACTGTTTTTCTGTTTCTGACAACAAAATAAAAAAGTTAGGCCCGGTAGGTTCAAATTTAAAAACTGTTCTCTGTTTTCTGAAAAAAAAGAAAGAAAAAAAAAGGCAATGCTGAAAATGTGTTTGGTTAAGTGTTTTCAGAAACTGTATTCTAAAACATATTCTAAAACGGACCCTATTCGACAGCCTCAGGCACCTTCGATGACAGAAAACAATTTCCAATCATCATTCTCGTTTCAAAAGAACCGTTCCCAAAAGATATGATTTGAATCGAGAACCAAATGGGGCCTTAGAGTTCTGTATCTTTGATGTCTGTGACTCAGAGCTCCATTTTTTTTATATTAATTTTTTAATTATTATTATTATTTGTGTGCGTGTGTGTGTTGTTGATATCAGATGATCGGGTGCATCCAGTCGCCCCGTCCCAAATATACTGCGTAATTACAAGACAAAATTCATGAGGAGAGTGGTGAGAATTGAATCCAAAACCTCTTACTTAGCAAGAGACCCTAAGACCATTCGATCCACTTCTCAAGTGCTAAACAAATATGCAACTCACATTGGCTTTTGGGCAGTATGTGGTACTCTAAAATTACTTACTAACAAGAAGCCGTATAAAAAGAAAAATAAAAAATATATAACGATTATGTTCCATCAACACATATTGATATAAGTTATATCAAGCACCATGCATTGGAAGTCATACCCTTTACATTAGTCCAATATACATCATATCCCACTAATGCACAAGGTACAACTCCTAATGCGGATATTGATATAAATTATATCAACACGTGCTTACCTGATCATCATCCTATATATATTGAAAGTGTGTTTTCCATTCAAAAGAAAGTGCTATTAGTAACCTACGCTTTATGGTTTTTACTTCTGTGGATGGGTCTCCAGATTTCCATTTACTCTTTTTGTTCTATTTATTTATTTATTTATTTTCAATCCTCCTCATCATCCAAAGCTCTTATAGTTCGATCCACTACCGTTGGTCGCAGATTAAAGCCTGAAAAGATACAACTTTATCAGCTGATGGAACTATGAGAGTACAACTAGAAACACTTGAAAGTCAAAACTGCCTAGCCTTACCTGATATAAGAATTATGTCATGCAGACTATTAGGACTGCAGCTCAAGCTCAGATTAAGGAGGAAAAGATGGACTGACTAAAAGACCCTTTTGTTTGCTCAGAATCGAGGGAGTGGAATTGAATGAGATTCCAGTGGTGATGGGTAACTTCAGCAGAAAAATCAAAGAAAAGAGAGAAGAGAGATGACGGAGGTGTGCATATCTACTGTTGAGTACCACGGCCATGGTGGAATGGGATTTGATGATCAATCTCATTCCATTCTGATCTTCGGAAGAAACAAACGGTTCTTTCCATTGGGCTTGCAGTACAAGAATTTCTTTTGAACTCTAAATCCAATATGCTGGAAAGCAGTTTCCCTCTCTTACTTTTCTCTTGCTATTTTCCCAACGAGTGAATAAATTTCTCAATGAGTGAATATATTAATAAAATAAAATAAAAATGGATTTTGGTGGCTATAACAAATTAATTAATAGAACACATACAAGATTCAGTAGCCTGAGCTATTAAAGATGTTCACATCATTTGCTAAGAACCTCCAATCGTCAAAATACCTCTAAGCATAAGTTTGGGAAAGCCATTAACATATATTTTATATGCGAACAATTTACAAAAGAATAAGCAGAAAAATCTGGTTACTGAAACAATTCGTATCAAACTATTTGACTGAAGTGGCAAAAACATGAAAAGCAAAAATTGGAGGAATGAGCATGGTTGCTCACAAAGAATCAGGTTAGCCAACAGTATCTTATAGAGGAGGATAGAAATAAGAAGATAAGGAAAAGCAGAGGAAGAGCAAGCCTCCAACTGTAGCAACTGTGCCTTGCGAGATCTTGGATGCTAGCATGCTTCCTCCCACCACTGCCAGTGATGTGCAGATGGTGTGTCCTAACGTGGCACCTACAGCGACTCCAACGGCATTTTTGTGTGTTGCCAGCTGCAGAATCAATAGTTTTTCTACTTTTAAGAATTAATTAAAGACTATGAAAAGCCTACTACGTATGAAATAACACTCGTACTATAGATTTCAAATGCTTTCTCCAGGAAATCAGATCAATGATAACGAAGGGCAAGGCAATCATGTGTTGCTCATCCACTAAATTTAAATAATTTCATTCCAATCATGGCAACTCATCGTCAAAACCTGAATTTTAAGCAACTTCAGAAGCAAGGAACGATAAAAGCATAGACATCAGTGACAATACAGAAGACCAGCATAGCTAATATAAGATCAGTTCCACTACAGAAAAACAGAATAGGTCTGATCAACTATTGCAGAGCACATACATTTATTCAGTAAGTATTTAGCTGGCAAATTGGACTCAGGCTTGAGTAAATCTGTTTTAAGTTTGAAGCTGAAAGACACATGAGACATCAAGGCAAAGATCAATCTTAACGTTCACTGTTAATGTCAGGTGTACATCTCATAAAAACAGGCCCAACTTAATCCATGAGCCATATGGGCATGTA
Organism: Liquidambar formosana; assembly: GCA_039720395.1. Taxonomy (NCBI): domain Eukaryota; kingdom Viridiplantae; phylum Streptophyta; class Magnoliopsida; order Saxifragales; family Altingiaceae; genus Liquidambar; species Liquidambar formosana. The sequence goes on from CM077820.1 coordinate 39,841,472, forward strand.
CATTAATAAAAATGGAATTCCACCCACGTAATTACAGATAAATGAAATTATCTCTATTTCAATTCCCTTTTTCCTTTATAAAAATAAAATATAAGAAATAAAATCCCCCCATCCATAATAAGAAAAATTACAGGTAAAACACCTGTTTAACCAATTTTTATTATTGTCAACCCCAAATAAATGAGAAAAATTAGGAGCTTACACTTCCAAACATGGCTAGGGGTGTTCATGGTTTAGGTTAAAACCAAGAACCAAACCGAACCAAACTGAATTAATTTGGTTTGGTTTTGCTTGCATGTTAAAAAAACCAAACCAAGCCGAAAATTCGGAAACACCGAAGTTTAATATGAAGTTTATAAAATAATATTATAATATTATATATTAAACTTCAATATGTAAATTTTCTATTGCTTTGATTGACATATGTTAATATGTTTCCATTTTGATACAATGTTTAATGCTTTTTTTTAGTTGAGAATGCTTAATGTCATTATTAAAACCGTTTTATTTTTAATCTGGATTGTCATTTTTCCCATTTTGTTATGTGTATCCAATCATCCATGATTTGATGCTACTTGATTGGAGAAAACGGAAACCAAATCGAACCAAACCGATAATTTTTGGTTTGGTTTGGTTTGGTTTTTTATAATATGGTTTAGTTTTGGTTCAGGTAAGTACCAAACCAAAGTACTTTGGTTTGGTTTGAAAGTTACTCTAAAACCGAACCACGAACACCCCTTGCCTAGCACTAAGCACCCCTTTTTTTCTGGTGAGTTTATTTATATTTGGGGAAGCCAAATAATTTTTGTCACCGAGTATCCCTTACAGGATTTTTTTGTCTTCCTTACTTTTATAGTTTTTCTGTAAACACCAGCTGTACAGGGGCTTCCGATCTTTTACTGCTATTTATAGAAATTTTACCTTTACCTAATTAAAAAAAAATTCCATGTTATTACACTAATAAAATGTAATTACATTCAATTACACATTAATAATCTCTCTCTTCGATGTTTTGTATTCGTACCTCTTCTAACCTTTCATCTTTATCTAATACTCTAATAGTATAAGTTTAATTGAAAATTAAGTAACATTCAATTACAAATCTCTCTCTCTCTAACATTTTGTGCTCCCAAGTTGGAAGTCCCAAGCCTTCTACTTATTAGGGGTTGAAATAATAAGCTATGATTTAATTAAATTCTATATAATATGTACATATATAATAATGTTCAGGTGCTTGACAGCGCGCATACGCGACACCGATCGTGACCGTCTGTGCTTATCATGTACTTGCGCATGATTGTCACCAACTGTCCTAACCGGCATCACGTAAGCGCAACGTCAAGCACCTAAACATTTTCATATGTGTGGGTGTGTGTGTGTGTGTGCGTGCAACTTTCAGGGAGTCACGTAACACCCTTATTTGCTCTAAAAAAATAGAAAAACATGTCATTGGGAGTTTCTCTCTCCTCTCACTTTTTCCTTCTGCTCTCCTTCATGTTAAATAAAAATTCTTAATTAAAAATGGGCAAGGATCCACTTCCACCTAGTGTTAGAGAGAGAGAGATTTGAGAGAGAGAGAGATTTGAAATGGGCAAGGATCCCTTATTTCCAACGGCTCTTTGTCCTTTGAAATCTTTAATTTTATAATAGATACAAGTCAACTTAAAGATAAAACCCAAAATCCATATATAGAGAGAGCCCTGACCATGCCAACTGTTATACCAAGCTACCATTCCTAATTTGCCTCCTTTCTTTTCTATTCCCTTTTTTATACCATTAATTTCCCTTCTTGACAGCTGGTATCTCGAAATGGGAAGGGCCCTTGCTCTTTCTTACATTATAAATGTATCTAACGAAAAGAGATAAAGGAAAAATAAAGTTTTAATATGAAGAATCCAACAAGCACCAAAACCTAATCTCTCCAAAGAGTTGACCAACTCATCAACCAGAACCTCAAATGGCTATAAGGGTCAATCTCCTTTCCCCCAAAAACCTTACAATTCCAATCACATCCCTTCCCCTCCATAACCCCCTTCCTCAGCACTAGAACCAAAACCCACATCTCTTGCACAAAGAGCATTAATGATGCAGAGCTTGCATTAGATTTGGCGACACCTAGAGCATAGTAACCCAGAGCTCCAAAGGTTCCTGGGTGTATTGGATTTTCGCAAACGGGAAGGGTTCGTTCAAACGATAATTCGCACCCACAAGAATATTCAAATCATCAATCATCACCATACCCATACTTCCTATATATCAACAACTTTGAAATCAATTGGTATTGATTGACCATTTGACCCCCAAAAAAAACAATAACAATAAGAGCTTGTAATTTCATTGATGGCTAGTTTGTTACAAATCACAAATATATTTCTCTGTGGATCAAAATCCCTTTTACTAAGAAATAGAAACCCAAAAATAAAAAAATAAAAAATAAAATAAAAATTCCTTGCCATCTGAGATGGTGGTGGTCATCGTCTGCACATTCTACTCTATCTCTGCTCTCTAAATCTCCATCATCAACGATTTAGTCACCAACGTAGATCTACAGGGACTACGGGAGGTGTCTAAGAGGTGAGGAAGAGAGAGAGTGAAAGCAAGAGAGAGAAAGAGAGGCAGAGAGAGAGTGTGTGTGTGTTCTAAGAATGGGTAAGAATAGAGAAAGGCAGAAAGAGATGGAATTGAATAAAATGGATTTTGGGTTTTATCTTTAACCCGACCCGTATTTGTTATAAAATTATAGATTTCAAAGGATAAAAAGTCGTCAGATCAAAAGATATCAATGGCTTAAAAACCAAGTATAAGTGGATCCCTCGCCATTAAAAATATATTCAATTAAAATTTAATATCACCCTCAACCCCACCCCACCCCATACCACCCTCCCTTGAAAAAAAATATGTAATTTAAAAACATATTAACTTCTCTCTCTCTCTCTCTCTCTCTCTCTCTCTCTCTCTCTGTCTGAAATTATGTCTTTACACTTGAAAGTCCTAGGCTTTCATCTTCCTATAAAAGTTTGATAATCTAATCTGAAATCTAGAATTCCTTAATGTGAACTTTGAGTACAAGATGTTAGACACATATATTGCGCATTAACTACAAAGTCAATGACTTCTATGCAAATTTATGGAAGATTAGATTAGATATGCTGGTTCCCATTTTGTAGTATAACATTAAAAATGCCCAGAGGGTCAATCTTTGGAATATATATAAGAAAAATTCCTAAATGTCTGATCCTAATCGGATAGTGGAAATACTGATCGATGAAAATGGGGTATACACGTAGCTTGGAGGTGTAGTGAACTATACTATTATATATGATATATAATATATAATATAGGAAATGATCTGTATTGATTGGTCATCAATGAAATAGATTTGTTATGTGTCATGTTTACCAAGATATTGCATTCATAGCATCCTACGTGTAATTATTGGTTGTTGTAGTCTCCAATAGGATCGTTGGAAGTTGAAACAGCCGCTGAAATGGGGGTCAGAGCAGAAGAAGAGATGAGGGAATCATCGCCATCTTCGATAGGATCACCAGAATAGCTGTTGGAAAGGTGGTCGGAACTCGATAGCAGTGGGAGTCATTGCCGGTAAGAACTATAGGAGATAGGGAGAAAGCATTTATGACTTCTCCAATTATTGGGAAAATTGGCATATCCACATCAGGTTTTTCAAGCTAGATCCAAAAGTTGCTAAGTTTGGGAGTTACTAAAATAAAAATGAAATTGCCTGTTTGTTAATTAAATTGTGATTAACCTCACAAGTAGTCAATTTTAGATTGGTTTCCTTTGGCTAGTGCCTTTTTTTTTTTTTTTTATAAGGTAAGGATATGTATTAAGTAAAAAGGGTTTGAACCCTCGTACATGAGACAAATACAATCCTTGGGCCGGTGCTTGTATATATCTTCTGGACTTGGGCTAAGCCCTTTGTTATTAATACAAATTTACTTCTTGAAAAAATAAATAAATAAATAAAAAGGAGCTCACAAACATTTTCCAATCAGTCAGGGAGAGAGAAGTGCAGAAGTATTCTCCAAATGCACTTCTCATCAGGCACACACACTAAGATTTTTAATCATGTATTAGAAACAGCATTCTCATAAAAAGGTATTCATATGCATTAGGCAAAGGTTTAATGTTGGTCAAGCATGATCAAGGTATAAGGCCCAGGATTTTGGTATAATTCATGAAGCAAAATTCCAAATTAACAATGAAAAATAAAGACTGATGTCCAGAAAAACATAAATAGTTTCAACTCTTAATTAGTTCAACACATGAATCAAAAAACCAAAATATGCAAGCAATAACTTAAATTGAATACAGGAAAAAGGGACAAATCTAATTTAGTCATAGGGTCAATTCACTTATTAGAAAAACAAATATAAGCCAAGACAAACAGAATTAAAAATAAGTATCTTACAGCAATTGTTGCAATCTGGCTACGATCACCCCACTCTGCTAGAAAGGTTAAAACAAATGACTGCAGACAATAGAAAGATTAATATGAATCATTTCCTAATTAAAAACGATCCTTAAATGCATCAGCAATGATGGATACCACGAGACTCCAACAAGAAATGGCTAAAAGAGCTAATGTACAAATTACTTCATAATATCACAAGCATTTTTTTTGGGGGGGGGGGGGGGGGGGGGGGCAGTACTATAACCTGACTTTTACGTAATCAGAATGCTGAATAAAAGGCTATAGAAAAGACATACCTCCAAGAATATTGGTGTACAAAATCTTGAAAAGAAACGGCGGAAAGTTGTTTTCCCTTGTCCGCTCTCAAGTTTCTCTTCTACCTAGTACACTCAAGATAAGATAACATCAAGATTGACAATCTATAAAAATGGATAGAGGACTTTGAAAGATGAAGAGAGATGAATGTTTCACATAGAAACCTCATAATATAAACAAAATACAAGAATCTCAATGTCATTTAGGTTTAAAAAATTAGCAATCTATATCTATCAAGATTAAAACTTTCCAAGGTTATATCTATCAAGATATGAAAGATATATCAAATTTTTTTTTTCTCAGGGTAAATCAGTATTCTTCTCGCCAACAGAAACAAGATCTCAACAATATTGACCGAGATGATACTAAGGCAGCTTCCCTTGCATCAGGCCACCTGTGTATAATGCGCCTCCTCAGGCTCCGTTTTTTTAAGGCAATCAGCAGATAATGCACTTCCCCATGCTCCTGATGGGGACATCATGCAAAGTCCACTTTATTGTGCTGCAAATTCTACAAAAGGGGCTGCAAATGGAAATCAGGATTCCCTCAGAACACGAACCTGCGTTCCACACCCACCCCCCCTTTCCAGACATGCTTTCGGCGATTGTTTATTTTAGACTTTTGTTATTTTATTGTCTCTATTTTTATTTTTATTTTTATTTTCTAAACTTTAGGGTGTTGGTGCTCGGTAGTAGGTATTGTTAGTGGGGTAGGTATTGTTGGTGGGTGATTGAGTATGGAGGGTTCGTGGGTACAGCTGGGTATTGTTAGTGTTTGGTTTCCCTACTTTGATGTAATTGGAATCCCCATACAGGCCCTGTTGGGAAAACTGTAACTTTTGCTTTTAAACAAAAGCAGAAGAGAATCAGAATTTACAAGTAACAGAAGAGAATCAGTCTCTGTTTGGAAACTGTGTTTCAAAAGTGCTGTTAGAGCTTAAGTGATTTTTTGTCTGTTTGGGAAGAAAATTTGCTGAAGTTGTTAAAACCTTTAATTGATTGAACTATCTTTATAACAAATAATTTTTTTCTGTTTTTTTTTACTCTATTTGGTATTAGTAGTAATTTCTTTTTTTTAATATTAATGATTGGGGATATCTTAGGCCGTACTCTTATCAAAAATTGAGGTCAAACTATTCACCTAATAGCCCAGGTGAAATGTCCCATACTCATACAAACAACAAGAGCGGCGAGACGTCAAAACGATAACCTTTGGAAAACACACACAAGACTTAACCGCTTGACCAACCCCACAAATGCGTATTATTAGGGATTTTGATTACGTTTTTTTTTTTTTTTTTTTTTTTTTCGCACTTAAAACAAAGAAAAAGAAGGGCATGGATTGATATTTTTATGGAATCAATTTTTGGAAAAATTCCAACAAGTATAAATCAATGAATAAAGGAAGGGAGATAAAAAAATGATTCGAAGTTTAAATTAAGATTCTATGGGTTCAAGTTGGTTGAAGTTACCAACACATTGAGAAGAGAAGAGCACAACCGTAGGAGAGGAGAGGACTTGGGTTTAAGGTGGGGCTATTAATGTTTTGTCAAAGGATATGGGTGGAAAAAAATGTTTCCATACTCAAGCATCAAGGGTAGTTTTGGAAATATGAAAAGTTATTAAAATCATCTACAAGAACTGACGCCTTGATTTTGATTAAAAGCTAGGGGTAGTTTGCTTATTATAGAATCACTTTTTGAGCTTGTAAGTGATTATGATTTAGGCTACCAAGTAGGACCAAAAGTGAATTTAGGCTTTAAAAGTGATTTTGGACTATCTAAAAGCTTAGCCAAACAAGGCCATAAGGGCTCCAATATTTCCTTATGAAGCAGCCTATAATGAATAAAGATTGAGGGTTTGATAACCTTGTTTGGTGCTGACTCCAAATACCCCCTAGGTGCCGACTCCTAGGGGTTCAGCTTCTTTTTGCTTCTTTTTGGATTTGGTGCCAATTCCAAACCCTCCCCTAGGTGACAATTCCTAGGGTTTTCAAGGTTCTTCCCTTCTCTTTTCCCTACTTTTGTCTCTCCCTAAGGTTTTGAGGTTGTCCTGCATCGGCTCCTTTTTTAGAAAACTTAGATGCTTATCAATCCTTTTTTTTTTTTTCTTTTTGTTATCGTGTGTGGTTGTCAATCCTTGAGGTCTCCTATCACTGGATCAGCTCTCCAACCTAATCTATGGCTCTATATACATTGAACTTCATGCTTACATTCAAATTGAAAGTAAACTAAAATATGTAGAAGAAAGAAAGTTTTTCGTAGTTAGTTCTTCTTTACTAACTCAATTTCAATTTCCTCACACTTTCTTCCAAGCTCCGGCATCCAGAAGGACCATAACCAACACTCTCATCTTCAAGACAAAAGAGCTATGAAGCACATGTACGAATACGATGCAATACGGATACGCCGATTAGGCAATTTTAAAAAAAATGTAGGATACGATACGGCGGAGATACGTTAATAAATAAATATATTAATATTAATATTTAGTCTAAAACATAAATAATAAACATAAAAAAAAGTTTGAAACATCTACAAGATCAATTAATATGCAAGAATAGATGTACAAAGAACACATCTATAAGCATCAACCATGTTCATCATTCATAGCAAAAAACTAGAATGACATTAATATTACGAAATAGTCATTTAGCTCTATTACTCTACAGTGGTTGCCCTAGGAGGGAGATAATGGAAAGAGAACTAAGATGAGAGAATTGAAATGGGTTTATTGTTTCAACAAAGTATGGATATTATGTACTTTCAAATTTACCCCTGTTTATTTGAAAAATAAATAATTACAAACTAACCCTAGAGGAATCCCAAACGTATCTAAGGTGTATCCAATGGCGTGACAAAGTGTGTTACTGTTCTGATACATACAGAAAGTATCAGATACGTATCGGGAAATATCCTAGGCGTATCGCATATGATACAAATAAGATACAGATTCGTTGGGGGTTTTGAAGTATCCGTGCTTCATAGCTCAAGAGTGTAGAAGAAATAAAACTTTCAAGAAAGCTTTTGTAGAAAGCTTCATATTGCTCCTCTTATTTTTTTGCTAAGTGTATAGATTTTTTTTTTCTTCCTTTCTCTTCCTTTATTAAGTATTTACTTTCTGTGTAGATCACTAATAATAAGTTAACTATGAAGTCATGAACTAAGATTTTGTATTAATCACTAGATCAAGCTGTGATCTTAGACATAGAGTGTAGATTTTGAGGAGATCACCACATTTAGTGGTACTGGACTATAGATTTCCTGCAAATCATTAGATCAAGTGGTGATCCTATGGGCTGAGAACTGTAAAAGAGTTTATTATAGTAATCCTTATACATTTAGCAGCATGCACTTTTTGAATCCTAAACACCACATTTGTCTTACATACATTTTATTTACTATCATTTTATTCTCAATTGTTTGTCATAGTCTATTTCAACGTTTCCTATAGGTTCATTGAAATCTTTCATGTTTTACCACTAATTTCCAACATTTGTCCAAATGAATAATGACATTTTCTATTCCGTTGATATTTCCATCAATATCTCTAATTCTCTATTTCCTAACCCTCAATATATCTAGCAATATCAACAATTAAATCCTTGATGATAAGCATAAGCCACCATGAAGCATACTAGAACCTCAAAAAAATTTAGGCATAAAGCAAAAAGTATAAGAGCTGATAAGTTACTGACAAGAAAAAGTATATAGTGGGATTTGTGTAGAACAAGTGCCATATGTGGATAATTTAATTGTCCAGATCATAGAGGTGACGGGAATCTCGCCCATTTTCATGAATTTATAAAACGGCAAAGTTCTTACAAAAATCTCACACACACACACACAAAATAAAATATAGGATGATGATAAGGTGAGCACGTGCTTATATCAGCCCCTGCATTGGGGGTTGTACAGTGTGCATTAGTGAGTTATGGGGTACATAGGGCCAATGCATGGGGTACAATCGCTAATGCATGATGCTGATACAAGTTAGGTGAGCACGTGCTCACCTGATCAAAATTGTGTGTGTGTGTGTGTGTGTGTATAAATTCTCTAGTAGGCTATTGTTGCATATCAGCTACAATATCTGAATATTAAGAAAAAAAAATTATGGATTAGAATAAGGACTAGGGACACAATTTAAGCTGATTTGTCCAATGATGAGTGGAGTTTGGCCACGTCAACTTTTTTGAATACTGTTGGATCTTGTGGATCCGATAGCAGTGGCGATAGCTTAAGCATTGTGTCGAAAAAAATGTGTACAAAAATTATGTCCCCTGCCAGTGTTTTGCTTATGCATCTACCAACCATGCTCGCTACTCACTAGTGAGCAGCTCAACTCAATGAAGTTTTAATCCCAACTACATGGGGTCGATTACAATCATAATGAGCATGCCATATAAAAATAAAACACTTGTTATTTTCAAATTAAGGTCCAATTTTAATAATCTTATTTTCAAATTAAGGTCCTTTTTAACCGTCATAAATTTTCCTTACCAATTCAACATTTTTCCCCATAATTTCAACAATTAAACTAGGCTTTTAACATAGATATTTGGAAATCAATAACATTATAAGTTATAACTATTCACACACACACACACACACACACACACACAGAGATCTATATTTTTCAAAAAAAAAAAAGGATTCATGTAACCAACCACAACTATTGGAATTCAAGGCATTGTTGTTAGTGGTGGTGTTCGTTAAATCTTAACATATCATGTGAAACCTTAGAGAGACACAAACACCAAGAAGACAATTAAATGACAGACACTATGCATAATCAATTGTGGGACTACATTAACAAGAAATCTTTTCTCAGCATGGAACCACATTAAAAGGGGGGGAAAACATATCATTTAAATTATACATATCAATAAGACAATGAGCAGGAAAATTTTATCTTTCTTATTAATTTATATATATATATATATATAGATATATATATATATAGATATAAATGTTACTCATCTAGCACATAACTGACATTCAAATTCTTAAAAAAGTGGAATTTGATATTTAAGAGACAGTGGTTTACTAGTAAGAACCAACAAGCACATTAACCTCCTTATTTAATTATCAAGTGATTACAAGTGAAACAAAAAGGTAAATCTAAAGAAGAAAATTAAATCATTATACAACTTATAAATGAATTTGATAAGCAACAAAGAGTTTAATAAAATGAGAAAAGGATTACAAAAGGGGCAATGTCCAACTTGAGAAAAACTTATAAATGAATTTGCATCAGATAGAGTACAAATAGTCTACCTCCTCCATTTCTTTTTTCTGGGATTGTTTGGAATCTGATCTCCAAGCAATATAAAGTAATCGTAGCCCAAAAAAAGCATAAAGCACTGCACATACAAAAAGTTGGGTCTCACATTCATATTAACATGATTCAGATACTTAACTAGTTTATAGGATTTAAAAACAAAATAAAATTGGTAAACCCATCTAGGCATTGGTAGCTCAATAACTAGAAAGAAACATATCTTCAATAGCTCAATAACAGAAAAATGAAATTATATACCTGTAGCTGCACTATTTGTATGCTTTCTAGATATCAAATTAGGCACGATCCTACCAAGCCCAGTGGAAAGTACCTAATTCACATGTACAACATGTTTAACCCAAATAGTAGAGAAAAAGAAAACAACTAAAATGAAGTAATGCAGCTCCCAGAACAACATATTACATAGAACCAACAAAAGTAACTATTCCATCACAATAACACCACGCAAGCGCATAAACATACCAGAACCACATAAAGAAAACATAATTCCTGTTGCCAATATAGAACTCCAAAAAATAGCTAACTTACTGTCATTACAACCAAGGCACTGAGCGCACCAGATAAAACAATTGACTTGGGATGACGCATTGCCATAAGAGCCGCTATTATAAACGTCTCATCTCCAATCTAGCAACATAATTCAGTCAAAAAAGGGGTTCATTAGATAAAGGTATAGCAAAATATGTTAATAATGCATTAGAGAAATTGATGCTTCATTTCCCACCATTGATACTGGCAGAGAAGTAGTCATATATACTTGTAATGGTAAACTAGTGATCTAATTATAGCTAAAGTGGTCAGATTATAATTAATTCTTAAAGGATTAACTATCTAGGAGAAGCAAATGAAGAACACTATTGAGGCATTACAATGTTCAACTAAGAAGAACAGACACTTCCCCTAAGGACACCTCTCTCGTAGACTATGTCATCTTCTTCTTACTCCTTTTCTTTTTGTCCTATCTTTTCTATGAACAACTTAACTAAAAATTCCAAAAACGATACAAAGCAATGCATTTTGAATAACGCATATGATGCTACATGATATAATATAATTATATATATATAGAGTCCCCTTCTTATAAGGTTAACCTAACCTAACTTTAGGTTAGGTCACCCTCCAAAACCCTACATGTGATCCATATTTTGCGAAACTAACTGTCAGATTAATTAATCTTATCATGTTAGGTGATGCATACCAAAAATCAATTTGATTCGAGATTAAGAGCTACTTCATCCATAAATGTCCAAAATGAGTGATTGTTATTGATTAAAAAAATATAAGTTTTGGATCGAATAGCAATTAATCTTGGATCAACTTGGTTTTTGGCATGCATCACCTACATGATAAGATTAACTAATCCAACGGTTAGTTTCGCAAAATACGGACCACATGTAGGGTTTTGGAGGTTGACCTAACCTAAAGTTAGGTTAGGTTAACCTCATAAGAAGGGGACACTACTGCAGCTGATCTGACCATCCATTTCCATTAAAAGTGATCCAACGGTTGCATGGAAAAAGAACTTAAAAGGACCTGAATCAAACCATACGGACTTGAGTCACCCACTTAAACAAGATCTAGACCTCACCTCTCACGCGATTTGGAGAGCTCCTATTCACCCATCGGTGCCCTAGCCTTCTCCAGCCAAGAAAGCAAGCAAACACTGGCGAGCAACAACTCTATTTTTTCCAATCAACTCCATTTTTTCCAATCAATTCCATTTTTTTCAGCAAAAAAAGCCCAACTCCATTTGTGACCATCCTAACAACTTGAAAAAAGAAAAAAGAAAAAAAAAGGAAAGGAAGCATGAAGAAGAAGAAGAAGCAACAGCAGTTATGGGCAAAAACTCATCAAGAGCTCACCATATCCAAGGTGGGTTGTAATGGTTTCACTCATTTTTCCAAGATTTTTCATTCCTTTTCCTTATCTGTACATCTCCATCTCTCTCTCTATATGGGCAAAAACCCATCAAAGGCTCGCCCAACTCCATTTGTCGATTGTGACCATCCCAACAGCACATGCCGGCAAATCCAACAATCTTGCTCTCCACCAGTGGCGACCTTGCTTTTCACCCCAACAATCTACTCTCTCTCTCTCTCTCTCTCTCTCTCTCTCTCTCTGCCATCACCAGAAGAGATCAAACCCATGTCACCTACCCCATTTGGATTCGAATGGGTTAAATCCACCGTCACCGTCAGATCTAGCTTTCGTGGGAGAAGGAATCATGGTCAGTCCAAATGAAAAGGGAAAGGTGAAGGGGGTTTGGATCTGCATTTCGGATCGGGTGCTCCAGTGTGATTCGGGTCCTTTTAAGTTCCTTTTCCACTCAGCCGTTGGATCACTTTCAATGGAAATGGATGGTCAGATCAGCCGCAGCTGATATAGCAGTATATTAGCTGCAGCTGATAGGATCACCTCTGTATATATATATATATATATATATATATATATACAGATTTTAATTGCTAATGTTATATCCCCACCATGTTGTATACTTGTATCCTAAATTTTGCGGATTTTTGTGTGGCGTGTCTGTGTCTGTGTCATGCCATACCCATATTACATGTCAGTGTCTGTGCTTCTTAAATGTTCAGTAGTCCAGCAGAGGTCTTTGGACGAAAATGGCAATAAATAACAATGTGGTAGAAGAGTGCACAAACCTCGCTGACCATAATCATCGACAAACTTGCAAAGAATGCGTCGAAAAGTCCAAGACCAGGGGAATCCAAACTGAGATCAAGACCAACCGATCCAGCATCATTTTTATCTCCAATAATATCACTCTCAAGGTTGTCCACAACTATCTGTAACGAGAAATTCATACATAAAGATTTATTCAAACATACAAGAAATGAAATCTTCTAATTATGTGTTTATGGAGAGCTCTGTTTGGTTGCCAGGAATATGTAGGAAATAAATTAATTAGGACCAGAGAAAACTGACACCTCAAGCTGAATTATGCCTTAGAAACTGCGTGGTTGGTGAGTTTTTCATTTTTCCAATAAACAAAAAAATATAATAAATAATCTTCAACATTTTTGCTTGATTTCTTCTCTATTCCTCAGATTTCCCAGAAACCAAACCAAGAGCACAAAAAAGGGGGAAAATTACTCACTTTACTGCGCCGGCCCAGATCTTTCACTGAAACATTCGACTCCTCCTTCTCAGTCTCAGCCGCAGATTCCTACAAAAACAATCGAATTAGAGAGAGAGTATATACCAACACATCCAAATATATATATATATATAATAGAGAGAGAGAGAGAGACCTGAGAAGAAACGGGAGAGACGGCGAGGAATACAAAGGCGACAGAGAGGAGGAGGATTAGGTAGAGAGAGAACCCACACTTCCAAGGCTTTGAACGCAAACCCATTATTTGGGATCCCAAAGCTCTGAAAGTCAGATTCAAATAAACCAAAACAATTAGAGCGATCAAACAAGAAAATTAGAGGACAACAAGTAGAATTTTGATAACATTCTCGGGAAAATCACAATTTCCCAAGAAAATGAATCTGATACCTGGAAAGGAAACACAAGTGAAGACCTCAGAGCTCGACAAGGGATCTGCCTGGATAATAGAGAGAGGTAAGGTTAGGGATCTTGGAGATCGTACGGAGCACTTGCAGGTTACTGAGATTCAGACTAAGCGGAAGCCTGAGATCTAGAGCGAGAGAGAGAGGGAGATCTTGCGTTATAGCGAAGATCTCCAAGAAAAACGCGTTTCTGCAAGAGGCTCAATATAATTTTAAATTTTAAATTGGGGTTTCGTCAATTCCCTACGAAACGTGCGTTCGTGTGCCTTTCACCGGTTCGGATGTGTATTGGATTTTCTCTGGCGGGTTTACCGGATTGCACATTCTTCGTTGCGTGCAATCTCCTTTTTTTTCTTTTTTTCTTTTTTTTGGGAGAATTGTTTGATAAAAACTAATAAACAATAATGATAAATGTAGAAGAAGGGGGTAATCGGCAACTTTATTTGGACTTTAAAGCGTGAGAAATAATCTTCTAAACCATAAACTTAGAAACCTTTGTCCTTTCCATCAGATTTGATACCTATTTTTATTAAATTTTCATTAAACTTATGGTATATTTTCATCAAATTTAATGGCTAAACCATTCATCAAATACTAATTTAGACGTAAAGTTTGTTTAATGACATTATGTGATGCCCACATGATTGATTTTTACCTAGATTTTCTAATTACAAATAATCAGAAAGAGGTAAATTATAATAAACCTCCTCCTGTTTAACTCATTTTTATGTAATTCTCTTAAATAAAAAATTGATGTAATGCCCTCCTCTCGGTTGAGTATTAGGTGAAAAATCGAATAAAAATTATGTAAAAAGCACTATAGGAATGAGTGAATATTGAGCACATGAGAAGAATATAGTGTGTTTTTTAACTTTTTTCATTTTTTTTTTGTTTTTTTTTTAAACTCAATTTCTATTCGATTTTTCATCTGAAACTTAACCGAGGGAGAACATGGCATCAATTTTTTATTTAGGGGAGTTACATGAAAAGGACATTTTTCCTAATTGGAAGTGGACAAAGTATCGTAATTAAATATGGAATAATTGAAAGCGTTATTTATTCAACCTTTTTTTATGTCATTTATTCCTAGGTCAACCTAACTACTAACATGGCTAACCCTTGCATATAATTTGCACCACCATGAAGTTTCATTTCCAAAAGGCCATGCCAGGCATGTGGTTATAATCTTGTCAAACCAATTCTTTTGATAAAACCGTCCCAAAGATTGTTGAAATGGAGTAACAACTATCTAGGCTAAGAAATTGTCATAACTCATGAGTGATATAGTGGATAAGAGAATGTTTTCATGCTCATGAGAATACCTTCAAATCTTTTCAAGGTGAAGCGAATCCGAACTCCCTTTATGGCCTGGAAATGACTCTCGTTTAAAAACGGAATACATTGTTTCAAAGGATGCCTAAAAGGAAATGACTTTTCAAAAATATTCAAGTTTTTACCACTCACTTGTCCTTCATGAGTAAATCAGGGATGAACCAATTTGACCTCATTTGTATCGCTTGTCAAGTCATTCTAAGAAATCACTCCACAGAGACCCTTTTTTTTATTTTTCTTTTTTTTTTTTTTGATAAATAAAATAAGATTTTCATTGAAAAGATTGAATACATCGCGGTTGAACTACACTATAACAGTCTTCCATGAAAATTTTCCACAACTGTACAAGGATATCTACTCTCCCAACTATAAATATCAGATCTCATATGACCAAGACTAGCAACATAATCAACAGCCCAATTAGCTTGTTTAAAAACATGTCTAAATTCAATAACCTCAAATTTATCAATAATTTTCCAAATATCGTGAATCAACATCATGAGCTGCCAAGGATAATCATATGTCCTTTGACACGTCCGAATAATGAGTTGTGAATCTCCTTCAACTTGAATTCTGTAGAAACCTTTTTGCTATGCTTGAAGTAAAATATTACGAAGAGTCATGCATTCAGCTGCTAAACCAGAAGAATTGTGAAAGATTAAATGTGGATGCCATGATAGGTCTACCATCTAAGTTCCTCAAAACAAAACCTACTGCAGCTGTCTTCTTGTAGTAGTTTTTCAAACCATCAAGGTTTAGTTATACCTAGTTTTGGGGAGTGGGACTCCACTTGATGTACTTGGAACTTTTCTTATCCTTACCTGTGTAAGGCCTGGCAATTTGGGAGGGTTGGGTGGGTTTGGGTTTAAGATAAATGGGTTGGGTTGGGTTATTAATGGGTTATGTAATTTGTATTATTAATGGGTTGGGTTATGCCCAACTCAATTACTGTGCAAACCCAAAACCAACCCGCAATCAACCTAATTATGACTCAGCCCAGATTTAAACCCAATCCACATTCTGACCCAACCCATTTTTGACTCGGCCTATTTTTTGACCCGGCCCATTTTGTGCCCTAGAAATTTTTTTTTTTCTTCTAAAGGCTCTCTCTCTCCCTCTCTCAATGTAGTAAATAAGCCTCATACAATTAAATGGAAAAGCAACGTGAAATTTTCTCTCTCTCTCTCTCAATGTAGTAAACAGGCCTAATACAATTAAATGGAGCTCATACAATTAACTGGAAAAGCAATATGAAAAAATTCAAAAATATCCCAGAGACCTCATACAATTCTGAAGATCAACAAAAAATTCCAAATTGAAGAAAAGAATAGCCCAAACTACAAATATACCCAATAATAGAAAATGGATCAAAGAGAGTTTCCCTGATAAATGAAACTAAAAAAATTCTTGGAAATTAATAAATAAAAAAAGAATGAAGACTGATAGTCAATTGTATATATTTATAGTAAATTGTCCAATCTATGAACCCATCAACTAATTATGTATAACTAAGGTCCGTATGGGCTGCAAGTGGTGAAGCAAATGAGCTAAGGATCCATATTCTTGGGGATATCATCTTTTAGCTAACCAACTTGGCTGTCAAGCTCGTTAAAAGGGAATTCATTAGCTGGCCAATTATCAATTCCTGAACCTCCTGCTGCTTGTAGGGACCCAAAATCCCAGAGTTTCCAAGCTCGACACCCCCTCTCCTGCCTGCTCTGAAGTTTTGATAAATCCGTGAGCTGCTGATAATTCATCTAATACAGCTAATTCCTCTGATGCAACATTCTCAATTTGAAGTGGAACACTTCCCACACTTAAACCCAGTTTCCCTACTATACCTTGTAAGTGATGATCAGGGATTTCTACTGTAGGAGTTGGATTTAAGTCTAGGAATGTTGAAGATGTTGGGAGGTTCACCAAGTTGGGTCTGTACTTCACTATTTGCCCTTCCATGGATGAACCAAATATACCCGGCTCATTTTGCTGGTCTCTCCAAAAACGAAATCATCTACTTGCTTCGAATACATCGGATTGATGGTAGCAAGACAACTCGAACAGAGAAGGAACGGACGAGAAGGAACGTTTTATGCCCTAGAACGGATGAGAAGGATTTTTTTTTATTTTTTTATTTTTTATTTTTTATTTTTTGCTTCGTTATCTATTTGCTTCTTATTTTTCTAAACGGGTCCGATGGGTCTGCTTGTAAACCCAGAACCGCCCAATTATAATTGGGTTGGATTTGGGTAACCCAATAACAACCCATTTAACAATATATCATTACCCAAACCCATTTATTGTGGGTGGATTTGGACGGGTTGGTGGGTTTGGGTCCAATTTGCCAGGCCTACCTATGTTACACTTCTACCTGCAAATCATTAGGATAAATAGATTGCCATCTAACAATTTCATTAAAACACTCCACAAAGACCTTTGATTGCCTAGTAAATTTCACCCAAGATATATCACAATTTGATCTCCTCCAAGAGGTTTTGAACATCATAATGGTCTCAAACTCTTTCAAAATGAAGGTCCTAAGGTCTAAAAGACACCATAAAATCAAATGATTTTTGTTGTTATCTATATTGCCTGTCATGACTCTTGAGTCATGACTTTTGAGTTCTCTTTTCAAAATGACTTTTTCAAGGCCTAAAGTATGTCACTCACAAGTGACATTCAAAAGTATGGGAGAGGTCAAAGAATGCAATTATGAGCATTTCCAAAGGATTTCTACCCAAAAAAAAAAAAAAAAAAAAGTGTTTCCCAAAGATGAGATCACATGTCTAGACTTTGCCTTGCCATAGTCTATGAATCCCTTTCAAAATTTCTTTCCAAAATCCATTGTCGGGAAAAATGACAACCATAAAGTATTAAGCATTAGTCCACATGCATCCACTAGTAGAACATCTGGTGCTTATTTTATGTTTGGCGTATATTCATTCTCCATGTATATATTATAAGGCTTGACCTAGATGACAGGTTAAAGGGTTTTATACAACGTGAGCAAAACAAGGCACTTGATATAAAACATGTGTAAAAATAAAAATAAAAATAAAACCCACTAAGATTACATGGTTAATTATGCAAATCAGATTTTTTTTTTTTTTTTTGGGCAATGGATATTCATTCCAAGGCTGGGGAGTGAAAACACCCACCAAATCTACTAAAAGCAAATTACACAAAAAAAAAAAAAACAAAAAACAAAAAGAGACTACATTTTGTGAAGATGAGATTTTTGTTAATTACTTCTTCACCCATTAATTAAATATTATATTCCCTATTTGATGTTTGTGGGTAACATATCCTATCAAATATCATTAAAATCATGAAAGCCATATTTGTTTAGCTGGAATGGAATGAATGTAATAGAATCACATATCAATTCAATTCAAGTAGGGTGTTTGGAATAGTTAATTTAAATGGAAATGGAATCAAATAGCATGTCTGGACAGTCATTTCAAATTTATTTTCATTCCAAACTATTTCAAAGCAGGTAATCAGATTCTATTCACATCCATTCCATTTCAGCCAAATAAACATGGCCTAAAAGTTTTGGCCTAGGTGTATGATAGGTTAGGAGTTATATTGAGGAAATAAATCAAGAAAGGAAATAAATCAAATTCTTCTTCGACTTTTCTTCATGATTTCTTTCCAATCTTTTTCCGTGATATGCTCTCTCTTGATTCTTTTCCATATGTTCTTGATTTCTTCCATGATTGATAGTCTAGATTTATTTCCTCAATAGGTTCAAACCCCTACAATTGTACCCCCCAAAAAAAAAAAAGATTAGATTGAATATAGTAGCAACCAAAGGAAGAATGGCACCATATACCTAATTTTATAAATTGAATATTTACAATAATTAGAAATATGCTCTAGGGAAAAAGAAAAAAACAAAATTGCACCAAAAGAGAATTGGGATCCACTATGTAGTATATCCTATTAGTAGGTACAACATACCATTGTAGTTTGATGACTTTTAGACTTCCAAATTCAATTACATTTTGAAATAATGTAGTATGTTATCTGGGGGGGGGGGGGGGCATATTATGCAAATCCGATGATTACAATTCTTATAATTGCCATTATGCAAATCGGATTTGCATTGGAGGATGTGGTGGCGAGATAAAGTCATTTTGTTTGGACTGCATGCAAGTCAATCTCATTATAAAAGCTAAAATAATAATTGCCTTAAATGGACACTAGCATGGTCACTTTAATTATTAGATGACCCTGGGAATTGTGAAACCAACGTAATTCTTATAATGTCACTAAAGATGCTTTCACACAAGCATCAAAATTATTAGGAGATTAGAGCTTGGGGCAGATAAAGTACGCATGTTAGGATTATCTTAAAAGGATTTGTGGGCCTTACCATAATCTTTCCCCTCACCCCCCCCCCCCCCCCCCCCCTAAAAGATGTATTTTGCAGTTCATTGTATTTCTCTGCACTGCACATAATTGCGGAATAGGATCCTCTGCCATAGTATGGCAAAGTAGATCGTGCCATATTTCTCATGAAAACATGACATGTGTCAAAAATGAAATCCAACGGTTTAGATTCATATCTACTCAATGTGTGTGTGTATATATATATATATATATGATGATGATGATTAGGTAAGCACGTACTGATATAATTTATATTAACACTTGCATTGGAAGTTGCATCTTATGTATTAATGAGATATGAGATACATTAGACCAATACAAGAGGTACAACCCTCAACGCATGGTGCTAATATAACTTATATCAACACATATTAATGGAAACATAATATATATATATTAACACCTGCATTGAGAGTTATATACCTTGTTCATTAGTGGTATATGAGGTACATTGGACCAATGTAAGGGGTACAACCCCTAATGCATGGTGCTGATATAACTTATATTAACATGTGCTGATGGGAACATAACCGTATATATATATATATATATTATATAGATATTTATTTGTGAACCAATTTGCAAAGCTTCTGATATGACTAAACAATTGAAATGGCTATGGGCTTGTTGGTCTATGGGTTTTGCTCAACAAATAAGAAGTACTAACAGCGATTGACCAAAAAAATAGAGTTTTAGGCGATCGACGATAGAGATGGACGGCATTCTCCCGCCATATAAAGATCGGTCTTCCTGGTTCGCCTTCCCTCAACCTTCTACCCAATCTTGACTTTAGATCTCTGCACCAGATCACCTCCCTTCACCCAATCTCTAGATCTAAAGTCGAGGATGATAGTAAGTCATCCGGAAAACATAGAGGGCCCATCAGATGATGAGCTCACTGGAATGGTCCAAAATGACTAGACATAGAGAGTTATTCTCAAACGACATCGTATTAAGGGGAAAATGCAATAAAAAATAAACATGAATCTAATCCTGTTGGATTACAATTTCTATCACATGTCATGTTGTTATGAGTAATATGGCACGATCTCCTCTGCCATGGTATGGTAGAGGATTTGTTCCCATAATTGCACGAGTGTATTAATTATGCTCTTCTTTCTTTTAAAATTGAAGAAAAAGTACATATTTTATAGTTCGAGACATACACGATACGTGTCACACATACCATCCTATTTATTCCACTAATTACAAGTGAAAAATGCCAATTCATTTGAAGTTTAGAGTATGCTTGAGTGGGATGCTTGGGTGGGACTAGCTAGTTTAAGCCCAAACCTTGATTGAAGTAGGTTTGGATACTCACATTTTTTTTAATTAAAAAAAAAAAAAAAAAAAGAGGGTCATGAATCCCTTTATGTTTAAGAGGTTTATTAATTTTTTTCACATTTTTCTATGATACCCTTAAGCTTGAAGTAAAATTTTATTGGTTTAAGCTAGTAGAATACATTAACAGATGTACCAAAAGCCCACTCTCTTTTGTAAAATATCTATTCTTATACTATAATTAAGAGTTTTGCTGACCTCATCAATAGGTGACGTGGCGAGTTCATAGCCATTCCCTCCAAAATCCCATTCTCTCATTCATTTTGGGCCCACACTAATGATATCAACATCTTTTCTTCTTTTCTTTTTCTTTTTTCTTTTTTTTTTTCCCTTCTCATACGGTCCTCTTCTCCTCTCTCCCTCTCCCCCTCTTCTCCTCTCCCTTCCTTCCCTCTCTTTTCATATACACTCCCTCTCTTCTTATCCTCCCATACAACACTCCCTCCCCCTTTCTCTCTCCAAACACTTCTTATTTTCTCTATTTCAAATTTCAAACCCCTTTCCTCTCACTCTCTTTGTTTCAAATTTCAAATCCCTTTCCTCCCATCCTAGTCTTTTCTCTATTTTCTCTGCCACAGGGATTCTTTCTCTCCCCCAAAT
Source organism: Liquidambar formosana (assembly GCA_039720395.1). Classification (NCBI taxonomy): domain Eukaryota; kingdom Viridiplantae; phylum Streptophyta; class Magnoliopsida; order Saxifragales; family Altingiaceae; genus Liquidambar; species Liquidambar formosana. Next base: position 39,862,718 of record CM077820.1, read on the forward strand.
TCTTATCACACACATCTCCACCCGTAGGGAATTGCTATCCAAACAAAAATTTCACTCACCAAACCCTAATTTCTCAGCTATTTATGGATTATATAGGCAAGCATCAAATTTATTTATTTATTTTGTTAGTATAACTGTATAAACAAACCAAACTCAAGCTCCCATGAAGATGTCTCTTACTGGCCTCAATTTGTCAGCACCATCGATGGCATCATTGACTACAACAATAACTACTACGATGTTAGGGGATTGAGGTTCTAAAAAAGATTTGAGTAAAAATTCTTAAAGCCCTCCAATTGGACATTTTATTCTTCTTTCAGAAAACTGAGGGTTTTGTTTTTTTCCCTCTTGACTGTCATTATTTCTGCTCCTTAGCTCATGTATGTGCATATATGTTTTAATTTATTTGTAGTAAATATTTTCTAGTTAGGGTTAAAGGACTGATCGATTACAATATAGGTATCAATACATCATCTCCGAAAGACAAATCATTTGTTTTAATTTAGTTTGATAGTCTATTAAGATCAATAGTTACCTTCAATTTGCATGGTGAGTGCATACATTGCCTTTTGGTTGTCCCTGTTAGCTTTTGTTTTCTTTTATGGTTTGTATTGAAGTGATCTAAAAGGTTAATTTTATATATACTTTTAAAGTAACAGTTTGATTGCATTTAATATATGATATTTGAAGCATCAAAGTTGAAGGTTATGTTATTAGGAATGGATTATAACTACTGCCCAGGGAAGCTTTAAGGAAATTATACACTTGTGCAATGCCCAGGGAAGCTTTAAGGAAATTATACACTTGTGCAATTCCCGCGCATCATGGGTGTTTCTACTAGTATATGTATAGGATACATACATATGGTGAAAGAATATTTGTGTATATATATAACAATGGGTTTTTTGTTTTTTATTTTTATCTTTGGGTATTTTTTGGGGGTCAAGGAGTATTGAAATTGAAGTAAACAAGTAATGTAACATTCTTTACTTATTGCTATCCTCGTCGTGTCTGATCTAGAAGTGTACACTTGGAAGCCAAAGTAAAAGTGCTCAACTATACTCCTATGTATCATATGAGCAAGTATTTTATATAACTGTGAAACGGTTATGTCATATCACGAGTCAACAAGAATAAAAAAGAAAAAGGTGATAATATCAATAAAAAAATGGTTTGACATTCTCATTTTAATAAACTCTTATTGACTTGTGATACTACGTCAACCATATTATATATACTTACATATAGTCTTCTTATATACAAAATAAAGAGAGTAGAAAGTAGAAAATGACACTTTCCATAGAAGTGGTCACTTCCTTTTTTTTTGTTTTTTGCTTTTCTTTTATGAAAAGAAATACCATTAATTAAAATGAGAAGCACATCTTGGGAAAGCTATAATAGACATATCTTTCTTACAAATTATTCTATAGAGCCGTAGGAAGGTGTTTATTTCAAATTCGAAATTGAGTCAAATAATTAATGATCTCAACAGCAACATAATCTGTTGCCTTATTAACTTGGCTATAGACATGTCTAAATTGAATAATATCAAAATGAGCCACAATGGGTGCTAGATATTTCGAAGTAAATTCATTATTATCCATGGTTGATTATATTCGTTATCACAAATTTTAGTACTGGCTTGAAACTATCTTTTAAGATTTTTAGGATTAACCTTAAACTGTCGGTTGGATTTTAATATAACATTAAGGGGTTGTTTGACATACATGAAAATCTGGTTAGCTGAGGATAAGTCTAATTAATTTTGATTTCACACTATTTGATAAATCTCTTTTTCCTACTAATTAATTCAGTTTTGTTATGAAAACAAGATGTAAACATAGATTTTTTGAAATCAACTTTGAGTTGGTTTATTTTATAAAATTAGATAACAGTTTTGAATTGGATTCAATTTGATCCAATTTTCAAGTTCCCAAACACGTCTTAACTGAAGTAAAGCAGAAGGCTTGGATACCTCACTGCTAAACAAAAAAAATTAAAAAAAAAAATAGTACTAGTGCGGTGCATTTAACCGTTTGCACGACCAAGCAGGCAAGCAATCGTGAAAATGACTGAAAAAGCCCTAATGATGACGTGCTTGTGAAAGATCCCCCTGCATGTTATCCAACGTGGATAATCCTACCCACGAATGGGAGTCCTCCACGTACTAGAATGCCCTCGTGCTCGACATGCATGTAAGAGATGCCGGTGCATGTATGTCAACGTAGATGAGCTCATAGGGCCAATGGAATTCATCCACGTGGAAGCCTATCATCCGTTCTTTTTCCTCCACCCAAAAAGGCCCCTTCAAAAAAGGGTAGCCATTAATAAGGCCCCTACCACGAAGACAGTGCGTGCGATGTTGCGGCGCTTTAAATGATCAAAGCAAAGCCCTTCTCCCTCGGTACAAACGTCCTCACCGCGACGGAATCCTTGTGCTGCCATCCAACCATTCGATACTTCCAAGTTCACCTTTTCTACTTCCACACACATTTGTGTTTTTTTTTTTTTTTTTACATTCATAATATTGGGTTTTTTTTATTATTTAAATATTAGAATTTTGTATAAGGTGGTGGTGAGATAACATGGGGAAAAAAGGAAAAGGGAGATCAATGATAGTTTGACTGTAATGATTTCAAATTCTTCCCTTTAAATAAGTTATTACTCAAAATTTAAGGTTATTTAATGATTATGGATTTTGAAATTAACTGAATAAACATTAATATTTGGGAACAAAATTAATCAAGGGATGATTGTATTCTTTTTGTAAAAAGAAAAAGTAAGACTGCTTTAGGAAGTTGCATCTTGTTTTTCCCTATTATTTTATTTGGTGGTTGAAATTTAGTTGGATATAGTTGAACTTTATTGTATTTTTATAACAACACTTTAAACTATATTTAACTTCTTTGTTTCTTGTAAATTTCACAAGCTTGAAAACTTCTGGTCTTAAATTTTATAAGATGAGAAATAAATTTAAAATTTGTGAATGTAAATGTAACAAGACTCCTACGTAGAGAGATTGGTAGACAAAAACTTTTTCAAATGCTAATCACATTGGTTGAAGCGGCACTTACTCGCCCATCTCATGAAGAGAGTGAGGATAGGTTAAAGATTCTTCTATGTTTGAACAAACCCTTCCAAAAGAAAAAAACCAAAAAGAAAAGAAAAAGAAAGAGAGATTCTTCCGTACTTATTGAGGCAAAATGCTACATGCACCTGTCGACACTTTTACCCTTCCTTCCTTCAAAAAAAAATAAAAATAAAAATAGAAAAAGAGAAAAAAAAACCAATTACTCAAAGTATTTCACAAGGGAGATAATGAACTAATTAATGCCATGTCATCACCATGGTCATGACTACTTATATGGTAATTGTCACATCAACACAATACGTGAACATTGCAACTCATACAAGTTTTTTTTATTAATCAGGACACAGTGATACAGACACATCAGGTGGCAAAATCTTACTTTATTTTAAATGAAAGTGAATAGCAACACTCTTCATAGAGCTAGACCAGAGAAATCTAGTTTCACATCTTACAACTAATAAAGTAGTAAGCAAGTTGGGGCCATCACATAATGGTTGGGGTCCATCACATATTCAAATCATTCTTGTAAATTGAAGTCATATGCTGTCAACTATCACACATTAAACATAGTAGCTAGTTTCACATCTTAAACTAGTAAGTTGGTAAGGGCCCCATCACATATTCGTATTAATATTCTAACCTAAGGTCTTCTATCATATATCACACATTAAATTATAACTAAACACAACAAAAAAAGGCTTGCTAAAAAATTCTAATTTCATGGCTTATAATTGGTTAGTTTTTAGGTGAGCTGAGATCTTGTCGAAAGGACAATTTGTTATAATGTTAGATTTTGGCAGCCGAAGTTATAATTTATATTAATTGCTAAATCTCTCGATTGATGATGATTGATGAACTCATGAACCAATGATGATTGGGCTAATGAGATTATAGCTTAGATGACACGTCTTCCCCTTTAAAATGGAAGGTTTGGGGGAGATTGTGATTTCAACTCCTTCTCCCAGGTGCATATGTAGGGAAAGAGGTTTTATGAATAGAATGGACTACCCGCATTGTGTAACCTCAAGGGTCCATTGGGTTTTTTTTTTTTTTTGGTTTTCCAATTAGGAAAAAAAAAGGGGGATGATTAATAGGGTGGGTGCTGATTTTGGAACCTAACTTGGGAACTTGGCAATGTTCCCAAACATGTAGATACAAAATCTTCCCAAACATGTAGGCCTCTCAATGGATTGGGCTCCGATTAAGATCTGATCAAAATAGATATGTTTCATTAGGACTTGACAAGAACTTTAAATTTGAGAATCTATCAATAATCTGAATTAATTCACTTGAGCCAATAATTAACAAATCGACCTAGGATTATAGGTTGGTCTAATCGATAAAAATTTGCATTTTTAGCTAAATTAACTAAAACTAATAAAATGATTACACCTTTTGGATTTTCATCTTAAATAAAGCTAAATTTCCAAATTAATTGTGGCACATCATTGAAATTTGAAGTTCCCTAACTTTACGCTGACTCCTCACAAAAGCCATGGCACTCCGATGGACAATCTCGACAAAGATTTTTAGAATCAATAATCATCAAATTATGAAGTTACGAAATGTTTTCTCTTTACCAACGACGATACTTTAACCCTGAATTCATCCTCTCTCTCTAAATGCCTAAATATAAATATATATTTTTTTTTGAAGCTTTCCCTTTTAATCTTAATTTTGTCTTCTTAAATAAGGTTAAAATTTCTAATTATTTATGGCACACTCTCTAACTTGACTCGACATGAAAGTGGCAGCACCAAAACATAAAACCATGAGCCATCTACGTTAAAGTACAGAGATTTTCGGTACCAATAGCCGTCATATTATAAAATCATCAAATAAATAAATATTTTTTTCTTTTCACCAACGCCACCACTTTAAATCTGAAATCTATCCTTTCCCTGCAATTACCTAAATAGACATTGAAATTTTTTATTTTTTTTTTAACGTTAAAAAAATGTTTATTCCCACATCCCAAACCTAGCTTTAAAAAGACATGGATCTATAGTGACAGAAAAAACGTGACAAAAATAATTCCAAAAATAGAAATTGAGGTACTGGAAAATGCAAAAAAATTAACTGGAAATAGTAAAATCGGTTGGGTGAAGCGGTCGGAGACTTAGGTATCCGGTTTAAATATTACCATACTCTCTCGCATAACCTAAACCACTACTCGCGCCCTCCATATATATATATATATATATATCACTATTTAATTTAATTATGTTGACCTCTAATAAAAATGTCAAAGGAAAAAGGTTAATATGAGGGCTTCCTCATGAGTGTATTGATGAGCTTTCATTTATTTTAAGAGAGAATCTATGAATTTAGAAACACTTGAGTTGCCATTGGATGTAGAGCCCTCTAAGGATCTTTCATATACAAAATTTTATAAAAAATAATCATGTGTTTTGCTTACACACATCAATCAAAGTTTAATATTCTTCCATTCAATGGTATTTCTTCAAAATTTATCATTAACTTTGAACAGTGTGTACGATTCATTTAAAAATATTTCTAGCTAATTTGTACTACAAATTTAACATGCTAAAGTTGATGTGGTGGTTTGCCACAAGTGTGATCAAAGTTTGATATTATCTATAATATAATTGGGTTTGGTCAATCTTTTTCTATCAACTTTACTTGAGCTTGTGGGTTCATTTGAGTATATATTTTTTGACTAATTTTTTGGGGTAAAGAACGTTTTGGTACCATGAACTTTGGAGATAATTTCAGTGTAATACTTGACATTTTTTTTTTCCCTTTCAAATTTGATATCCAAAGTTCATTTCATGAACTAATGTGGTCCATTAATCATAACTCTATCGAAATAGCTGATGAAAAGGTCACGTGGCATCCTACGTGGAACTTACGTGATAGAATAGTTAAAAACTAATTAAGGTAATAAAAACTTTTACTACCTTATAATTTTAGATTAAGTTTCAATTTAATATCAAAAATAAAAAATTTATAATTTGATAACTAAAGTACATTTAAGTATGTCAATTTAATAAAAAATAAAAATCTCGGCTAGATTCATTTTTTTTAGAATCTTCTCTAATAGAACATTTTACACGAAGTACAAACATAGGATTCAAAAGGCAAAATCTCTCCAACTAAATTATATAGCAACTAAATAAGTATTATTTCATAGACTCATGGCTAAATTCTCATATATATATATATATATATATATATATATATATATTATAAATTATTTTTTTCTAAAGAAAAGTTAAAAAGGCATAATTATGGAAACTTTAAGACATCATACGAACAGGTGTCGATCAGAGATAGAGAGTTGAGTGCATTCAAAACACAGGAGCGAGTATGGAATGGAAGATGTTCGTCGTCCGTTTTTTCTCAAAAACGCGGGTGAAAAAGCAACTGGTGACTGGGCTGTCTGGTGGATGGTTGGTTTTTATTCCCCCTTCTCGTTTGTGGAGAGGAGAGAACGCTTCCCATAACCCTCTCCCTCTCTCTAACAAAAACTCCCTCTCCCTCTCTAAAACTCTCTCTCTCTCTCTCTATATATATATATATATATTCTTTCTCTCTCTAACTTTGATCGCTGTTGCCGACGCTGGGAATTGCTACTGTGACAGGTTGGTGATGGGAATTCCGGCGCTTTTCGACACGGCGACAGCTTGGTGATGGAGGTGCGCCGATGGAATTCGACGCCGGAATTCCGATGTCCCGAGCGGCCGTGACCGAGGGATCGTCTCTGTCGCCGCCGCCGTCGTTGAACGAAGGTCGTATCACTCGCAACTTCTCTCATTGCTTTTCTTGTTTTTTTAATGTTTTTGTTTCAAATGTACTGTGTCTTTTTGTTTTTGTGTGATTCATGTCTGCATAGAATTGCAAATTTAATGTGTTGTTTTGTGAATTTGTGTTTCTATTATTTTTTATCTTTTATTTTTTAATGTTTTGTTTGTTTTTTTCAAATGTAGTTAAGGTTTAGTTTTTAGTTTTTTCTGTTTCCAAATGATCTGAATTGGTCCCTTTTTTTATGGGGAGTTTGTTTGGTGGTTTGGGTTGGATCAATTGTGAAATTTGAGGTTTCTGATTTATATTTATGTCGTTTTAGTAAACTTTGAGTCTTTTAATGTGAGAAATGGGAGACAATTGAGGGAATTCAGTTTAGAATCATACTATTGGTCCGTTTGGTTGCCTTGAAAAACAAGGGAAAGGAAAACAGAAGTAAAATTTGTTTTGTTTTTGTGTTTGCTTTTGTTTTGTTTTTTTGTATTTTCAAAGTTTGGAAACCATGCTTAAATTTCATCGGATTTTGTGTATTGATTTTACATAAAATTGTTTCTACTTATTAACTCTTGTACTGTGCTGCCTCGAGACGTTTCCGATGTTAAAATATTTCTATATCATTTTGTTGTTACCCCTTTAATTTGTTTTCTGCAATTCCCGAAGTTTTTCCTTTTGTGGTTTGGGCTTTGCGAGGTTTCATTTTATATTTGAAATGGAGCAGAGTTTCATTTCAAAGGTGCAACCATGAAAGGAAAGAATTCTGCGATGGTTGGAACTTGGAACATGGATTGTGGAGGAAATGAGGGCTTATGTCCCCTGCGATGTGATGTCCCTGAAATGCTACAATGTACTGCTTTTTGTAATTGTATCTTTAGAGATGATATTCTAAAAGTAAAGAATATACAATCCAAAGTGCAATCATGAAGAGCAATTGTAGGACTTCAGGGTTGCCGAGGATATGAACGCATTGTTGGTGAAGTATTTTTGAAATTAATTCTAAACTTACTTATTTAATGTTATCTCAGATGCAATTTGGCGAATGAACTTGAGAGCAAGCGACACAATGGAATCCGGGTCCTACCCCGAGCGTCCTGGAGAGCCTGATTGTTCTTATTACATCAGAACGGGCCTATGTAGATTTGGGGCGATGTGCCGATTTAATCATCCTCCTAACAGAAAGATGGTAATAGCAGCAGCTTGTTGGGATTACGAAAACAGAATTAATAATATATGAGTGATTTTGTGTCTTTACATTGTCATCTATGTTCTTAGTCATATACATTGGAAGCCTTAATATTGTGTTCATGGAAGAATCTAGGAAGGTTGATGAAGTTTTAGACACATGAACCTTTTCTCCATGATATGCTTGCTTTCAAACTTATTTTCGTAAATTATTAATTGTTTCTTATTGAATCAATAAAAAAGAATTTACATGTCAGTGTGACATACACAACTAAATTCAACCTAACACATGCCTGCGAAGTATATAGCATGCCTTTAAGAGTTTATAATATTGGCTTAGATCACACTGTACTTCTCTCTCTTTTGGTTCTATTTCATGATAGAATTGTTAATTTGCTCCGCAAAAGTTTTGGAAGCTACTTTTTGGGAGAAAAATAGTTTCTCTTAGTCAAATTTTACACGCGCTGAAAGGCTCACATGTTCGCGTGTATAGGAGTATACTTCTTTCACTAGTTTATTTTGATGTTGATTCCATCTGCTAGAACTTTGAAAATATTTTTTTTATTCTTTGGTTCATTTTATTTTATTTTTAAATTTTCACCTTGATAGATTGTTGATTCCCCCGCCCCTGCAAATTGATGGATTTAACTAGATCCTGTCAAATTTCAGGTTATTGCCAATGCAAGGATGAAGGGAGAGTTCCCTGAGAGAATAGGACAACCTGAATGTCAGGCATGTATTTGATCTTCATTTTCCATATAATTGACAGTATAATTAGTGTTTTTAATTTAATTAATTAATTAATTAATTAATTTTTTTTGTGTGTTTTGAGTGTGTGTATGTGTGTTCTTCCTAGAGTTGAAAATGTACTATTGGCATGAATTATCTGTCTTCCTTGTAAATATTTTGAATCTTCTCACAACCATTAGATATAGCCGACCATACAGCTATTAGTACAAAAAACTCTTGTACCTTAGATTTGCTAAGGACTACTTTTTTCTTTTTTTTTTTTTAAAGTTCTAAAATTTTTTGGAGGGGGTGTAAATAATAATTACTTTTAGAATAGCTATACCAAGTTAAATAAATAAAATCTTTTTAGAAAGTAAAGCTGGGGAAAAAGGATATTTGATGCTGTACGCCTGTACTAATATCTTCACCATCTTCTGTTCGTGTGGTGTCAAGTATTAACATGTAACACTACTAGCCTATACGTATTACTGTTCAAATTAGTTGCTTCGCATTTAAGTTGGGCTGCCAATCGGTGGGTGACATTGAGGACCTTTTAAATGAAGCATCTTTGCGATGACTTTGAATTATCCTCTAGAACAATGTTGATGATGTTATTGGTGTCCCACACTATCATATTTAGCGGCATCAAAACAATGGTAATAACAGAGACTATTGCTGATAAAAAAAATAATAACAGATACTGATATAATCATTTCTGTCATCATACTTGCTTCTGTCAATAATAAATTAACATAAATAATCAATTAACATCCTTATTCTTATGACAATTACCACCAAGTGATTGCCCTTAATAAAAAAAAGTAGCATGGTTGCCATTGCTGTCTATTTTGACCCGTAGAAGTAATAAGTTTTTAAGGAAACATATTCAATCAGGATCATATGGAATAATATTATTTTCCCTTTTATTGGAGGCATAAGAATTAATATTTAGAAATTCAAATATCAAATTCATGCTGGAAAAGTATAAAATTTTTGAAGGCAAACCTTGTCAAACTTGAGGACAACAGGAAAATGAAATGAGATATTGTTGATTGTTGGGGCATTGAAAAATGCTGCCTTAGAGTTAAGCTGCAAAATGAAAGTAAGTGAATAGAAGTGCAGATATTAAATCACCCATAAGGGACTTACCAGGTTGAAAGACATATAAAGTGTCAGCAGACCCAATGGGTAGACTCTTGGACAAGTTCTCTTGAGAAATTAGAATAAACATTTTTTATGTTTATTCTCCTGGAAAAGAAATTTTCACTTGATATCTGTAAATGTTTTCTTGATGCAGCTAACATCTGTCAACTCAAGGCGCCTAGCATGGTTCTAACATAAGTTTTAAAAGAAGTGGTTATTATTAATTTGGAATGTCTTAACCCCTCCTGTTTTTTCTTTCCCCTGCCCCCGCCCCCCCTCTCAAAAGCTGAATCTGAATACATGAAATTGCATTGGATTGTTCTCAGTACTCCATCTCTTCACTTCATGTTGGTCAAGCCTAGACCCATCCATCTCTTGAATTGTTGAATTTGAATGGCTACTGCAAGGGCCATTCCTTGTCTCGTTGGAACTGGATTTTCTGGCTGCTGGGATTTCTCATTTGACATGTCAATGCACACATGTAAAGCTCAACATGCATGGACTATGATTTACTGGGAGCAGAGTAGGACCTACTCACCAATCCAATAATTAAATTCTCTGAAAATCAGTGGTGAAGGAACCTACATGATTGATTAGATTTTAAGAAATTCAGAACCTATCCAATTTTGATATTGATCATAATTTCTATGTTATAGTTAAAGACCTTTCTTTTGCTATCTTCCTAATAACTGATTTCTTCCTTTCGGTAGTATAGTCTGGAAAAAACTTACACCATACAGTCAATTTCCTGAAAAATTTTGGTTTTCAAAGCAATTTGGACTGGCATGGGCGCATGGCACAGAGCATTTGTATCTGTAGGTTGATTAAACATTCAATAAAGCCGAAGCTGCATAGCTTTCAAAAAGGTGTTTTATGTTGTTGCAGCACTCTTTGACTCTGTCAGCTAATGTTTTCTTCTCTAGTGGATATCCTATTATAATTGTCATCTTGTAGTGGGATTTGTGTTACGTATGATTCTCTCATTCATCATCTTTTGCACTTGTTACCTCTGCCTTTTTTTTTTTTTGATGGATCTTCTAATAGAAAAAGGACATTGTTTAGCTTAAAGTTATGAAAAAGTTTTACCTTTTGGTTATATGAATTCTGATGTTAACATTTAGCATATAATCATCTTTGCAAACTTCTCTTACGTGATTAAAATTTGTTTAAAATCTTCATCTTCTTCTTTTTATGATATTTATTTATTCTTTTTGTGTAAGATTATACAGTTTTGGACCTTTTGGTTGATCGCACTAAGTCACGATAAGAAGATTAAAGTTATGAAGTGATGCACCTGGAATCCAAGGGCCCTGAATAAGTCAACCTCAACCCAAGAGTATGTTCTCTGCAATGTTTGTTATGGTGTGTACAGGACGCCAGGAATAAGGGGTTGGTTGAGACTTGTGATTAGTAGAAACGTGTGAGACTATCCAGGAATTCCATGTCTCTCTGCTACAATGTCACAATGAGAAAGAGATTGAGTAGTACATTTGAAGAAAATTAAGCATTGATGTGATTTGGAACTGCATTACATGTATGTAAATAGTCAATACTACCCTGTGTTGAGTCAATTGTTGGATAATCATGAAGCACGTATTCATTGTATAAGTGTATCCAAGATGAGGAAGCTGAACTGGATTGTTCACATGGTTAGGATAGAAGGTTATGATGGAATGGATATAAGGGATCCCAGTAAAAGTTGCAACTTGACAAAAAGCTAGATGGTTTTATCATTAGTGACGGAGACCTATGATGAATGAATGAGGAGTGGCTGGTGTAATTTGAAGGCTTTAGGGACAAGGAGAAGGCTGTAATGGGTCAAAGCATTGATTAGAGGTTCCAAGGTGCATGCTTTAGAAAAATTATGGCTGTAGAATTTAGATAGATTGGAACAGCGGACATAATATATGTAATCCCCCAAATAGTCAGGAAAGTTCTTAGGCAATAATATTAGTAAATATTGGCATATCTCCATCATCAAAAGAAGTATACTTTTAACATTAACATAAAAAATCATAATCTATATTATTGTGTTTTTCTGGATGTCGAGTCATCCCATCAATAACTTTAATTTCTACGGCTGGGTGCATCTGACACCACCTGTCAATTTCCTATCCCTGGTTCTGAAGGAAAAAAGATGTTAGTGGACTAACCTATTTGGAATTTTGAGCTTACAATGTGAAGTGCCGAAGAAGGATTGTTCACTGTGTGTGATTGGCCAATAGTTTGATTCTTATTCTTTAAGTACAACAGAAATTCACTCTCCTGCAAAATAGTATATGAGTTTTAATTGATGTTGATATGACCCAATCAAGGTACACTTATCTTTTATTTATGATGTTGCAAGAGATGATTAGGTTTAGTAAATCCATTTGGGTGGCAAGGAGTTAGATCTTTACTGAATCTATTGTGTTCTCCTATACTACCTTTGCACTCGATATAAGATTAAGGCTATAATGGAGTTTATGGAACATTGGAACACCACATATTTTGCATTAGATGGAAGACGTTATGATCATTATAATGGCATATTGGATGACCTTTGAATCTTATGGTTTTGATTACTCTAGTTTGATGAGGTGGTTATTATTATTGTGGTCATGCCTCCATTCTCAACTTCAATCATTGAATCGAAAATTTCTTAATATGATAATTGAAATGGTCTGACCATCAAATTGGACGATTTAATGTTTATGGATTGTTAAAATGTCTAAATTGATGTAGATGTATCTCTAGATGCCTAGATGTCTTGACTGTTGGATTTTTCTGAGTGGATGGCTAGGTGTATTTGTATATTCAGATAGATTAATTACATTTACTATACATGTGTCAGTGCCTCAGTGGGACAATTAAGTTCTTCTTCATGTTTTGATTGGACATATATATTTTTTTGTTGATAATGTAAAGATATGTATTCGAAGTAAAAAGGGTTTAAACCCTCGTACATAAGACATATACAAGAAGGAAAACCGAAACTCCATGGGACAAAAAAAGGAGCTTCCAAAAAAACTCCAATCCCCATCAACCAATTGTCCATAAAAAGAAGAAAAGATGATTTAGCAACACCTATGTAACTACAAAACCACCAATACATAGATTTAACCAAAAGGGATTTGAGCTCCACTATAGAGGACTCCACACCTTCAAAAGTTATCAAATTTTGTTCTTTCCGAATGCACCAAAAAATGGCATAGGGAAACATCCTCCAAATGGCCTTAGTGTCTTTCGGTCTTCCTTTTATCCACCAACTTGAAAACCACTCATGCGAAGAAGAAGGCAAAACCCATTTGATACCAAATAGGTGGAAAATAAGCTCCCATAAGCATCTCACCACCCCACAATGAATGAAAAGATGGTCCACCAATTCCGATGCGTCTCTACACACAATACATCTATTAGGTAACTCACATCTCATTCTAACCAAGTTGTCACTCAATTGGACATTTGTATTCATCCAAATTGATGAGTACAATAGTTCGGCCTAAACATTCCAGTTGCTATACTAGTTGTTTCTTCTGAGAATATAGAATATTTTTCTCCTTATAGTATTTAACTGAAATTAGAAGAAGTGGGGCTTGATGTTTATTTATTTACTTTAAAGTGGTAACAAATTTAGGGTACACCTTTGGACCTCTTGCAAGTAAGATTTATCTGATAACAGATTTATCTGATAACAGGTTTAATGAAAAACTAATGCCATTGGCTTAAAATCATAATCTTTACAGCTCTAGTGCCCAGCGGTTTATAATAAAGGGTTTCAATCTTATTCCCTTTAGTTGTTCCCTTCCTGGGATCCTATACTTCTATCCAATTATTACATTTATTTAAGACAATTATAGAACAGACAATTGGTCGGCCATATGTACATAATTATTTCTTTGAGAAAATGGGCCTGTTTCCCATGTGTTCTATGCAGGAATTGAATTATACAATACCAGTTTGATTAGATGATTGAAACTTTATATGATTTTGCATTAGATTGATTTTTGCGTAGAATGCTATAGTGGTTAAGTGGTGCATAAAACTCCTTCAATGTATACATTGACTGCTGCCTTTTTTGCATTGTGTCCAACAATGTTTTAAGAGGAAAATGTATGAGGTAACTTTAAACCCCACCAAGTGAGATGTAGGGCTTTCAAATTTTGAATTTTTATGTTAAAAAATATATGAAAATAATAAAAAGTATAAAAAAGGAGTAAATAAATAGTAAATAACAATTTTTTAAAGAAAAATAAATCTAAAGATATAATTCAAACATTTTAAAGCACTCTACAAACGTAGTTGATTAAATAAAAATTATAAAAAAAAGGCAATTTTAATTCATATCACTGCAGGAGAGTTTTTCATTGTCTCGTTGGTTGCCGATGCAGCTTCCTCTCTTAAGCAACAGTCAAAGAAGGTTTCTCCTTAAATTTTTTTTCTTAATATAATTTTTTTATTTAGAAGGTTTTCCTTATTGGTAACAAGAAATAAAATAGATCATTTTTATTTTAATCATGTTTATGATTGACTGATGAATGGGAAAAATAAAATGAAAAAGTTAAAATAACTATACTCCTGCGAGGTGCATGCCTCATTTGGCAATATGCAAAAAGCGCCATTGCTGTGTCTTGGGCATGTACCTAGCTTTTGAGGCATACATCCAATTGGATTAAATATTAATGCATCGAGGCAAATTGATGCACCTTGCTTTGAGGTGTGCCCTATAAAATGCCTTTAGGAATACTGGTGTTCAATTATGTGGTAGTGGGATAGGTTATCATTTTCAATTCTAACACCCCTTATATCACATGTATGAGTTCTATATTCTAATTTCTATTGTGTTCAGATTTTGAAGAATTAATGCCCTTCTTTGAACTGTTCTCCAGTACTACTTGAAGACGGGAGCTTGCAAGTTTGGAGCCACATGCAAATTTCATCATCCAAGGGATAAGGCTGGGATTGCTGGAAGAGTTTCCTATAATATTTTAGGCTATCCACTCCGCCCGGTTCGGATTTATTATTTGCCTTTCACTTATTAAAAATAGGAATATATTTTTAATAGTTGATCCTATTTGTCTAAAATATAAAACATCAATACATTTACGAAACGGGTGAGATATGCAAGGAAAAATCATATCCCCTCCCCCCCCCCCCCCAAAAAAAAAAAGAAAAAAAGAAAAAAAAAGCTTCTTTGAGTTATGAAGATGTGTGCGCCTTTTTATATCACCTATGGCTAGGAAAACATTACTACTGTATTTTAATGTGTACTAGCTGTGTCCGAGCGATGTGGCTGTGTGTGTGGCTCATAACTACAAAATTTTATTTAAAAATTCTATATGTCAAGGCTGTGTTCTGCTGGGGCATGTCATAGCCCTGCAAGTGTTTGTCACATGCTCACTTAACTTATATCAACACCATGCATTAGGGGTTGTATCCCATGCATTGGCCCAATGTACCTCTAACCCACTAATGCACGAGGTACAACCCCCAATGCTGGCTAATATAAGTTATATCAACACGTGCTCACCTGATTGTCATCCTATCCTATCTATATATATATACTAATGAAAGAGATAAAGCATGATAGAGCTACCTAGGATCCCAACTAGGTTGTCACCCTAAGAAACTCCCAATCATGTGCTTATATCTCTAAATGTTATTGAAAAGAAAGAAAAGAATACAAGAAGGAAAGAAAGAAGGAAACAAAAATCGTCTTGTCTTGGTGGCTTATAATTTTCTCTATCCAGCTCACAAGCTTAAAGACAAAAGTTAATTCCTTAATTCCTAAACCTGTAGGATGGCAAACTATACAAATCATTGGCAAAGAAGACAAAATAGTAGCTGAGAACCACCACTGAAACCCAGCATACTGCAGACCATGTTAGCACATTTATCTGCTATTGCATTGCCCTTTCGGAAGATATGTGAGCATCGAAACTGCATGGATTTCAAATAAAATAGACAGTTGTACTAACGAGTTCTGAAACTCTGAGGAGAGTAAAGACAGTGAATCACACTCCAACCACAGCAGATAATTCTGCATAAAAAGCTGTTTGGTCCCCCAAATGAGAAGTAAAAATCCTTTGAACGAATCCTCTATGGGAGCAAAAACACCAGCTGCTGTTGCAGGGCCTGCATTGCCCTTAGATAACCCATCTGTGTTAAGTTTGACCCAACCTGGAAGAGGATGAAACCAACAAACAGTTGAGATAGATGGAGCTTTAGGAGGTATTCTCTTAGTCCCCAGAAAATGAAATGTCAAAAACTAGCTTTAGTCCCACCACTGATCTTACCAATATCAAATGAGAGAGCCTTAATACAAAGACATAACCTGAGATTGAGTGTGCTTATTATATATATATATATATATATATGTAGAAATTTGATAACCTGATTTTTTCTCTTCTTCTTTCCTTCCAGAATGAGATTGAATGTGCTTATTATCT
This sequence comes from Liquidambar formosana, assembly GCA_039720395.1. NCBI lineage: Eukaryota > Viridiplantae > Streptophyta > Magnoliopsida > Saxifragales > Altingiaceae > Liquidambar > Liquidambar formosana. The sequence goes on from CM077820.1 coordinate 39,879,053, forward strand.
GAGAACTGGACAGTGCAAGTTTGGAAGCACTTGTAAATTCCACCATCCTCAACTATCTAATATGATGGTTTCATTGCGTGGTTCTCCTGTTTATCCTCCTGTCAATTCTCCAACAACTCCTAGTCAGCAGTCGTTTCCTGGAGGAATTACAAACTGGCCCTTATCAAGAGCATCTTTTATTCCTAGTCCTCGTTGGCAAGGTCCTTCGAATTATGCATCGTTGATTCTACCTCAAGGAGTGGTATCAGTTTCTAACTGGAATACTTACAGCGTAAGCCTTCTGTTATCTTTTATTATGGTATTCTATAATGTATGTTGATTGCTGAACCTACGTGTATGCATTAGTGAGGGTGGGCTTCTTTTAACATTTTACATAGGTGTCGTTGGAAGGAATATAAATGGATGGTGGCTTATTTGGGTGATGAATATATTATTAATACATACTTTAGGGAAAGAAAAACTGTGATATATGGTGCTTGGGTGAGTATCTTGTACACTGCTGGTGAATATATTTTTAATACAGGCCTTCTAAAATAAAATGGTGATATATAGGCTATGTATCTAATACACAAATGTCTCCTCTATTAACACAGTCACTGTCTATTACTTAATCTTAAAAGGGCGATGAAACTTATGTCTATTAAGAATCACTATAATAGACTTAATAGTCATGTCTGAGAAATTACTTGAAGTATATTATGTCCTCCCTCTGACAGGGAGGTGATTAATTGACCTTTTTATCTTATTTAACAATATGAATTTGCGATTAAATGCTAGTTATTTGTTGAAGTTGCAATCATGTGCACCTTTATTATTTGCACATTTGTTTTGTTTTTTTTTCTTCCTCCACCCCCCCCCCCCCAAAAAAAAAAAAACTTATTGAGCGCTTGATGCTTGAGTTTTAATTGCATAGAACATTTAAGAACCATAGAGATAGAGATTGGGGCTTTCTGCAACTCTAAAAGGATAAATTCTAGCCCTGTTTCAGTTAGCTAGAATTCATTTGAATTTTGAAATGTTAGGTGGAATAGGATTTTCATTAATTGGATTTTGGGAGGTAGTTAAGTCTTTTTCCTTGATGCATCAGGAGTGAGCCTAGATTTGAAGCCCTGTGGAGGTTTGAGGTGGAGTGGTGTTGATTGTGCTATGGTGGTGAGGTTCTGGTGGTGGTGTTAGGTTTTCGTGTGGCGGTGTGGCTGTGAGGCTGTTGGTCGCGGTTGTGGTGTTATTGCTGGAAATCGTGGAATAGACTATTGAGGTGTGAAATTGAAGTAGTGTCTTCCACCTGTTAATCTATTTCCCTTTTATCAGGGGTTTAAGTTACTTTTGGAGTTGGAATGAGGATTTAATTCTGGGTCAATTTCTGAACTTAGGAATGGAGTTATATGGAATTAAGATCTATAAGTGAGACTGTTTCTGGGATGCCAAATGCCTAGGTTTTGGTATTTGCTTCAATTTAGTTATGGTCAAAGTCAAAATGAAATCTGGAAGTTTTGTAGAACATAATGCCAAAATGGTGAACTATGAAATGATAGAATCTTATACTTGCCCAAAAGCATAGGGAAAACTGGAAACTGCAAAAATTTACTTGAGCTAAGACCATTGCATTAGTTTCATAAATCTGGAACTAAACCATTCATACAACCTGTACATTGAGGCAGTGAGACATGCACAGTTCCACGTTTTTTACAAGTATGAACATTTTGTGGATTGGAGTTGTCGCTATCTGTAAATGTAAAACATTTCCATTCAAGTTCAATTGTAGCTCATGCTTATTCAATTTAGATGATGATCCCAATGGTGTAGCAGAGGTACTTATGTTAATGGCTGTACCAAATGGCCTGTGAATTTGCTCAAGTTTTCTTATATTATGGATTAGATATTTTGTTATCAGAGTATCAGACTATACTTTTTATAGTTTTTTTATTCCCACAATTCGCTTGTGAATGTGAGTTGAAGTTGTATGTGTTCTATGAAACTTTTGAGCTCTGCCAATTGCCAACATGAACTTGGAAAACACCTTTTTAGAGGTTCCAACGAATGCAATTACTATCTTAGTGGGGTTATTAATACATGTTTCGTTTTCAAAGGAGGGCCTTTTTCTTATTCCAGGGTCAGCTGGGGTCAGTTTCATCTCCAGAGAGCCAGCAGCAAACAGTGGGAAGCAGTCAGATTTATGGAACTTCACGCCAGAGTGAACTAACAAATGCTGGAACTCAAGGTACATATTCTCCTTACCGTTCTGGCTCTGTTCCTGTAGGGGTTTATGCATTGCCGAGGGAGAATGTATTTCCTGAGAGACCTGGCCAGCCTGAATGTCAGTTTTACATGAAGACTGGAGATTGTAAGTTTGGTGCAGTCTGTAGGTTCCATCATCCTAGAGAGAGAATGATGCCTGCTCCAGATTGTGTCTTGAGTCCCATTGGCCTTCCTTTACGTCCGGTGAGTTATGTCATTTTTATTTATAAATCAGATCATCAATATCTCAAACTACCACAACTGTCTTCACTCTTTCTTTTTTTCTGCTTCTGATTTCTTTAGCTCTGGGCCTTTGGTTTTTTTACATTCATGGGACCTTGCAATGAATTCCCCTTTCTTGATATTTTGGTGACATAACTGAATTATCAATTTGAGTCGCTCTGACTCTTGTTCTGAATTACTGATGCTAATTTTGTGCTAATTTGTTTGAGAAAAATTATAGGTACTTGTGGAAATTTCACTTGACCATGTCCCATTTTTTGGAAAATCAGAAAAATAAAGTCATATATATATATATATATATATATATTGGTTAGCATCAATATACACAAATTTTTACACAAATTCTTACACAAGTAGATGACCTATTTCCAATTCATATTTTGCGAAACCCACTGTTGGATTAAATAGTCTTCCCAAATAGGTCATGCACACAAAAAATCAATTTGATCCGAGATTAAGAGCTGCTTCATCCATAAATGTGAGATTTTTAGTGATTAAAAAGACGAGTTTTTGGATTGAATGGCAATAAGTCTCAAATCAATTTGATTTCTTGCATGTATGACATATGTGGGAAGACTATCTAATCCAATGGTGGGTTTCACAAAATATGAATTGGAGATATGTTATCTAAAAACTTGCGTAAGAATTTTAGTAAAAAATTGTGTATGTTGATCCAAACCCTATATATATATATACAGTTCCCGTTCAGATAAGAACGTGCTTATATAAGTTATATAAGCACCATGCGTTGGCCGTTGTACCTCGTGCATTGGCCCCATGGACCCTGTAACCCACCAATGCACAGGTACAACCCCCAATGCTAGTGCTAATTAACTATATTAGCATGTTTTTACCTGATCGTCATCCTATATATATATATATATATATATATATATATATTATAGGGTTACATTTTGTGATTTAATTCATGAATCAGGGAGTATTTTTTACATCTGGACTTAATTCAGACGTTTCAATGTTTTTTGTTTTCATTTTTAATTTTTTGCTTTTATTAATGTAACACTAGTTTCTGTTTAAATTATACAGAAAATAATGACTTACTTTTGTCTACATTTTAGCCCATTGATTTAAAAATAATAAATGGGTAAAACTAAAAAATTAAAATTAAAATTAAAATAAGATACAATTTTTTCTACTAAAATTCTAAATTTATGCCCTAACTTTTCGGCAAAATTTTAATTTCATACCAATTTATACACCTTGTTCAAATCTGAATTAAGTAAACTCCACAATAGTAAGTTATAAATTTTTAAATCTATATTTAAAATAAAGAGTTAGAAAAATATGGCATCTTGATCATATACATGTATTTGTAGTTTCGGAAAGATATTTCTTCTTAAAGGCATTGTTATTATTTAATTGATAGGATCACTATGTCCATTTTATGGAATCTGTTAGAATAACTGAAGTAGAAAATCTCCCTTAACCTTAGATATACTAGCAGAGGAACCCTTTTACCATTGAGACTTAGTGACATACTATGTCTGATCCAAAAATACCACGATGTCACTCGCATTTGGTGAAGACAACCTTACTAGTGAAGACAGCCATTATTACGGAAATTACAAAAGGGTTTTCTTAATGTGTGCCTTAAGGGCACATTTTAAGCTGCAATAAATGAAGCAATCATTGCATTGGGAAATTTATTTGCAGTGCATGGTTTTCTAAGCATTTTCACATTTTTCTAAGCAATTTGCACCGTTCTTTATGTATTTTCACCATTCTCTATGCATTTTCACCATTTCCCATGCAATGATTGCTTCATTTATTGTAGCTTAACTTGTGCCCTTAGGGCACACGTTAAGCAAACCCATTACTAAATTGAATAATTGATTCATCAAAGAAAAAACCATTTTCCAAAATTTAGAGATTATGTAAAAATGTTAGATATGTTGACAATCATACAATTGGTCAATTTTCATGCATTTTTTCAACCCAGTGTTTTATTTTATAATTAATTAGCATGTAATATGTTATAATTTGTTCAAAAATTAAGATTAGATGCAATTAATTTAATTGGGCAACAGCAAATTAATAAGAACAACTATGCACATTTTAAAGATGAAGAAATTTTTTTGGGATTTTTATATTTTTTATGAACATTGTTACTTATATATACTCATTTATAAGAATTAATAAAAATTTATGTAATACCTAAAAGATCTAAATAGGCTGGATCCTCGCCAGTACTGCTTTTCCCTGGTCACCATCATTCAATGCTTCCAAGGATGGGCAATGTGTGCAACAAAGGTCTTCAATGGCTGCATGTGTGCCACATGCCTCAACCCGAAAGACTCAGGTGATGGAGATGATCCTATGTATGTAATGAAGGCACTTGTAATTTTCCATTACATTAAAATTACTACCTCCAATTGCCTCAATCTCTTTGTACTTGGTTCAATCTCCCCGTCACACTGAAATTATGAACTATAGCCTAAACCATAGTTTGACATTTGCACAACTAAAATCACTAATGAGTAAACTTTTTTCAAACATCAAATTTATATTTAATGGATATATGTTCATTGATGGATAAATAAATGCATACAAAGAAAAGGGGGAGGGGAGGGGAGGGGAGGGGAGGGGAGGAGAAGACAGAAATTATAACAAACAGAAATGTTTTTAATGGTACCTAGAATGACCACGAATTTGTGGTCTTTGGGGGGAGAGAGAGGGAGAGAGAGAGAGAGAGAGAGAGAGTGAGAGAGAGGGTAATATTTGGAAATTGGGATTAAGGCCCTGTTGAGTTGATTTGACCCTAAGCTTCAGAGATTGGGTTTTAGGGGAAACAGGGTTTGTTTCCCCTGAAATAGAAGAAATAGCAAAAAAAGAAGAGGATGGACCTCTTATTTCCTTCTGAAATCCCTCTTCTTCTCATGGCTCCTATTTTGAATTTTGAAATGAAATAAATATTTTTAACCACAACAGTGAAATAGCTGCATCTCCGCTATGTCCATGCACTTCTCCATCAATTTTGACCCTTATGGGCATTCTGGGATGTAGCACAAATCTAGCTGTTGAAAATCTTATGTGCAAAAGAAATGGCACGCATCTAGTTCAGCACTGAGGTTTACCCAGTTACCATGGAAACTGGTACTGGAGAGGAGCTGAACGTGCACTATATTGATCTGCTAGAAATCTTATTCACATGTGAGATTGATTTCCAGGGGCTTGGTAAATCCAAGAGAGTTTGAGCATTATGGTGCTGTGCTGTGCTATTCTGGCAGTCCTATGGATCACTTGGGTGGATAGAAATGATAGGATCTTCAAAGATGAGTGAGTGGGAAGGATGTGGGATAGGATGGTCTTTTTTGCATCTCTTTGGGCTTCAGTGGATAAATCTTTTGGAGGAATTCTCTTATTCTTAATTATTGGGAATTGGAACGAAATTTGCTTCTCTGCCTGTAGGCGGTTCAGGGGTTAAAAGGCCTGTCTTGTTTTGTTTGTTAGAGGCTTGTGTGGGGCTTTTGTGTGAGGTTTTATTGTGTGGCTGGGGGTTTAATTTTTTAGTTATTTTGGGCCTACTGCCTGTGGCGGTTTTTGTGGGCAGGCAGTGAGTTTTTGCCATCTTGGTGGTTGGACTCCTGGTCCAATTTGTACACTCATTTTTTGTTTATATATATACATATGTTTCTTATAAATAAAAATTCAGCTAACGACCAGCTAGGCTACTTTTACCTAACGTTAAAGTCTGAAAGGTCCTATGCAGGGTTGGGTGATGGGGACGAGAGGTTTGGTACTTTGATGTGTTTCGGCATGCTTAAATACGATATCGGAATACCAGCCTTACAAATGATTTGCTACAACTTTGATTGATTTGTTATGTAACTTCCCCTTTTCTTTCAGTCATTAATAAAATTAACAGAACCGGTGTTCATTTCTCAACAGGGAGAACCTTTGTGCATATTTTATTCTCGTTATGGTATCTGCAAATTTGGTCCAAGTTGCAAGTTTGACCACCCTATGGGAATCTTCACATACAATCTCTCTCCTTCTTCTCCAACTGATGCGCCGGTTGTTCGGCGTTTGTTGGGATCATCGTCAGGAACTGCTGCACTATCTTTGTCATCAGAAGGGCTTGTTGAAGCAGGCTCAACAATGCCCAGGCGACTTTCATTGTCAGAGACACGACAGATGCCTTCTGGTGATGATAATATTGACACAGAAGGATGAATGCTCTTCCAGTTCAATTTTACAATCTTTTGGAGGATGAAAAAGCATTATCTGTAAATTCATTTCCCATTGCTGGAGATGTACAGAGTTCATCTTAAGTCGTTTCTGTTTCTCTGAAATATTTCAGTTGACAGACTTGACTCCTCTGAACAGCGCTTCACTGCATTGTATAAATCTGCAAACATTGTCACATTTGGTAAAACCCAATGTGAACATTTCAATTGTTCCAAAAGCCCATCTTTCTGGCTTACATGAATCACTTTTCTTTCCCCAATATTTCACATAAGGCATTTCTTTTGGAAGTATTGATGGCCTCAGGCTGCGTCCAGTGAATCTTCATCTTGCTTCCTTGGTTTGAAATCCTTACCCGGCTCCCTGCTTATTTGCTTTGAATGTATGCTTTCTTCTTCAATTATTTTATTTTATTTTATTTTATTGGCTTCTTTTTCTTCTTGCTAATGTTGTTACGGCTACTAAAGTGAGAGTCCTTTATTCGGAAAGATAATTCCTCTTGTAAAAAATTGTTCACCATCTTCCCTCCCCCCTCATTTATATATATCTATATATATATACATATATTTTGCGGGTAAATAGGCTTCACATCGCAGAACTCTATTTGGGCCAACTTTAGGTTTAAAATGTAGATATTGGAGCCTGTAGAATGAAACAGAAGGATATTGCTCATGTTATCGCTCGGCAGATTCTTCAAACCACAAGAACTTCAAAGATGATCTTTATATTTTTCTGATAGAAAGCTCCCTTTGATTCAATTAGCAAGTTGCGTGCTGCAATCAAAGCTGGAAACAATTTTGTGCTGCCCCAGAGGTTGATTTGGTGGTTTTATGTTACAGTCAAAGATTTCAACTCCAGTCTTTCCAGGAGGCTTGGTGGATTAGCAGACAGTTGCAACAGTATATCCTTGAAGAAATTGTATCAGGTATCATGAATGAGAACTGTACCTGTTCAAAACTTATTGCTTTCGATGAATAAGAACTGTACCTTTTCAAAACTTATTGGAAATGTGGCATATGTTGCAAGCAGGTCTTACACTCTCTTATAGCCTGCCAGATTTATATTATGCGGGTTGTAATTGGTCTTGAACATGTCTATATTTATTTTTTTTAGAATGCTGTGTCATGTCGTGTGATGAACTATTGCTAATTAAACTGTAAACTTGAGGAATTAAATATGCAGCTTCAGAGAGTGGGATTTGAACTTGTAGTCATCTAGTTATTCTCTGCCTCCCTTTTTCTTTTATCCTCTCCATGATATTATCTACTTGTCTTGTTTGGGAGATTGTCTGTTCAATGTGAACTCTGGTCTGTGGGTTTGGGGCCTCACTAATTATTTCACTGTTTCTATAAGAAACTATCTTGTGATCAGACAATGGATTAGTTTCTGAATCATTGCAGATGATTTTTGTGTCACATATAGGCATGTTTGTTTTGGAATATAATCGTGTGAATTATATGCAGACACAAACATTAATGAATGCATCAGAAAAAAATGAAAATAATTTTTTTTATTAGTGCTGTTTATATATGTGTATGTATGTATGTATGTATGTATGAATGTAATCATATGCTATTTTAGAAACGTTTTACTTTTTCACTACGGAATGATGGAATGTGTATGTGCATTGCAAATGATTGGTTTTCATACTGGATTATAAGGACTAGATTGTTATACTCCCTACTAATTGATATAAAGTTTGGAGTTTAAGGCTGTCCGTAAGATTATTATTATGTAAGAAAAATTATGTTTGAAAACCAGTAATTGTCATACGTTCGATGTTTGTGGTTTCATTTTGTTAGAACCTAATGCTTTGTGCCTCAGTGGAAATAGGTACTAATTAGCACAAGTCACCCACTTATATATATATATATATATCTTTACTATTAAGGTGTCAGTGAAAAATTTAAAATCAAGACACTAGAAGTTTCAACATAATTTTCTGGAAAAATTATGAGGCAGACCTTTTATGTCAGCATTGAAAAAAGAATCAAGGTTTAGTAGGTTGGCCAAGTCTAAGGAAATTTCAAAATTTTAAATAGTGCAACTCCTCTCCTTTGAATTAATATCTTTGTAGGTCAAGCCCAAAGTATTTAGTAATTAGAATTAAGAAAATTTTTAAAGTTTACGGATTGGATCAATTTTAGGTGTGGAGTGTCAAGCAGAGCATCACTTTCGCCTGGAAATCACTTTACAAATATGAAATTGATTTTACTCAATGAGGACACGAATAAGGAAGCTTGGCTAGGTATTTAGTCCAGGATACAAGGTTTCTCTTTTTGTCTCTTACTCTCTCTCCATATTTTTAGCTTTCCCTTGACATATAGTTAATGAAGAACCCTTTTTAATTAGATTCGTCAACAAGAAGTTTCCTCACAATATATTACATCTGCACCGAAAGCCCCTGGTAGATTTTTAAAGCATATCTTTAACTTTTTCACAAGAAGTGGCATATATGTTTACTCTAAGATGTACCAGGTCTTTTGATGTTGTTTGAATGGTAGAAGGTTGCTCCTGTTTGCCTTCTTTGTGTCTCTATTTATTTTTGTAGCCTTGACAGCTGAACAAAATTTGTGGATGCAACATCTTCCCCGAGCTTATAATTACTGTATGCACCACATATCTCATAAGTTCTCTTCTTTAATCGGATACATAAGCATTTAGGTGCTCATTGTTGCCTTGCATATTGCATAGCATAGTCCTTTGAGTCTTTGACCAATAAAAGTCTCCTTGAAATTATCCACTTTTGTCGTACAAAAGAATCACCACCTTCACATTTTTTTCCCATATTTTACCCATTTTTTCCCAACTATTTTCCCTTTTAAATTTAAAATTTAAGTTCACGAAGTTGATAAATGAAGGAAATAGCATGATGGGTGGCTCAAAAAAAAAAAAAAAAAAAAAAGGGAGTGTAATATATGAATTTGGATTTAAAGTTGAGTTAGAGTAGAAAGTTAAAAGAGAGGGAGAGGGGTGGGTTGTTGAAGAGGCAGGCATGAGAGGTTAGGAGTGAGGGGATGTAGCCAACTAGCCACCTTATCCCATTACCATAATTAAAACTTACTGAGAGAGTGAAGGTGCTTGATTTAGGATGAGCACTCAGAATTAAGAATTTCCATCATACATAAACAATGTACAGACAACTATCAAACAGTGCTAAAAGAAATATCTACTAATAAATATCATCAGCTTATAATTTTTTAGTTATTATGGGGTTATCTTTCAGATATTCTTATTTTTGATCGTTTAGATGTTTTTGAAGAGAGCTGATTGCTTGAGTAAAAGACCTCCCTCACCAACTGCGCTTCATAAGGGATGATGGTGACTGATGGGAATTCTTGATTTTATTGTTACTTGGTTGGGTTGAAAAATTATCATATTAGTGAATCAAACCCCATTTATGGTGAGTTTCAGGTCATGAGTCTTGAAAATTGGCCTTTTTTAGCAGCACGCATAACGTCAAACACCATTACCGGTGTCATGAATAACTGATTTAGAACCCCATTTGCCATTCTTGTGGTTAGTGTTTCTTGGTTTTTTATTCTCTACCTATGATGACTGAGAGAATACAGCTCCTATCATGTTTTTTTTGGACTTGGTCCAGCAGGGTATTGGGATTCATTTTTTAATCAAGGTCCTCTACTCCTCTCTGGCTGCTGCTGGTGGATTTCTTTTTCCTTTTAATATGCTGAGTATTTTGGTTAGTTTGACCAGGTCACTTTAGGTACCAAGTTTTTTTGTTTGTTTGTTTGCTGAGAATGTTAGATACCAAGTTAACCTTCTACTGTGATAAATAAAATCAAAAGTATTGATACTATTTTGAATTTGTGAAAATTTATACATGAATATATGAAAATTTATTCATACGTACGTACATAGGAACATATATATATATATATATATATATATATACACACACACACACACACACACACACACTTGGTTTTAGTTGTCTGTTAGAATCAGATAGTAGTTACAGAGATCATTAGTAACAGCTGAGAGCAGTGTAATGGGGGAAAGCTTTCCAACAGATTTGGATCCGGGTTCCCCTGGCTTCATAATTGTCATTAGCAGCATTGGCCAAGGTGGTAATGGGGATCAGATTTTCACTTTTGATATCCATGATTTAGGCTCGAAAGCACAGCCATCTGCTCTGTAGTGGTTGACGGATGCTACCCTGTCAAGATATCAGTGATTTATATGTAATGGGGATGAGGCTGATGAATTAGAATGGTGAATTATGCCTGATCAAACCAAAGGGTTAGCTTAGCTGGTTCTGTTTCGCTTCAGGAAGTGAAGGGAACGGCTATTGCAACCCCCCATTCTTATTACCCCACCCCCCATCCTTTAGGTTTTTTAGGTTTTATGCAAAATATAAAAAGTTTTTATGAAAACCGGCCATGATATCCACTAAAAAACATCATTTTGAACAACTTTGTAAAAAAAAGTTTTTCTTAAATTTATCGTTTAAATATACTTTTTAGCCATTTATAGCCTTAATTTCATTTTTTGCCAAAAAGTCTACCTAAACGATAGATTTTGGAAAAACTTTCTTCTGCAAAGTTGTTCAAAATGATGTTTTCTATTGGACCAAGTGATTGGTTTTTGCAAAAACCTTTTATATTTTTCATGAAATCTTAAAAACCAAAAGGAAAGGGGTGGGCTTATAAGAATGGGGAGTTGCAATAGCCGTTCTCGGAAGTGAAAGGTAACGTACTTCCAAGGGGCTTGACACCCATCCCGTTTTCCCTAATTACGCTCAAGTGGGCTGTGCCCTTGCTTGACACTGTATAATAATCGGGCTAAAGGTCTAGACACCATGGGGTGACGGCCAAAAAATTATGCTCGAACATAATCTAAAATTTTATTAGCATGTTTTCTTTGTTATAAGAGGCACTTTTGGTTCTTTAGGTCATTTGAACATTTTTATTTTTTTTTTTCCTTCAGAGCCGTATGGGTGTCCAGATGGGAAATTAAAGAATGAAGATGTGAAAATTCAAAATAATGTCATTCGATGAATTTTTAAAAATTTTTCTTATAACATTAACTATCTTGATGACCCAAACTTTTTAAAATAGTCTTATTCAAGTTTATGGATTATACTTTCAATACTATATAAAATACACTTTAATTGTTTCATTTCAATTGGGTGACAGCCCTTAGGGCCTGTTTGGAAACTTCAAAAATTGGATCAAACTAGGTTTGGTCCATAACTATTAACTAGTTTTTAAATAAACTAAGTCACTGTTGGTTTAAAAAAAAATTGTGTTCAGGCCTTGTTTTCATAACAAAACTGAATTGATTAGTAGAAAAAAGAGATTTATTAAACAGTGTGAAATTAAAATTGACTAGATTTATCCTCAGTTGGTCAGGTTTTCCAAACAACCCCTTATTGTTTCTAAATAACAGCTGGCGGGAGAGACAAAAAGAACTCCAGTAGCTTTTGTCTTTTTGATGGTAGAGTTGTTTGATTTCTGATCATATAGGCTGATTACCATGCTTCTAAAAATTAAGAATTTGGGCCTGCACCCAATGCATTGACATATGCTGGGGGACCATTATTTAAGCAAAATGATCAGGAGAAAAAATAAAAATAAAAATAAAAACTAGAAAACTACAAATCCTTTTTGTACATTCAGCTTTATCTCGTGCCATATGTTTTGTTAAATGATTGTCAATCATATGCTCTATTACATCCATGGAATAGTTATATTAATTCAACCATGGAATCTCCTTCTCCCCATAACCAAAATTAATTGAAATTACATAAGCTTGTTACGAGCTGCTTTGGGCATGTATTCCAACCATGGCTACATGTTCTACTCTTCCAGTGCCTGCATGAAATTGAGACTGAGAAATAATCGGTTGGAAATATGTTGGCTAGAGGAATTAGGAAATATTGCTAGTATTGATTACAATTATGCCTTACTTAATCAGTCGTGCATATCTTTTAAGGGTAGGATCAATGGACACGAGTTTTTAGATAGTCTATCTGTGATTCATATTTTGTGAAACCTACCGTTAGATTATATTATTTTCCCATGTATTTCTTATATATTTCTTATCACTAAAAATTTCACATTTATAGATGAAGCGACTCTTAATCTCGAATCAATTTGATTTTTGGTATGCATGATTTACATGGTAAAACGTGACAATCTAATCCAACGATAGGTTTTGCAAAATATGAATCACAAATAGGTTATTTAGAAACTTGTATAAAAAATTGTGTTAAATCTTATGTCCTGTAATCCTATATAACCCGTCTTTTAAATGCGTTTTGATGTATTCTAATATAAATGGTTGGTGAGTACCTGAGAGAAATACTATGGGAAATAGGTGATCTCCCACATAATCATTGTATTCATTCTAAAAGTATATCAACACATGTTCTACCAATACCAAAAATTAATTGTATAAAACTTCCCAAAACTTTCCAGTATGAGAGTTCCAAGTTTTGAATCTCAAGAACATCAACTACTATTACTGAAAAAAGACAAAAAGAAAAAATGAAAAAATGAAAATAGGGGGGGGAGGGGGGTAGGGATTTTAGATTGATCGGCCCTACAGGAAAATAATTAATTATAATTCAATTCAAATTTCTACTAACTTCTTAGTAAATGACTACTAACTTAGCTAACAATGACTACTAACTGTAATTATTTTCCTGTAGGCCGACCAATCTAAAATCCCCCCCCCCCCCCAAAAAAAAAAAAAAAAAAAACTATTAATATCTCAAATAAAGATTGTATCTCATTTCATATTCCAAAACCTAGTTAGTAAATACTCATACTATACCTGTATAATACACAAACATATGTATTTTTTTTTAAAAACTTCCGTTTGCCGTACAAAATTCAAACATAATTAAAAATATTCGTTTTTTTGGTAACAAACGTATAGTTCACATATTTGACGTATTCCGTATTATAATTATTTTAAAATACTCTTTATTGTAGTTGACAATTCAACTACAATAGTATTGATAATTCGACTCTTACTATAATTATCGACAATATTACTCTTAATATTTAAAATATTTTGATTCTCATCTTTATTTTGTTAAATCAAGATCTAATTTATAATTTTTCTATTATAATTTCTTATATCTTTATATAATTTTTTTGGGTTTGTTAAAGATTAGATGATTATATCTATTCTTTTGCCATATAGACCACATTTCATATGATTTTAGGACTAAAACCTATAAAATAGTTTGAGGAATGGAAATGTGAAAATATATATAGATCAAGACTTATATACTTATTAATTTCTAGTCATCTTCTTAGTCAAATTTCTGCTTCTTCCTAAGTAAATGTACAAAAAGTAAAACAAAATAAAATAATAAAATAGATTATTATTTTATATGCGATTGATTTTTTGATAATATTTTATGAGTATTTAAATAAAAAAATAAAAATAGTGATTAATAGTGAATTAGTGATATACTAAATAAAATAACATAACATAACATACTCGTGTATTTTTTATTCTGAATTTTTAATTAAGATTCGTATTGTACCCGTATATGCACATATTCGTATTATTTCCGTTTCCGTTTTTTATGCCGAATTTTTCATCGTATTTTTGTTACGAAAAAACGAATTACACTCCGTACGTATACCTGTCCCATATTTTCCCGTACCATATTTTACTAACTATGTTCCAAAATACACACTTCGTGCTTAAATTCCATAAATTATGTTCATTTTTCAACATAATCCACAATACATCCTTAAATCATCTAAATCCATCATAAAATTCGTAAGGGTTTTCTTAATGTGTATCTTAAGGACACATGTTAAGCTGCAATTAATAACCTAATCATTGTAGGGAAAAGTGTGTTTACACTAGTTTTTCAAGCATTTCCACATTTTCCTAAGTAAATATCACCATTTACCATGTATTTTCAGTCATTTCCAATGCAATGATTGGATTATTAAATATAGTTTAACATGTTCCCTTAAGGCACACGTTAAAAAAACTCAATTCATAAAGACGGCAAGATCCTATTCATACATCAAAATATCAATGATTTCCAAGGTAAAAAAATACATATACCCAATATTCAGTGGCATTGGTCGGAATCGTGACCATTGGAATAGAAGGAATGAATACAATGATACATGAACACTATTATTTGATCCCAAAACCAACCCGACCTCTCAATTCCCCCTAGCAATAGCTTGGGAATACAAAATTTAATACATGAAACTCGAACCCAACATGAAGTCAACACATTTAAATTCATCTTAATTGTGTTTGGTTCATAATAGTGTCAATCCGGCTACTCCAATCGTTTATTAGTCACAACCCAAATTACTCCGTTTAATAATCATTTCATGTTCATACAATTACGACCTAATGGCTATTTTGTTAGTTTATAATTCTCATATATACTTCTGTATTATGTATCGCTACACGTAGACATAGTTCTTCAGTATTTGATGTACGTGATAGGATTTAAAGTCTTTTGTCGTGCGGTACTATGGATTGAAGGGTGGAAAGAGGGGTTAATTTCCGTACAATAAGACAATTGTTGCAATTTGAGGCCGTGTTTGTATAGTCAAAATCGGGGCAAGTAGAGGGAAATGAAATATGGAAGCAGTGAGTAGTAACAACAAGAGACAAGAAAGGAGAAATAGAGAAAATGAGAGGTGAGAGAAGTGTGTATGTTCACTATTTATGACTGGAATGAGGATATTACGGCTTGAGGCATAATGAGATCGAGATTTTTAGGAGGTTTATGATCCCATCATTTTTTGCTCTCTGTTCATTTTTTGTTTCTCGCCGCTATTACTAACCTTGGAGTCTCATTCTATTATATTTGCTTTGATTCGAATGAAACAAATAAGACTTGAGAAGATGTGAAAGAGACAATTCATATTTATATTAACAAGACAAATTTATATTCTATTGAGAATTTTGAGATACATATCCAAGTAGAAGTGTCAATCTATATACAATTTTTTACTAATGACATATGAGATCATGTTAATACATACTTGGGTCTATACGTATGTGACCTAATTTAGCATATTTACCCACATATAAAAATGTTTTTTAACAAAAAAGGAAAAAGAAAAATATTCATCATTCACGTAAGGCATCCCTCTCATTTTGTAGCAATTGCCCTCTTCCCTGGAAAGTAACCCCCTCTTTCCCACCCCCCTTGACGGTGCCACGAGGCGAAAGGCCTTAAAGTCTACAGTGTCTTAGCGTTGTGTGCATCAAATAATGACATTCACCCAATTAGGAATGCGCTATTTACATATTTACCCGTTGGTGCCTCCCGCAAAACCCTTCTTTGCACCCTGGATTCCTCCAAAACCCAAATCCACTTCCTCCATTTTCCTTTCTCCCAAAATGTGAAAAAACCCATTTAAGAAAGAAAACACCTCCAATCTAACACCCATATAACAGTTTGAAACCATTAAATCCCTCACCCCACCCCCTATTCCATTTATGAGATATCAAGCCAACACACCTCCCCTCTCTACAAAGAAAGAAAAGAGCATCACCGTATTCTCTCCCTTTACAAAATTCCCCCATCACCTTGGCTACACAGGGCCAACACATCTAAGGAAAGATGTCTGCTAATGGGGCTGTCCTGTCTCTCTTTTTACTATTGTTCTTTGCTGATATGATCAGTCACAGTGAAGCAACATTTACCCATGTGAGTCTCTCTCTCTCTCTCTCTCTCTCTCTAGAAACCCATTTATAATTCGCAGATCCCCTTGATTATCTTGTCAAATTGGGTGGAATTTTTTGTGGGTTTTCTGTGGATTGAATGTTTGTGTTGTGATTTTGAGGCGACTGGGTCTTCGGAGAACGGCACCGTGGAGGCGGCGATGGTGCCGGTGATGGAAGTAGGGAAGATGGAGACGATGGTGATGATGAATGACAGCAGGAGAAGGCTGGGAAGCTTCCAGATATGTGCATTGTGCACTTGCTGTGGTGGTGCCAAAGGGCTGTGCTTGCCTTCCCCTTGTTGCTATGCTATCAACTGCAATATACCCAACAGACCTTTTGGCTTCTGCGCTTTTACTCCCAAGACCTGTAATTGCTTTGGATGTCATCTCTAATTCTCTCTCTCTCTCTCTCTCTCTCTCTCTCTCTCAATATTTTATTTTTACAATATGTTTAGTTTGTGGGTCTTTGATTCTAGTGGGATTGTGAATGGGTAAGAATATCTGTTCTTGGTAATATTTGTTAATTATTTTTATTTGGGGATTGCTATTTCCAGTTACGGTTTTTGCTACTTCCAGTGGGATTTGTTTTATTATTTGTATCTTTGTCACATTTGGGTATTTGGGACAAAGATTTGTTTTTTTTGGCTGGAATTAGCAAAAACTTGCTTGGACAAGGCACAAGCAATCCTAGCAGTATTTTAGCATTATATGGGTAGTGTGGGGAAAAATGTGTTTCTTAATGAAGCTATTGGGTCTTATGATAAAATTTTTTTTTGGGGGATTATTTTAATGTTAGTGGGTAGTAGGGGTGTTGTGTTCCTGATGAGTAGGATTAAATTATTAATATAATTGTAATGCTTGTTTTGTTTAATTAATTGTTTATTGTATTAGTGGATGTAATGAAGATTTGCAATATGTAAGAGCAATTTTCAATGAATATGGGTATTTTTGTTTCCTCTAAAGTTTTTGCTGCTTCCACTAAATCTGCCTCCAAGTGTTTCCATTGTAGTAGGTGAGAAAGGGTGTTTAGGAGATAATAAAGTTTTAGTAGAGTTTGCAAAATAGTCATGAAGAGACATTCACATAATTTATACATGATGCCCTTCCTAGTTCCAATAGATGCATTGGTTTGGTGGTCCCATTGCTTTTGCTTGATAAATGGGGCACCCTTCAAGATAGAGAGAGAGAGAGAGAGAGAGAGAGAGAGAGAGGTTTGCTTTTGCATTATGTATTACCTTAAAATAGATGAGTTTTAATTGTTGGTGAAGAAGATGGAGGTGCTGTTATCAATGCTTGTAGCTGTAGCCAACCCAACTATTAAGGTGGGTGGATGTTGGATAGGGGGCAATTATGCCTATCTACTTATTTGCCACAATTATAGTGTTTGTAGTTTTATGGTTTTTTAGAGACTGTACATATGACTTGTGCTGTATTTATATCCTATTTTATCCCTAAAAAAATCTGTGATTTTCCTTCATTGATTCCTAGTGTGAAAATATTTTCTAACTTGTGGGGTTGATGAGATATAGACATGGCAGTTGGAGTTGGAGCCCCATCTGAAATTTGGTGTCTTGTGAAGAGTGTTTTGGGAATCTCATTGACCTCATTTGGGATGGACAATGTGCAACAACCCATGTGCTCTTTAGGGACAGAAAACAATTTGATGTGTGGGGCGAGCTATTCATCATGTCCTTAAATTCTAGTGAGGAGTCTTCTTTGGCAGGTTTGGCTGAAACCCTGTTGAAACTGCCCCTCTTTCTTTTCTTTTTGTATAGCGGTTGACTAGTTTTGGAATAACTTTTGTGAAAATGACTTGCGGCTGAGTCTTACGTGCAAATCCGTTGCATAAAGTTAGCATGTTTAATGGTTCATGGTCCACCATTAGTTGGACACATTAAATCCATTGCTATTGAAAAATTCACAATGATGAAAATGATTTTCACTTTACAAGAAAAAATTGTCACCGACGGCCGGATGAGGACCCTTGGTTTTTTTTTTTTTGCTTATGATATATTTTTAAGTTGAATAGAGGAGAGAGAATTTCAAGACAGATGGAGGTTGTTTTATTAGTGTAGTTTGTGGATAAGGAGAAAAGATGGAACATGGAAGGAAGCTTTAGGCTACGTTTGGATTTTGTGATTTTTGAAGATCATATATATATATATATATATAAAGTAATGATTTTCTATCAGCACGTGCTGATATAGGCTTATATCGGTACAGTTACAAACTTACAATTGACTGTTTACAAACTTACAATTGATTGACTACAAATAGCGGCCGCGGGTCAGATAATTGTCCATTTGTAGTCAGTCAATTGTAGGTTTGTAGTCATGTTGATATAAGTTTATATCAGCACATACTGATACGATCATTACCGTATATATATATATATAGAAGATAATTATATGGTCATGCAAGCTTTATGAGGCAAATGTTGTTTAAGAAACAATGTTATGCTTATAAAATGAGCAAAGTGGAAGCCATTGAGGCTAGCCTAGTAGTGAGAGAGGATAAGGTAAAGGATAGGATTAGGATAAGTTAGGTTAGGGATTTCAAACTCTTCCAGTTGTTTTAAATTTTTTTTAAAAAAAATTTGCAGAGCCGAGCTAAAATGAGAATGTTGTGATAGAGGATTGATAACAGATGAAAAGATGGAATAAGAAGAGATTATATTGACAAAATGATAAGAACCCATTATGTTTTATTTTCACACATACGTCCTTATTTTTACTTATGGGGTGTGGATTTACTCATGAGAGAGTCATTTATGATTGTGAAGGCCAAGGATTCCACTAGTCAGGAATAATAATTGGATTCAAGTCAAAAGGCGCTCCAGAGGAAGTAAGGAGTGGCCTACGATGTAAAGAGGGGAATGACCCCATGTAAGGCTGAAAGAAGACTCCAGAGGAAGTGAGGAGTGGCCTACGATTTAAAGAGGGGAATGACCCCATGTAAGGCTGAAAGAAGATTTTTCTTTTCTTTTTTTTTTTTTTTAATGAGAAAATAATAATAATAAAAAAGGGTGGGGGGTGGGAAGTGATTGGCCTGGTCACGTGGTAATAATGTATGAGGCTTTTGTTGAGTTGATGAATAGTCTAGAGAAACTCTCTCTCCTTTTAATTGTTTTGTTGTTGGTTCCAATTGATATTTTGCCAGGTTAGTTACATGGGTAAGGTTGCCAAGGGGAGCCCTCATCTCTTCTGCCATGATCCTATTTTGGTGACACATTACGTCATGAAATTGTTCGTGTTGACTCTAATCAATTAGTAAAAATTTAGTAGAAAATATGTTAAAATAGGCTCATACGTACCAATTCAACTTGATAGGATTTCTAATCAAACAGTATTCGGATGAGAGAGAATGTCAAATTTAGATTGGTAGTGAACAAATCGCTTGAAATTTTATAACGAAGTTTTCTGTGTAGACGTGTATCAAAATTTGTATAATAACTTTTTGAAGAAAAAAAATAAAAGAGTTCATCGATACACCTTAAAGACATATACAGTTATGATCATGAGCAGTTTATCCCATACAATCACGGTCGTTCGTGAATAACATGCGCATGCGTATTCGGACGACATGCGTGCACGTGAATGTGCGTGTCATCTATAAATGACCATGATCGTGTGGGATAGTTTAGAATATCCCGCACTTGAACATATTTCGCCTTATAGTTGTTTCTCTCTTATCATATGGGATGCCTATCATTGTGTCTCGTGGCTATTCCATTCCACATAATCCACTTATCTTCACATTTTCATTATTGTCCTAGACTTCCTCTCTAAGTAAATAAAAACTCTCTCTCCACTCTTCCGTTGCCAATTTGCCATTGAGAAGGTGAGTTTTTTAGTAGAGAAGAAAGCAGAGAGCCAAGGAGATTGTGGAGTCAAATTAAATATTCCACGAAGAACAAAAAGAATTGGGAGCTCGAATAGGTGTACTTGTGAAAGCATTCTTAAATTTTACACGTGAAACATGAAAAAGGGGTGCTAAGCCAAAAACAAAAAACAAAAAGAATGCTTCGTGAAAGAATTTTTCACCTATTCAACCTATTATGAATTACCTTTTTAATAAAAAATTGAAAAGTAGGCAACATATATATATGAGAAGGGATCAATTTACACATAATATAAAATATTTCTATACACGTTATGCATGTTAAATATTAAATCAATCGGATATTAAGAATGATGGTCAGGTGAGCACGTGCTGATATAACTTATATCAACTCTCATATTAGAGTTATACCTTGTGCATTGGTGGGTTAGGAGGTACATTGGGCCTATGTACGAGATATAAACTTTAATGCAATATATTGATATAAGTGATATCAACATATGAGCGACTTGATCGGGACTAAGTTGGGCTGCGTACTATACACTATATATAATTTAGTACATAATTAATATAATAAGTCTCACTCTCACTCTCACACACTGCTTTGGATCTCAGTGGCACATATATTTGGGTTTCAATCCCACAACCTAATCATAGGTTGGTCCCTCAACCCAACCCTTTTCACTGATAGTGAAGACTGATACCTATGCCCATTATAAAATTGCCATAGGCAATACTATCATATCATATCATTTTCTCTCTCTTCCCTCTTTTAAGAGAGGAAGAGAAAATGATAGACGACTAGAAAACAAAGTGATATCTATGCCCATTATAAAATTGCAATTATAAAGTTACACTGTTGGTATTAAGATATAAAAATCCTAATCACCACATTTGGCTTCAACCATATATATATATATATATGATAAGAGAAAAAAATAAAAGATAAAATAAAAATAAAAAAACAAAAAACTTTAAAATTTTCAACTAGTTCTTTTATGTGCAGAACAGCCGCAAGGACAGTGAACAAATTTGTCTGTAATTGCATTTGTATTCACCAGTTTCACACTTTTTTCAAATTTAACATCCCATCCAAATTTGAAAACATGTGGCCCTACCTCAATACATTTTTTCAAATTGCACAATCTATTGTTTTTATCTTATAAGGAAGAAATGCTAGAAAAAAAATGAGTTCGGTGCATGCACGTTTACCAAAAGAGCAATGTCACACATTGTCACCCACAACCGACCAAGAAAAAGCCAACTAATAGAAATTCCCCTCATTATGAAAATTAATTTACTATTATTTCCTCCTATTTTTTTACGATAGGTAGAAGCTACCTTTATCTATAACTCTCCTTAATATCAAAAAATGAGTATCAATATTTTTCTATAAATTTGATCCCAACATCACTCACTTAACAAATAAGGTAAATGCCTCTAGGCTATAATGCCATAGGCAATACTATCCTCTCATTAATTTCGAAGAGTTAATAATCTCATATCACCCTGATAGGCTCATTCCTGTCAGATGAGATAACATTTTTCTTTTGAAAAACAAATAAATATATGAGGGCAAACTGACAAAAAATAAGAAACCAAAAATAAAATTATAAGAAAATTAAAAAATAAAAATAAAAATAAAAAAGAAGAAAAAAACATGCAAGTGACGTATTAGTTGCTCACTTTCATAGAGTATTACTAGACTTAACACTTTAGTGTTTTATCAAAAAAAAATTTTCTATTTGATATTTAAAAATGTGCTGACATGACAATGACATGTAAGCTACCATGAGCCATTGTGAGACGGCAAAAAAACTTTGTTAAAATGGAGATTAGCTTATATTTTCCTACTATCTTAGGGAGGGGGCAAAGTTCAGAGGAAGAGAAAAAACTGACGGCTCAAAATTGGGTGTGTGTGAGCCAATGAAGGTTTGAAGGCTTTTACTATTCACCTAGTTGCTCGTGACTCAGAGGCAAGGACTTTTTCTTGGATTCTTGGACCCAAACTATGGACAATAATGAATAATTTCCCACTTTTGGTTCAAAGTCAGCCTCCTTTTATCACATTTGTCTTTCAGTCGCTCCAATTATGTGGATCATGATGCTGTTCCTTGTACATTGATTCTTTTGATTGGCTTGTGAATGGAGAGTGGCATGGTACTTTCTTGTTTTGATTATAACTTGATTAGGTGAGGATGAAGGTGGGTCCATGATAATACTTTTATCAACACTTCTTATCAGTCTTATAATTATCCTAATCTCCCTCTTACTAGGGTCAGCATTAGGCATATGATGTGGTCTTTTGTCGTACCTCGAAGATATTCTAAGTCTATGATGAGTTTGAAAAAAGGTGCAGCACCTACCCTTCAGGGGGAGTCTGGGGATCTCCAATCCAATCCCTCGGTACGTCTTCCAATTTTTCAGCAAAATCTGATTAGGGGAAGAGGCTCACTTTATTGGAGGGCAGTGAAATCTGGGCCGTTCATAACATTTCTGATGTACAAAAACATATGAGACCTACATAATATAAACAATTCAAATTTCACTTGATTCATCCATTGCAGTGGAGAGAATTTTTACTCAATGATTATTTTTTCTCAATCTAACTTTTTGGTTGTTTTGAGGAACATGTGAGACCCACGTGATATGAAAAATTCAAATTTCATTTGATCCATCTATTGCAGTGGAGAGAATTTTTACTCAATGATTATTTTTTCTCAATCTAACTTTTCGGTTGTTTTGACGAACATGTGAGACCCACATGATATGAAAAATTCAAATTTCATTTGACCATCTAATACAATAGAGAAGATCCTTACTCAATGATTACTTTCTCTCAATTTCAATTTTTTATTGTTTTGAGGTGCATACCAACGTCCCATGGATATTAAATTATTCTATAAAGATATGCACGAACATTCGGAGATATAAACCCATTATTTTTTGGAACGAACCCATCACTTAGTAAATAAAATAAAATAAAAAGGGCCCATCACAATTTACAAGAATGACAATCACCAATACTTGTATAAGATATTAAGATCAGTTCTAGGATTTTGCTAAAATGACCCAACTTAACTTCTTCCTTTTTTTTTTTTTTTTTTTTTTTTGGTGGACAATATAAAGGCTACTCATACCCTTAACCCCTTAATATCAATAAATTCAATTTATATTTAGGAAAAAAAAGTAGTGAAGCAATTTAATTTCCATGGGTGTGAGACATGGGAACATTCCATCAAATCACCTGCAATAATTGAAGGCCTACAGACTATTTCTTGAGATTAGTTGCTCATGCCAAGCTTTTTCCTTTAACCTAGATTCAAGGTTAATTCCACCAAACTAGTGTCTAGTTCTTGGGACCCTTGATTTTGAGAGTAACCAGTGCTATGTACAATCTCAACCCCCCCCCCCCCCACCCCCCACAACCACGTGTACAAAAAAAAAGGGCTGCTTTTGTATGTATTCCCTTTTTTTCATGCTATTTTTGAATAGTTGAGTAAATTAAAGATACAGGAATTGAAAATGCTCACATGATAGTCATTGATAGATAGGGGAATCATGACCACAAAAATTAGATTGAAGGTGTGGTAAAAAATCCATTCTATCTTTTTTGTGATCGTAATTTGACTGTCATTGTTTTTTAGCAATAACAGTCTATCATGTTAGAAGATTCCAAAGACATATGAATGTACGACAAGAGATTCAACTGATGAATGATGCTCGAATTTTGTACCACGCACGATTGGTCAATTTAGAAGTTAAATTAAGAAGACAGCTTCAATGACATGCAATGAAAACCAACTACATGAAAAATTGCAAGCTGTTAAAAGGGTTGATATTCTCATGATCTTATTTTATTGGCATTTTCTTGCATTGAGGGTAACATATTAACATGTTTGGAAAGTAACTACTGTAACAACTTTCTTGCAATGTGACATTAATCCACTTCCTAGTGTTTGAATAGCGGGGAAATCGCTGATGGCATTATAGTCTAATAGTATTACCTTACTTGTTAAGTAAATGATTTTAGGTTCAAACTGATGGAAAAAGCATTGATACACATTTGTTGATATTAAAATGAGTTAGGGGTAAGGGCAAATTCTATTAATGGTCAAAAGAGAGAGAGAGAGGGGTGGGGGGAGGGAGGGACAGAATAGCGGAGAAGCATAATTTTCGGATTCAGGGAAAGGTTTAAGACTATTATGGCCCTTTTTCTTGCATCCTCCCTATTTACCAAGGAAACAGGCATCTTTTTGGATCAAAATCAATCACCTTGCCAGCCTTTTATCCAATCCAGTTTACTTGTTTCTCTAATAATTTGAATGAAGGGTGGGAAAGATCTAAAACACTAAAAATGCAATGTTAAGCATTCAAGAACCCAGCATGGCATTTGTGTCATCTCCGCCCGTATTCTGCTCATCATGATCGGAGAGAGTTTTATTTTCAGAATGTGTGTTAAAACCCTTATTTGGCTCTGGCCCTGTTTACTCGTTCAAGCTGTAAGATTTAGTGTTCTAGTTCCATACTTCTCTATCCTTTGCGAGCAGAAACTACTAGTCAATTATTCTTTTCCTCTCTCTATCATCAAATCCAATTTCAGAATGTTTCATTGATTAGTATCTCTCAAGCACATGCGTGCAGTGAGTCCTGCTAAGTTCCATTGAACTCTAGGTCAATAGAACATTTTAATCAAATTAGTTCTCTACAGGTAGTAAAAATTAATTGGAAACACAATGTGATTCCGTAAAGAACAATCCCATCAACTCTGCAGTTTAAAATTTCAAAGAGTGCATCAAGTTTCAGCATTAAGATAGACGTGAATTCAGATCAACTGTAGTCTGAATGAACAAATTCTCCATCAAAAACAAATGTATAGCATTTTCGACTAACACAACATATGTAAAAATGAAGATAAAATTACATACATAATCAAAATTTATAGAGTTGAGTTCATTTCTTACTATTTCTTGCTTGTAACTTTAGTGAATAGCATTTTTCATTATTTCAAAAAATGTAAGTAAGCTATACTTACATAATATACGAAACGAAGTGAGGCAAAATTTGAACTTCACCACACCATAGAGAATACTTAGCTCTGGATTCTTGGTATTGCATCCGACATTTATCCCACAGCTCAAGATCTCTGCATAACTCCAATCCCATCATGGATAACTGCTTTTGGCATCAGGGGATACTCTGGTTCACAGCTGTGGAAACGGATCAATCCAACATTCGTCAGTCCTCAGCAGCTCTTTTCCGTTGTTTTCTAAAAGTTGGAAACTCAATATAGGGTGGCCTCCTCACCTGCACAAACACAATTCTTCACTCCAATTGAAAAGGGCAAAAAAAAAAAAAAAAAAAAAAAAAAAAAACTAGTTCAAGTAAATGCCAAATTCTATAAAATAGCACAGAAAATATCACAATGTTCATGTTCATCACCCTTTGTTACACTTGTGTCTAAAATTCAATCCCTATCCCTATCACCCCAAAAAACTTAAGCTTTCCGCTCAATAGGCCCTTGCAAGTAATATCTATTTCCATGCCAGTGCAGCTGATTGAGGGCAATTTCTACCAAGCAAAAGCATGATAGTTTCTTATTCAGGTGTGGGAATTTTCTGGAAACTCTGACTTCTCTTATTTTACCCGGTTTGCTACTCCAGTCACAGGCTTAGAGAATATCTTCTGTAGCGAAGTGATATTTACAAAGCAGAAGCTCTTTGATCATCTTGGCCTGACGCTCAGAGTGATACATACACTCCAACCAAAATATCGGTCTGCTTATTTCCTATTAATCTTGAAACTAGCAGCATCCCTGCAACTGAATTTGAATCACATTCTGACAAAACAATGATGTGAAGCCATCATTCTTATATACTCCATGTACTGATTATTGATCATTCTCTTTGATAAAATTACTACTACAAGAAAATAATAAAAATAAAAATAAGTACATGAAAAAATAAAAAAGACAAAACATGAGGTCTTCAACTAACCCAAGAAACTAGGAAATTAAAGTAATTCTCTTAGAGTTCGTTTCAAGACTTAACCAAAACTCTATAATCATTTACATGAGACTCAGTCGATGCCTGCAGTTTGAAGACAGTAATACTCAGTTTCAATGAAGATAAAATGCAGTGAAGAGCATTCCAGGTTTAGAAAAGTAACCTCCACACTTTGTTGGCAGACATTGTTGGCATAAAATGAACATTTATTTATTAGCGATCAGTAACTCAACCACACGTTGGGAATCCACAACTTTAGCAGCCCTCCCTGACCAATGAGAGAGAGAGAGAGAGAGAGAGCAACGGTTCAGGAACCTACTAGTGATTTGGCTCAGGATTCTTACATGAATCTAGAGGAGAGAAGAGGGGGGGGGGGTGGTGAACAGGTTGCCAAATTTTAAGTAATTTAAGTGCACCTGCAAGAAAACAACACTCCCAATATATTTCACCACCTCCTTCACAAACTCCTTGGAAACACACAATCAATCTCCTTCCAATCCACACCTATGCAATAAATAAATGGAGAAAACGAGATTTATGTGGAAAACCCGAAGAGGGTAAAAACCACAGTCCAACATCCAAACAATCCACTATATAGAAAAGAACTTACAAGGCAAGGTAAGAAATATATATAACCCCTATACCCTGGCATTGACCTCGTGCTCTTCAACCTCATTCTAGTAAACCAAGCTACCTCCAAGCTTGCACCAATATTCCATTCAGCTTCCGAGACTCCTTCTCAAATAACCTTTGACCAGTGTGGATGATGAACAACCACTCCTTCTCAAATAACCTTTGACCAGTGTGGATGATGAACAACCAAAGTCTCACACTATCCTAGGTGAGCTAGGTATATGGGTGCCACTCTAGAGAAGGTAATGAAGGTTCGACAATGGAAGTCACTCCCTAGATGGCAAGAATCTCTCAAATGGAAGGGTGCCTCTCACTAAGCTCTCAAAGACCTCTTTCTTGCCTCTGAAGTAAAAGATTATTTATAGGTGGGGTTTTGAGCGTGTGTAAGGTTTCCAAAATACTGCAAAGGATTCAAATTAAGATTGCTTCAGAATGCGTGTTGTTCGAATGGCTAGGATGGATTGTTCGAACGATGAGATAGTTGGGACAGTCAGAGACTTTCAGCCATTGCTTAGTACGAATGATGCCAGTTGGTACTTGAACGTCAAGTCTCCGGAGAACAGATTGACCTCTTGGGTTTCATACTGTTCAAACAGCCCTAAGCCACTCATTCAAACAAGTCCTAATTTATCCAAGCACAATTCAACACATCATAAAATCAATTTTACACCCTATATCACAACACATAAAAGGCCAACAAAACAATCTAATTACCTAAGGTTGATACTAAGGCCTCTAGGTCACTTATGCCTAAATGAGACTTGTGGCACAATCCACACATGCAATCTTCAATGCACAAGTCTTTAACCTTCAAAATCAGCTCATGACATGGACACACTAAGTGAATCAAAATACAACCCTTGGTTTTTGGCACAAGAATTTACCAACACAAGACACTAGGACCTAACAATCTCCCCTTTTGGCAATTCCGTGACCATACTACAATACAAAAACAATCAATGCAAAATAATAGACTCAACCCTATATAACAACTTAATTTAATCTATACATATTTTCTAACCCTATGACATCAACACAAAGTCTTCGACTCATGTAGGTCTTTAACACTGCAAAAACATAAGGATCAAAAAATGCCTGCACAAGCACAAGGAATATACTAAGATATATAAAAAAGTAAAAAGTTTTGTGAGAGCCACGTCCTAACCACGGGTTCGGGAATATGTAACTACCCTTAAAGACTAGCACAAAGAGGAGTTGCCACCTAGTTGGTAGGTCCCTAATGGGGTCTAACTTGTCAGAACCAGAGATTTTAACTTTGGTTTGAAGTTAGGATACACCGTCGGGAAGGTGTTAGGCATTGGACAATACCTAGTGAGAGACTGCACACACACACACCCCCCCCCCCCCCCCCCAAAAAAAAAAAAAAAAAAAAAAAAAAAAAACACACACACACACACACACACTTGTGGCTATAATTAAAAAGATAATTAAGTTCAACCCTAGATCATGCAATTATGCAACAATCAAATGTGAAGGTATAGGATACGAGAATAAAGAACAAAAGAAAATAAACAAATAAAATACACAACAAATAATGAGATAAATACATAAAACAAGGGATGCGCAGAATATCGGTCTATTGTAGATCAAAATAACAAAAGATATAACTATATCTAAAAAAACAAGAAAACAAGATGTTTGCCAGATCAACAAGATGCGAACGCACTCCAAGTTTGAGTTAGTGTGTACGCACCTATCACGCATGAATACGCAACCCATAGAAATCAAGTGTGTGTGTGTGTGTGTGTGTGTGTGTGTGTGTGTGTGTGTAAACAGAGATAAGGTGAAAATAATGTTACCCTAAATCTAGTCTGATCACATAAATAACCCTACTGAAAATAAATAATATACCCTAGCACATAATTACCAAATCTAACATATCTAATGCAAATAGATAACCATAATTAAAATAAACATAAAACCCTAATTCAATGATTAAAACGAATCAAGCAACAAGAAGCATATTAAAACTGTATGGTCAATAAACTTTCCAAAATTCGAACAATACACTTACAATATGAGCACACCCGCACATGCAAAGAAATATGAATAACACATAGCAAAGGTGTGTAAGCATACTACATACATGTATACTTGCATTAAAAAGCCCATTAAATATGTGCATGCTCTCAAACCTATTCTTCTTATACATATATATATATATATATATATATATATATCAAAAAAGGATATTTTAAATTAAAACACATATCATATAAATACCTAAACTATGTCAACATTATAAAACAAATTATTCAAAACCCATTAAAAATAAGGAGGATGAGTTTGGTGTCACCCTCAGGTTTGTCACAGACTCACAGTTAATAGAACCCGACAAGACAAATCTCCTCTGACCAAGACAAAGCCACAGCAGATTCCTCCTTTTTCCTTCTCTGGAGGAAAAAGGGTCCAAGATCCTCAACCTGGATTCAAGTGATGGTTTTTATAGAGCATGCTAGGGTTAGGTGAAGGATTCTTGGACCCCTTTGGTCAACCATTGCCAAAAACATATATTACCATATCTTAGAACCAGCATGGACAAAAAGAACTGCCACTTTTAAAACTTTTCCTTTTAAATAAAGGATGCCTATGCGCCAAACGGATGCATATGCATCCTGGCTTAAATTCTGCTATTTTCATTTTATTGCCAAAAATTAAAATATTCTTAAATTCTCCCTTCAAGTTTTGTTGTGAACTCATTTAATCATTGAAGACCATCCCATCTAATCCCGAAAAGTATCAAACCTCATCATTGGGATCAAAAAGATTCCAAAATGACAGGCGGTACAAAATGGGGTGTCTACAATTATCCCTTGTTTCAATTTCATTCACAAGGTGAGTAAAAGCTAAAAAGACCAGAAGACTAACCATTTTGGCCTACTGGCATTTCAGAATCGAAGTGAATGCACAGGTAAATGATGCAAATGCATGAAAACGGAATGGGTCCAGATTAGGCACTGCCTAATTTCCTGCGTACTCCCTCCGAGATTAGACCCACTGTAGTTTATGCATCATGAATGCATGTAAAAATGTCCTCTCTGGGCAAGGAAGAGACTTAAAATAAAAACAATGTCTACCCAAAACAGGTTACAATTCATAGATTGAATTCACCAAAAACCAAAACCTTTGGCACAAACCATCAAAGAGATCTACTCACAACCAAAAGGCACAACCAAAGTCGAGCAATCATTAGACTACTTCAATTCACTCTCAATCTTCCCTATGGGTTGCATGACTCTCTTTTTCCAAGATTTGTCTTCCAAGGCCACTTTTTCTTTCCTACTTTCAACTAAAGCACTCTTTGACCCACCCAACTTAGCTTAAAGACTACCAAGTTCTTTCTCAAGAGACCCACACCTCTTTTCTATAATCTTAAGCTTTGTTACCCCTTTTAACCCAATCTTTATGCAACTTCTCATACATGATATGGATCGTTTCGGTTTCTCCTTATCCAACTCAACGTCAATCGCCACAGATTCTTCAGATTTGTCAGTTAGAGCAAGCTCAAAATCATCTTTTACCATGAGAACAATAGGAAAAGCCATAAAATTCTCAGTCTCTTCTTCATTAGGTTCTCCATCGGATATTATGGCCTCAGTTTCATCATCCCAAGTAGGATTCATAGCCTTTTTCTTCTTCAAGTTGGGGCATTTGGGTTTAATGAGACCTCTATGTCCACATTTATAGCATTGGACGGTTGGAGAATTCTTGTTCTCAATTTCTTTTTTATTTCCTCTATCATTTTTCTCATTTTTACACCTTTTTTTATTTTATTTTATTTTATTTATATAAAGCTCATTTTTACACTTTTTCTGGTCATCTCTAGAATTGAACATGGGCTTCCTATTGGATGACTCACCATTATCTCTAGATTTCCTCCTCGAAATCTCCCTCAAGTTTTTTGGGTTCCTTAATCACCAATTGAATGGCTATGCTTGTCTTTCTTCTTGTGTCGTTTCAATATCAACTCATAGATTTGAAGAGAGCCAAAAAGTGCCTCAGTTATTATTTTATTAACATCATTACTTCCCTCAATTGCCATCACCTTATGTCTATAAGCCTCTATATTAGACCTCAAACTCTTTCTATTGATCCTAGACTCTAGAATCCTTTCTCCTTGGTTATGACAACCATTCACAACATCACCTAGCCTCCCATATTAGTTGTTAAACTTCTTATCTTCTTCCAATGTGAAGATTTTTAAAGCCTCGGGTCGAGTATTGTAGCTTAGACAAACTCACATTGTTGGTTCCCTCATGGGTCGCACAAAAAATCTCCCAAGCCTCTTGGCACTCTCACAAAGTGGAACTCTCATAAACTTGTGGAGTTGTAGAGAATGCATAGAAAATGGCATTGATTCCCTTAGATTTCCAATTATACTCATTTAATTCATCCTTAGTTCAAGTGTTTTTGGGTTTCTTAACCAAAACACCATCTACGGTCTAACCTATCCTCATACAACTTCCCATCAAATCCGAGCACCTTTAGAACCACCACTTTCTTTATAGCTATCCATGGCCACACACAAGAAATTAGAACACTCTTGGGTTGTTGAGCTCAAAAAAAAAAGAGCAATCGCTCTGAAACCAATTGAGAAAGCTATGGCTTAGGAATCCACTAGTTGGGGTGAATAGGTTAGCAAATTTTAATTTATTTAAATGCACCTGCAAGAAAACAACACTCCCAATATAATCATCACCTCCTTCGCAAACCCATTGACAAAACACATTCGATTTCCTTCCATTCCAAACTTCCTCGACAAAATCCCTTCTGATATGTTTGGATAAGTAATTTATATGTGGAATTTGTCTTTGAGATGGAATTTGTAAAATTTTTATAAGGATGAGATTGATAAAATCTTTATAAAAATTTTACAAATTCCACATAGAAATTCCTTATCCAAACATAACGTTGAAGATTTAAAGGATCTATCCATAAAATTAAGGACATAAGTGTAAGATATAGCTTCGATTCGTCAGGGCAAGAATCAATCAGCAGCACTAACAATATTACATGGCATGACCTTCTACTGGCTTCTTTTTTCATTGACGAAGCTAGGGGTGCAAGCAAACCGACCAAACCGGCTAAACCGGACCGGACCGGACCGATTTATCGGTTTTTGGTCGGTTTTTTAACTAACATTGGGCGGTTCGGTTTAAGATTTTATGTTTTTTTGGTTTCGGTTCGGTATCGGTTTAGTAGAAAACCGGACCAATTAAACCGAACCGAACCGGTTTATATATGTTACTTTTAAAACCAAAACTACGTCGTTTTATATCACACTATATATACATAACAGTTAACCCTAATTTTCCCCCCTTCAATTCATTCGATAACCCCCACACCAGCCTCAGCGCCGTCAACACCCACCCTACCCTACCTTCTCTCTGTCTCACTCTCCGGCACACCACCGGCGAACCTCCGGCACACCAGATCGACGGCGGCAAGTATCTGAAGGTATGTTATCTCTCAATCCCTCGTTCTCTTTCTCTGTCTCCGTCTCTTTCTCTGTCTCCCTCTCTCTCTCTCTCTCTCTATGTGTGTGTGTGTGTGTGTGTGTGTGTGTGTGTGTGTGTGTGTGTGTGTGTGTGTATCCTAATCTCTCATTCTCTTCAATCACAGGCCATATTCATCGCCGTCGTGGTCTCCCTTTTACTGCACATTCGTCGCCGTTGAGCGCATAGTCCCTCCTCTCAGTCTAGCTTTCTCTATCTCCTCCTCTCTTGTTATCTCGACTTTTGTTTAATTCTCTGTTTGATTACTGGGAATTATATGAAATTAAACCTGAAATTTCTAACTCAAATCAAATCGCATGTTTGATTCAAGTTTTTTGTGCTAAGTAGATGAGGAAAAGAGGGTTTTCAATTCAATTTTGGTGGAACCGAAAACCGCACCAAACCGCACCAATACAAATTTGGTCGGTGTAGGATAAGTGGTATTGGTGTTGGTGCGGTTTCGGTTGGTCAATACTTAAACCGAAATGATCGGTTTGGTGGGAAAACCTCTCTAAACCGCCCAAACCGCACCGACTTGCACCCCTAGACGAAGCTAAAATATGGGTATTAAAACTCCAAGAGAAGATTTGGTGAGTTTGTTGGTAGAGGGAGCATCTAATAGGACATTAGGACGGTGATTTCGGTGGACTTAGTCACTAGTAACTACACTAAAAAGGCTTATGACCACCAAATAATTACAAGCCACTTTGATTGCCATGCTTGAATTGCTGTGTCTCAACCATATAAAATGGATGAACTCCTCAAGACCATGACAAAGTAGTTCTACCAGATAGGAAAGAGTCTGCCCTTGAAGGAATTGACATAATGGAAGAAATACTACTAATCGAAAAACTGAGGGAGTATTTAAAATAAAAGTGGTATGTCATTTTTTTGATGATATATGGAGAATAGACTTTGAAAGAACCATAAACCATGCTTTACCCAATAACAAATGTGGTAGGATAATGATCACAACGCATAGTGTGGATATCGCAACCTCTTGCAAAGAATCTCCGTTTGATTATGTTCAAAATTTGCAACCTTTTCCTCTAGAAAGTGCCTACGAACTCTTTTGCAAGGTGTTCGAATCTATCTTTGGGGATGTCATCCACTAGAGTTGGAATAATTGACTTGTGAAATTGTAGGAGAATGTGTAGGATTGCCACTTGCAATTGTGGCTATATGTGGTCTTCTGTCAACCAAAAGCAAGGATGTATCTCACCCCAATGGATGAAATCGCACAATAGCCTTGGGCCAGAGTTAGAAAGCAATCCCCATCTTACAGATATTACAAGAATTCTCTCTCAGTTATCATTATCTTTCTTACTACTTAAACCCTTTTTTCCAATACTTTGGCATATTCCTGAAGGACTACTCTATTAATTGTAAAAGACTAATCCGACTATGGATAGCTGAGGGTTTTGTAAAAAGGAAAGACAAACATTGGAATATTACTTAATCGAGCTCATTCATAGAAGCTTGGTTCAAGTGTCATGTTTAAATTTTAATAAAAAAATTAGAAGCTATCGAGTTCATGATCTGATGCGTGAAATCATCCTTCCAAAATCTAAGGAGTAGAATTTTTGTCAAGTTGTAGCAGAAAAAAAAAAAGTTTTGAGAAAAAACTAGGTGCCTATCAATCCATAACAACACAAGCAGGCATGACAATCTCGCCTATCAATCCACAACAACATAAATAAGCTAGTTTTTTTTTTTTTTTTTTCTTCCTCAAAGCTTCCCTCCTATGCCACAACTTAACAGAAATTCAACTCCTCATATTTTGGAAGGATGATTTCATGCATCAAATCATGAACTCGATAACTTCTAGTTTTTCATCAAAATTTAACATGACACTTGAACCAAGCTTCTATGAATAGACTCGATTAAGTAGTCCTCTGTAATCTTCCAATGTTTTGTCTTTCTTTTCACAAAACCCTCAACTATGCATAGTCGGATTAGTATCCTAAAACTAATAGAATACTACTCCAAGAATATGCCAAAGTATAGAAAACAAAGGGTTTATGTTATAAGAAATATATCATGATAACTGTGAGAGAATTATTGTAATATTTGTAAGAAGGAGATTGCATTCTAACTCTGACCCAAGTCTATTGTGCAATTTCATCTATTGGGGGGACACATCTTTGCTTTTGGTTGACAGAAAACATATATAGTCAACTCATCTTTGACGTCAACAACTTCTTTTGGGACACCTTCCAACAATTTCGCCTCTTCAACTAGCAAGGGAACCAACCTATCAACTATGCTCACTGTAGTCTCCACCATTGGGTTGCACGAGTGAGAGATTTTGGATTTGAGTCAGTATTCTGTAATTAACAAAAAAAAAAAAAAACAGTAATAATTAACACCAAATGCCAAATGAATAAAAGGCAAACCAAGATAGTTATAATAATACCAAATGCTGAATGAATCAAAAAACATCGGAGTTGCCTATGTGGCATGACACATGGCTCCCTGTCTCTTTTTCTTTTCTTTTTTTATTTTTTTGTTGTTAGTGAAGTATCGTATTAGAAACAAAGGGCATAGCCCAAGCACATAAAGAATATACAAGCGTGCTAGCCAAAAGAAAAATGAAAAATAGCAACCAAAATAGAACCCATGCTACAACTTAAGCACATCTAAGAAAAAAAAATTTGGACATTTTCTCTAATTTTATGAATTTTTGGCATTTATCGAAAATTTTCAGAAATAGGAAAATAGCTCAAAATTCAAACTTAGTCAAACCTTGGTCCAAGTGGTCAACTAAGGGTCCCAAATGGTGGGGCCTACGAGGAGAAGTTGACCACTCAAAGTGGGACCCACTTAGAGTTATAGTTTTCAAAGCATGAGAACGCATAAGATGCCCCCGATCAGACCCTTCATCTTCAACCTTAGGATGGCCCATTTATTGTGTGATGAAACAACCAACTTCTCTCTAAGATATCTCCTTTGTCACTCCACCAAATCAAATGATTCAAAAGCCATTTCGAAGCATGTTCAACCCTCAACAAGATCACAGAAACGGTTCTTGTAAAAACTCACAGAATCACACGTTTTTGGGGCTCAAATATTCGGGTATCATGACATGAAAGTCTGAAATTTTGAGATTCAACAAGCTATGGTCATTTTAATTCAAATCTAACATCATCAACGAGTTCCTTGACCCCAAAAACATGTGGTAGGGCTTTAAACACTACGTTAACTTAGGAAAATGTGGGTTTATAAACATCACACATACCTGGGTATCATCAACCTATATATCTGGAAAATAATGACATTTGTCCTAAATTTTTTTCCCAAATTCAACATCCTAAATGCTCATCAAAATTCAAATCCAAATTTTAAAATTTGATTTTGAATATTGAGGCAAAAATAGATCCAATGTTATTTTGGCACTTCATTTGGGATGTAGAAATTGGGAAAAAAATTTATATAACAATACTCATATGTGTGTGTATATACACACACACACACATAACACGTGTGTGTACACCCCATTGTAAAGTAGCAGCAAAACACCACCTCTAGATCGAGAATGGAAGCACTAAACTTCTAATCTATACATAACAGAAACGAAGGAATCGGAGCTTACCTCAAGCTTAGAAACACCAAGAACTCAACAAGGCAACCGAAGGGCACTCTTCCTTGCCCTTCCTTGTCTCTCCTTGGTTCTCCCTCTCTCTCTTTCTCTCTCTCTCTCTCTCTATCTCTCTCTTGGGTTTGTCTATTATATAGCAAGAAGAAAGTAAAGAGAGGAGGGAATGGGCTGTGACAGGCCGCAGGCAGCAGCACGGATTTGAGTTGGTTACCACCGTTGGATGATGTATTAGATGGTTCAGATCAAAAATTGAAAAAAATTATTAATAAAATAACTAAAATATAATACCTTAATGAATAACTTTTGACCAAGGATGATGTTGAGCTTGGCACGATGATGAGTTCAAAGAACTCAGTACCATCGTGCATAGGATGTAGGTTATAGGCTACGGTCTAGGGAGCTAGCATAGGACAGGTGTCAAGATGGGTGTGATGCATTATAATAGGGTGGAACCATATCACATGGAATCATGCTGAAAGAATAAAAGTAAAAATCACGTTATTGCATAGGGAAGCTGGATCCGAGCTTCTCATAGTCTGGCAGGATCGCACGACCTTGACCCAACTTCTCATTGAGATGGCTGCCCATGCCAAACATTTTCCTTTAACCTAGAGTCAAGGTCAATTTCATCACATTAGGGGGCGTTTGCTTGGGGGGCAATTGGATTGGGAAAGTGGAATTCTCCCACAATTCGGTGTTTGGCTCGCAATATTCCTAAAAAAACGTGATTCCTAGTTTCTCACATTTCCACCAAATGAACCCAAAACATTCCCGATTTCTTTGTGGGTTTGATTCCGCCAACCTGGGAATCCCATTTACTAATATTTTTATTACCAAGCTTGCCCTTGCCATTTGCTCACAACAAAATATTCTTCTGTCCATGTCCCCCCCATTCACGACATTACCTCTCCTCCTTCTCCTTCCCTAGCCCTAGTTCTCCTGCGCTTTTCTCACAACACTGGCAGCAGCAGCGAAAGAATCAAAGCACGAAGAAGCTCGACAACGCCTTCAACCCTTCTTCGCGACTCACTCTACTCTCACTTCTGGTACTGTATTCTTACTTCTCTCTTTCACAATCAGCATTTATCGGGTTCGAGAATAATCTAATTTTGTAGTTAAATGGGTCTTGGGTGTGTGGTTTCGCGACTTCGTGTTCATCCTTATAGATTTCGATGTTGTTATTGTAGCAAAGTGGGTTTGGGTGTATCGTGATGGTCTGGGTATACCCTATAAATCTAGATCGATCTGGAAATTTCGAGGGGGTTATTAAACAAAATATTAGATTTACAATTTTTTATGTTTAATATATAACACATTTAAGGCAAAAATCATGCATTTTGATTTTATTCATGTGAATAATTAGTTTAGCAGTGGTTTTGCTTCATTTTGTTTGATTTTATTCATATAAGTAATTAGTTTATCCATGTTCCAGTGTTCTATTATGAAGTGGTTTCTTCAACTCTCATCTTGCAAGTTGTTTTGCTTCATTTTCATTCTATTAGACTTGGAGAGCATTAATCGATCAGGTTGTCCAAAATCGAGCTACACTAATTAGTTGTAAATTTTCCACATTGCCCATCGCTTGAATCATCCTCTTTAGCAATGTTAACTTAGCATGTGGCATGAATGCCTGGCATGTTCTACTAGCTCTTTACCATGACAATCTTTGTAGGAGTACAAAATATTACAGATTTTGCTTAAAAGTAATGCCATATTTTGATGAAGTGCCCAAGAAACAATGAATCCTCAATAGATATTTTGCTTGGCTTGTGAGAAAACAGTTTTTTCCTTTTCTAAATTTTAGGTGATAAACATTGTTTTCTTTGCATTCTGTTAGTGAGCTGTAGATCATTGTTTGAAGGACTTCACAAGTGATGTCAGAGGTTAGGAGTTCATTCCTTTTGCTTTTCATGGAAAGTCTCAACTTCTTTCATCACCCTGTCTAAACTTAATTTATTGACTTTAACTCAAGTCAGTAGGACTCAAGTTGCATTGTGAAAATCATTTTTTTTTTTAAATAAAAAAAATTTCCATTTTGATGATGTATGATTAAGCAACTACACACCCATTTTAATGATGTACTCTACACACGCGCATACACACATAGCGAAGATCTTGGAATTCCGAAGTACTTCATGTTAATATAAAAAATCATATATGTATATTTTGAAGTACTTCATGTTAATATATGAACAATGTAAACTCAAAATGTGTAGATTTTGCTATTGATCGATATTGTTATATTGTGTACTATTGTTAAGTTGAATAAATGAAAAAAAAAAATATCCCCTAAGCACTTTTGTTGAATGACAAATGAATATTAACGCGAACTAAACATGACTGAATGGAATACAATTTGTAAATACGTTTACATATTTATCATATACCATAATGAATGCTTCATATGTGTTTATGCCATTTGTATGTACGTTTCATTTTTCATTTTCTTACATAACTGAACCATTTGTATTCGTATTAAAAAGTGTTCTGATTATTGAACATTAATGATTCACAAATATGGCTAGACTTACAGTGTCCGAAAAGAAACGATTGATTTGTATGTTGGAAAGTATTTGGTGTCTCCTCAATTGTATTACTCCCTCCATCCCACAAAGATAGGCCATGTTTGACAAAACACATAGTTTAAGAAAAAACATCATTTCGTTGACTTATCATTTATTAAAATCTATTTTTCCAAAAATACCCTCTTATACTATTTATTGGGTTTTGTGTTGAAAGTAATTATTGAAATAAAAAAGGGTAGTATAGGAAGTTTCAAAAAATTATGATTTGACTTTTCAAAATGGACAAACATTTTGGGACAAAAAAAGTAACAAATATAGCTTATCTTTGTGGGATGGAGGGAGTAATTTTCTTGAAGTTTTGTTGTACTTACTATTAGAGCAACATTATACAAAATATTATTTGAAGTTCGAGTCCTACTTCACAATAGATGCACGTGAAGCGCATTTTCGCGATATCATATTTTACGAAGACACAACATGCATAAACTAATTGCATATGAATAGGTCAACTTTTGCTAAGTTGTGTGATATGCTTCGCACTATTGGCAAGTTAAAGGACACCAGGCACGTAACAGTTGAGGAGGTGACTTCTATGTTCGTACATATTCTTGCCCACCATGTAAAAAATAGAGTCATAATAAATAAATTCATGCGGTTTGGTGAAACTATTAGTAGATACTTCAATCAAATGTTGAATGAAATCATTCGATTGCAAAGCCATTTGCTTAAACAACCAGAAACAGTTTCAGAAAACTCCACGGATGGACGATAAAAATGGTTTAAGGTATATATACCAAACACATGGTCCAACTATTCACTATTTCATTTTTACGGTTAATTTCAATTTTTTTTTTTATTTTATATCATTTGTGTTGTAGAACTGTTTAGGAATTTTTGATGAAACTTATGTTAGTGTGATTGTGCCCGAGGTTGATAAACCTAGGTATTGAACACGGAAAAATGATATTGCAACCAATGTCCTTGGAATTTGCTCCCAAGACATGCAATTTATTTTTGTTTTGCCTAGTTGGGAAGAATCTGCTGTTGATTCACGAGTATTAAGAAATGCTGTTAGTAGGAGACATGGTCTTAAGGTTCCCCTTGGTATGTTACAAATGGTTGTTACTATAATTATCTCACGTTTTTTGTACATTCATACATTAAACTCAACGTTATTATTCTTAAGGTTTTATTATCTTGTTGATGCTAGATACCCTAATGAAAATGGTTTTCTTGCCCCATATAGAGGCTAGTGGTATCATCTGAATGATTGGAGGACAGATCACCAACCTATTACTCCACAAGAATTTTTCAATATGAAACATTCAAGTACTAGGAATGTAATAGAATGATGCTTTGGTCTTTTGAAGCGGAGGTGGGCCATTTTAAGGAGTCCGTCTTTTATCCAGTGAAGATACACAATCGGATCATTGTCGCATGTATTCTTTTGCACAAACAAATTACCCGAGAGATGCCGACCAACCTATTTGCTGAACTACGTTTACTGAAAATTATATTATACCACATGGTCAACCATTAAAATATGTTAATGCCTTCGATCAATGGCAAAATTGGAGGGATATAATGGCAAACAATATGTTTAATGAATGGAGGACATCTAGGAATGCATAGCGTGTAGTTGTTTGTTGGATATCGTACATTTGTTTGTTGGATAATTTTAAAGTTTATTATTGGTTTGTAAGAATTTTATAAGATGTTAGACCAATTGGACAATTTTGGTATTATGCTATGTGATTGTTATTTGTTTAATTATTAATTTTAAAGTTTATTATTGGTTTGTAACATTTTTTTGAGAAGGCACTAACATATTCTTATTTGTATATATTTTAATTATATTTGCATACGCATTGTTTTGTGTTAAATGTACAGGATGGCATCCGTCGATACAGCTTCCACACCCATTGCAAAGAATCAAAAGCATCAATGGACTCCGACTGAAGATGATAAATTGGTCGAGAGTCTATATGAGTTGTATACTATGGGTACTTGGAAATGCGACACCGGATTCAAATCCGGATATTTGGTTAAATTGGAGAAGATGTTGGAAGAGAAGACACCTGGATGTGGGTTAAAAGCGTTGCCTCACATTGAATTGCGAGTGAAGACGTTGAAGAAGCAGGCCATGGCTATCGCTGAAATGTTCACAATCGGAAGCGGATTCTCTTGGAATGATATAGATAAGATGGTAATAGATGAGAAAGAAGTGTTTGATTTATGGGTTAAGGTAATTATATGTTTATTAATCTATATTTATTAGTTTGATTAATTCCAATACATACATTATTAGATATCAAACACATTTGTCTATATATTTACTAATTAAAACTTTTGAATATGTTGTAGAGTCATCCAACTGCTCGTGGGTTGCAAAACAAACCTTTCCCTCACTACGACACTTTATTGGAAATATTCGGAAGGGATAGTGTTAATGGAATGGGAGCTACTACCCCAGCTGTAGAGGAAGAAGCCATTGAAGCCACTGGTAGAAATGATGTCGATCAAAGTATGCCATTTGAGGAAGGTCTTGATGGCATTAATTTTTCCAGCACTCAAGCCCAACAATCACCGTCTGGGACATCGTAACAAAAGACTTGAAAGAACATAAATGGCTGGACTCGTAGTATGCTTGAAGTATCATCATCTATTAATAAGTTTGTGGACAGTATCTTGACAAGATTAGCAATGCTTTGACCGAGGAAAGTAATTCCAATAAGCAGGTCACTGAAGAGCTACGAAAGATAGATGGCCTTACTACTGGTCAACTCATGCGAGCTAGTGAACGCATTATTAATAGTGCATCCTTGAGCACTCTCTTCTTATCTGGCACAAATGAGGAGCGTAAGGAAATGGTTATGGAGGTGCTTCAGAGAAGTAATTAGTTGGTAGTGTTGTTGATTAGACTATATAGTTTTATGTTGTGTCTGTCTTTTGGCTTTACACTCAAGGTTATTTTTTATTTTTAATTTAGGATAATTATGATGATAGCGCAACGAATGATTTGTACAGTACCTTACCATGTTGTTACTATAGTATATGATATGGGTAGTTATTTCAATGATGTGTACTTTGGATAGATATGCTTGATATAGGAGGATATTGTTCATATTAAAGCTGCTGAGTTTAGTATGGTCGATTGTAGACCATTACAGTTGACTATATTGTATAATGATTAAGCTCAGTAAGGCTAAACAGCTACTATTTTCAATATGGTCGACCATATTGAATAAGGATTTTTCTCTAATTCTGATAAGTTACTGCCTTCAATTTGGTCGACTGTATCTATATCTAGTCTACTATTTCACTTGGTCTAAATAAGGTAATGCATTTGATTTGGTCAACTGTAGAATAATATAGTCGACCATATTGAATAAGGATTTTTCTTTCATTCTAAGAAGCTACTGCCTTCAATTTAGTCGACTATATCTATCTGTGGTCAACTATTTCAGTCTGTCTAAATAAGGTAATGCATTTGATTTAGTCGACTGTAGAACAATATAGTCAACCAAATCACTCAAATTGGGGTTGTTAGGTTTTGGGATTAATTTAGTCGACTAGATCATGCAATGGTTGACTAAATCACTCGAATTGAGGTTTTTTAAGCTAATTTATATTGTACAGTGGGTATTTGTATTGTGCATTTTCACGGGGTTTTCAACTATACAATTTAAACAAATTCCAAGTAACTCTAAACAATTACAATATCATTTACTCAAAACCCAACAAAACGTCACCTTCTCTTATTTCTCTCCACCCCAGTTCACCGGCAAACCCAATCGTCGTGTCTATACCAACATCCACCATCCCAAACGTCGCATCTCTCCCCAACATCTATCATCCCCAATCGGCATTTCTCTACACTTGATCACTCCAAGACCAAATCGTCACTTTCTCACCCTTTAAATATCAATTTGGTGTAACCTTAGCCATTGCATCCATTACCAAATATCAAAGATGACGACGACGAGAATTGAGAAACTACTCCAAGCTCCTGAGGGGCCCATACAGTTGTCAGATTTGAAACAAGTTGTTGATGCTATAAAGGGAGTGGAGAAAGGGTTTATGGAATTTGGTTATTGGTTGGGAAGGTTGGAAATAAGGATTATGGGGTTGGAGAAGTCCATAGACATTGTGAAGGCTGATATGCATTTGTTGGGTTTTTATGGAGGGGAGGTGTACCAAAGTGCTAAATCAATGAGTAAATTTTGATCGAATACATCCATGATGTGGGTTTTAAGTATCAACAATGTTGATTCAATCAAACCCCAATGTACAATCCAAAAGAGTTAATTACAACATGTTCAAAATACACTTAAAACACAATACAATAGCATCAAGATTGTTAAGACTCGGACAATGATCCTCCATTTCATGGACGTAGGTAAAATGGAATTACATCTGCCATCAACATGCACTATATCCCTAGTGAATGTGGAAGGCGCATCGTCATCATTGATATGTAGACCATCCATAGGCTTACACCAAGCGAAGAACTTGCAATCATGGCCATTACATTCTTGTAATCGATGAACAAGGTTAAAAGATGCATGTTATTACAAGGTGAACTATTCTCATATTTGAAATGTTGCATATTACTCACAATGTATCCAGGGCATGAGTAGAGCAAGCAAAATTTACTATGTGCCTTGTGTGATATTTTCAAAATAGCTCAGCATCCACAATCACACAACATTGGTTTTGCTCTCAAACTGTTGGGTTGGGGTGGATTGTTCGTAGACGACATTCGTATTATAGTTGTCCACTTACAATAAACTTAAACAAAGGTATGAACTAGTTACAATGTCATATTACTTAAAAACTCAACTTTCATCGATTCAATATGGTATATGAAATAAGCATCATATATATACATATATACATATACATATACATACATATATGTATGTATGTATATACGTATATGTATGTATATGTATATGGGAAAATGCATAACAAGAATCCTAATCTAAGTCATGGATTCTCAAATTATCTTGGTTAGTAACATATAGTACATGAAACAATCACATTAAACAATTAATATTAGTTCTAACTCAAACTTATTCTAACATTTGCATAAAACGGACTCAAAACAATAAATCAATTTATGCAAACATTATGGTTAGAGGTCGAGGTCAATGTTATTGAGTGGTATTCAAAATTTTGTGTTTATGTGGGTGCATATGCTTCATTTTTGTTAATTAAGTTTTCAACTTATGCCCAACACCTGATGGGTTCTTTTTCTTTACAAAATTCAAAATTGTTTATACACACAAATATTGAACGTGCAAGGAAAAGAAAGACCAAATGATTATTTTTAATGAAGACCAAATAATTATCGAACTGTCAACTTCCTTGGTTTACTCCTCATTTAACTCACCCCATTATTTGATTGAAATCTCTTAAGGGTCTTTTTTGGAACAACTTCAAGAAAAAATAACTCTAATTGCCACTAATTTCTATTGGCATATTTCAGAAATATCATTAGAGATAGAATGAAAAAAGAAAGGTGTAAACGAATATACATTTTCTGTCACTAAATGCTTATCTTTCAACGTCTAGAATGGCCTTTCCTAACTTCTCCTTGAAAGCGGACGATATCTACTTCTTTGACAGCAAAATTACGCAAGATTTTGGAACCCCAAACATGATCTGAAGGTTTACATCAAAGTATTACATAAAAACTTGATTATAAGTCATTCTCC
The DNA here is from genome assembly GCA_039720395.1 of Liquidambar formosana. Lineage (NCBI taxonomy): Eukaryota > Viridiplantae > Streptophyta > Magnoliopsida > Saxifragales > Altingiaceae > Liquidambar > Liquidambar formosana. The sequence continues at coordinate 39,923,269 of CM077820.1, forward strand.
AAAGTTGCTTCCAAACACATCCGAAAGCCTAAGGTATAAGTCATTCTCCAAACATGTTTACAGTAACATGGGTTTCAGTTAAAACACATAATTGTTCATGGAATATATAAAATTTTCATCGAATATACATGCAAATGCACAACAAGAATCCTAATCCAAGTCATGGTTTCTCAAATCATCTTGGTTAGTAACACATAGTACATGAAACTCCCACATTAAACAATTAATATCAGTTCCGACTCAAACTTATTCAAACATTTGCATAGAATGGAATCTAAACAATAAATCAATTTATGCAAATATTATGGCTAGAGGTCGAGTTCAATGTTATTGACTGGTATTCAAAATTTTGTGTTTATGTGGGTGCATTTGCTTTATTTTCGTCAATTAAGTTTTAAAATTATGCCCAACACCTGATGTGTTCTATTTCTTTACAAAATTTCAAATTATTTATGCACACAAATATTGTTCATTGTTTGCAGAAAGATGGGTCTTAGTTAAAACCCATAATCGTTCATGGAATGTATAAAATTTTCATAAAATATACTTTCTTTTACTGTATTTGCAATGCATCATTCCTGTTGTTTTGTTTTTCTACACTTTCATATTACCTTTTTTATTAAATTGATAAAATAAAATACAAATTATTTCGATTGGACACATACCTGGGTAAGTCCAAGGCAAGATCAATGTTGATGTTGAATGGCAACGGTGGAATATGTTCGTTTCTACAGCCAACTAATCGTCGAGGAGAAATAACCTAGGATCGTCTAGGTCGATGTGAGAGAATGTTAGATCGTCGGCAAGTTTAAAAACGTGGGATCTCCGACGACGTAGATGGTAGTTTACAGCCCAAGCAATCGTCGACGAGAGAAAGAGGGAATCTCAAATTCCTCCTGATTGTATGATTTGAGCAATAGAAGCTAGGGTTTGTATGATTTGAGAAAAGGGCATGTGTGAATTCTAGGATCGTCGGCATGTGTGAGGGTATTGTGGGATCGTCGGCAAGTTGTTTGAAAATGTGGGATCTCCGACAGCCCAAGCAATCGTTGACGAGGGATAGAGGGTTTGAGCAATAGGAGCTGGGTTTTTCTTCTTTTTTTTTTTTTGGGTAAGTATAGCTGGGTTTGTTTGATTTGAGGAAAGGGCATGTGTGAAGGTATTGTGGGAATTTGATCCATGTTGGGCATCACTTTCTTGACTTTACCAAACATGGGAATGAGAATGGTAGAGGGAATCTTGCTTTCCATACCCCCCAACCAAACGTCGGAATGAGTTTCAATATCTCACATTCCCATTCCTAAGTAATGGCCCATTCCTAGGACTCACATTCCCCACCCTCGAACCAAACGCCCCCTTAGTGTTTAGATCTTAAGGCCTGTGCTATGTATAAACTACTGTGCTAGTACAACAAATAGCCAAATCATAGGCACAAATGAATTTTAATCCATTTAAAAACAATTCAAGATGACACGTGGATTGTAAGGAAGAGATTCAACTTATAAACTGTACTTGAATTTTAAACCAGGTCATTATAAAAATAAAAAATAAAAAATAAACGTAAACAAATAAATAAATTAGTCGAGCCCAATGACCTAGGATGAAAGAAGAGAAGCATCTATGACACTAGAAATGTAATGCTGGGCATTCAAGGTCCCGGCATGGCATTCGTATCACCTCTGCTCATTCAAATCCCAACATAAAAATTTTCCTGAAAAACACTCGACTTCGGGCTCTCCAAACTGTCTGTATGTCAAAGTAATTTCACAGAGGATTATGAACATCGTTTACAACATTAAAGCTTGTTCAAATGCAAGAATAATTATTAGGTGATAACCAGAATGCACACCCATTCATCTCAATTGGAGAGTTTTATTTTCGGAATCTGTGTTGAAACTCTTGGTGCTTCCCCTTATTTGGCTCTGGCCCTGTTTGCTCATTCAATTTGCAAGATTGCTATAGTTTAGTTTGATCCTATTATCCATTTCATGCAGAAATTATTGGGTTCCATTGAACTTTTAGGGTTTAATAAACCATTTTAATCAAATTAGGGCTCTACAGGTACTAACTTGAAGCACATGGTGATTCTGTCAAGACATCTCCTCTGCAGTTTAAAATTTTTCAAAGAGTGCATCAAAATTCAGCATTCAAATAGACATGAATTTAGATCAACTGGTAGTCTAGATGAACAAATTCTCCATCCAAACAAATGTATAGAATTTTCCATTAACATAAAATACATGCAAAAATGAAATGAGATAAAGTACATATCAAAATTTATAAAGTTGAGTTGATTTCTTGCTCGTATCTCTAGCCAATTGCATTTTTCATTATTTCAAAAATGTATGCTATATACATACATTACATACAAAGAAAGTGAGGCAAAATTTGAACTTCGCCACACCACAAAGAATATACTCGATCAGTTCTGTAAATCTTGGTATCGCATCCAACACTTATCCCGCAGCTCAAGATCTCTGCATAACTCAAATCCTGTCATGGGTACCTGCTTTGGCCTCTCTTGTATGTTTAATCTATCTATAATGGATGTGTACATATTTTACATGAAACAGTGGACAATCATTGATGGTCAGGTCAGGGTATGCTCTGGTTCACAGGCAGTGGATACGGATCAATCCAACATTCATCCTCCTCTGCAGCTCTTTTCCATCGTTTTCTAAAGATATCCAATTCAATATAGGATTGCCTCCTCACCTGCACAAATTCAATTTTTCACTCCAATTCAACAAATTAGTTTTAACTGAATGCTAAAAAAATAGCCCAGAAAACAATGCCTATCACAATGTTCACATTTTTGTTACACTTGTGTCTCAAATTCGATCTTTTTATTCCTATCCCTATCAACCCAACCAATAGCACTTTCTGCACAAGAGGCCTTACAAGTAATATCTGTTCCCATGCCAGGGCAGCTGATTGGGGGCAGTAACTCTCAGTATGATATGGCTGCACTTTCTGCCATGTAAAAGCATGATAGTTTCCCATTTCCCATTCAGTGTGAGAATTTTTTTCCAGTAGATTTTTCTGACTGGAAATTGTTATTTTTTATTCTAGCCAGTTTGCTATTCTACCCAGGGCTTAGAGAATATCTGCTATCTTCTGTACTCAAGTCATATTTACACAGTAGAAGCTCTTGGATCATCTTGGCCTGTGGCTCAGAGAGATACATACACTCCTATCAAATTATCTGTCCGCTTATTCCCTTTAATTTTCACACTATCATCATCCCCACAATTGAATTTGAATCACATTCTGATGCAACGATCATGTGAAGCCATCATTATTTTATACATCATTAGCTATTTACTAATCATTCTCTTTGGTAAAATTAGTACTACACAAAAATGATAAAAATAGAAATAAAAAAATAAAATAGAGAAAAGAAGAGGTAGGCTTCAACTATTCCAAGAAACTAGGAAATCAAAGCAATTCTCTTAGATTGAGTTTGTTTCAAGACTTACCGAAACTCTATATGGCTCATTTGATCTCTGCAGTTCAAAGACAGTTATAATCAGTCTCGATGAAGATAAAAATGCAAGTGAGGAGCATTCCAGGTTCAGAAAAAGTTACCCCCACACGTTTAACATTTACATTTCCAGAAGTATGGCCATCTGCTGGTGAATTTGTCTGCATAAATGAATATTCATTAGCCATCAGTAACCACCACCCCTTGGGAACCCACAACTTTAGCATCCCCTCTAACTAATATTATCCTCATATAAATCTTGATTTGGACTTAGGACAAGCATATGGACATAACACATCTTGTGGTAAGAGAGATATGGTCCTCCAACTGTGGTGTGATCACATGTAATCATTATTTGAAATTAGCACAAGTGTAAGGACAAAGCATCTGTCTTTTATTATTATTGTTATTTTATTTTATTTTGCTAACAAACACAACCCAAACATACAATACACAAATGAGGAAGCCTACATAACCGACATAAGCGACATAGTTCCAAAAAGCTAGTCCCTTTAAACAACACACAGGTGTAAGGTCCCACATTGGCTAGCCAAGGTTGGCCTTAAGAGTGTATGTAAGGTTCCACCACTCCTTCAAGAGCTTGGCCCTTTTGAAGGTTGAGTATGGGTTAACTATGTGGCTATGTTTGCTACGCCGAATTAAAAAGTTGGATAGGATAGAATTATTGTATGAAGACGTCTTTGGTTGCTTTGTTTGAAACGGGGAAGATGGTCTCTTGGACATTTTCTATCACCTTGTTTCTTTTAAATGGGATAATATCCTAGAATAAAAATATACCACCTCCTCAGCAAGTTTATTGTATCCCGCATATGGAGGATATAACTATCTATAGATAGTATATCTCTTATTTGAAAATAGGACCAAGCACATGAAAATGATATGTTTATCCTATCCGGCCTATCTGGTATACCAAACATAGCCTATGGGATTTTGGGCCCGTTTTTTGGACCATGTCGTTTATGTAAGGACAAAAGCATCTTCATGTATGGAAACAGATCTCAAAACAATGGAGCATATTAACACTAAACTGAGAACTGTTGATCTAACCAAGATTTGAATGCTGAAATGCTCATAAAGCAGATAGCACAAATAGGTATCGGTCGATACTCTTTTCTAATAAAGCATATTTGTTTTACCTTTCTGCTATTCTACATCCAGGCTTTGAATCGATTCCTAGAATCATCCTTGTTGAGTATGTTTTGGAGTGGAAGAACATTGTTTCTATCATTTGGAATCTTGGTAATTTAGAATGTAAACCTAGGATGTTCAAAGTTGTAGTGGATGTATTTTGGAGGTATCATTATAAATTCTGATATAGATGGGATGGAATTTAACTGTAACAGATTAATTTTGTGATTTAAGTTTTTCTAGAATCTGTGATCTTTTACTGTGCTGTGTCTAGTATAAAATTAATAAATGACTGAATAATGATTTTTTAACTCTTTTTTATGCTATAATTTACTAAATTAGTGTAGGCCCTCCCTTTTCAAAATCCTGTTGCAAGGACTTGGTTTTGATCAAATTTTTATTACAAATTCCTTTACTGAAAGATTAAAGCCATCTTGTAGTGAGTTGCTGTTTTAAATCTAGTTTCCCACATGGTATTTTACGAAACATATTTCATTGAAACAACTTCCCAAAAAAGTTTGCACTGAAGGTTGGTCAAGCTTTGAAATCTGTTTTCCAGCACTCTGTTTTGACAATAGATTGTCTTTTCACACTAATATATTATGCTCTCTCTCAAGACCAATATTTCACTCGACCAATATTTCACTCAACAAGGGTGGTTAAACTAGTTTTCGGAAAATTAATATTTCAAAGAATCGGAACTCCAATATTTGAGTTATATATATATATTAAACGTAGTGACTGTTTTCTGTGGCATATTAGTGTTCAAGGCAAGCAAGATAGACACCTCAACCATGGAAATCCAGACCTTTATTCGAGATAATAACATTCTTTCATCATAATTGACTCAAGGAAAGCTTGCGAAGTGGATAGGCTATGAAACAATCAACACTTGTATAACACTAAGGAGCCTAAAATCAGGGAGGTATAAAACGCGAGACACCACTGAATACCTAAATGATGAAGCTAAACTAGTTACGAAAAAATTGACATGTAATGAGCCACATCTCACACTGCTTAAGGGAATAACCAATGTCCAATATAATACACATAAATATTGGGTGAAACCATCCATCCATCCAAACAAATCCCTCAACCATGGAAAACTAGACCTTGGCTTAAAAAATCAAACCCAGTTATGACTCCTTTGGCATGTCATATTCAAGTCTAGCCTGAAAAGTGGACAGATACAATATAAAATCAATACATCTACAACAAAAACAGGTTCAAGATATATCTAAGCAGAATATGGAAACCAATGTAGTCATAATCTCAATGAACCCCTCTAGAAGAATAATGATTCAAGGACACTATAAAGGTATAAATGATGGAAGTATGTTTTGTAGAAAATTTTGCTTTATAGATATCATATTACATTTCTGACCTTGTTTTCATCGTCACCTCCAAGTGTAGGGAGACCATGATGAATAATGTACTCAGCATCCACAACCCCAACATTTTTCATTCGATCACCCTATCAAAACAATGAACCAAGTGTTTAAGAAAAAACGAAAACAATCAAATGAATTAGAAAAAAAAAAAAAAAAAAAATTAATAAAGCTTGCCTGTGCACAATAACCAAGCTGCATATCTAGGCCCCAAGCATGGATCAAGTCATTCTGTAAAAATAGTCAAAGAAACAATTAATGAAAATGTGCTTGTTCAGAAAAATAATAATAATAATTCCAAAAAAACAAAAAAATAAAAAAATAACGCAAATATACTAACAATAATTCACCCAATATTACAATCCATGTCAGTAAGTTGGCAATGGTTTAAGAACCAGTGAACCACCATGCACCAAGAAACAATACATCCACCTGGCTATCTTATATGCACTACTAAAGAAACAAAGTAAAACCCTGTGCAATGAACTGTAACCATCTTTCTAAATATGACCAAAGGAGACCCTAATCATCCCACTCCAACCTTTTATCATTACCTAAAATCTTTATCCCACAGAGCTATCCACCAACGAACATACTGCTCCTAGTCATGGTTTACTCATTATGACCTTTTAGTGTAACAATATCCTTCCCATATTTTATATCAAATGACCACAGTGGCTAATAGAGTAAAAATGACAGACCTGGATCATATACCATACGCAGCGCCAGGCTGCTCTTGAAAACACAGGAGCCATCACCTCTATCCACCTATAAAACAGATTTTCGATTAAGTTTCCTTAATTAACTTCCCTATCTGTTTCATAAACAAAGATGTGGTAACATTACTCTTAAATAATCCCCTATTAAAAACACCAACCTTCTTCAGCAGCTAAGGAACAAATAACCTATTCAGCTATATAATACATAATATTAAACATAATAAATTAGTTTACTATAAGTAAATATTTACCCAGTGCACGGAGGAGCTGTACTGCTGTCATCACACCCTTTCCCGATACCACCAGGCTTGTAAGTCCTCCTGCCAACACAATGGACCAAAACAATTACAACAATGGTAACAAAGTGAGTAACTACCTTGAGGCTCACTACCCTTCAACCAAAGTCACAACTCACAAAATGGTTCAGCAAAACTGCTAATATGTAAACATGAGTAGTACTAACTATAGTTTGCTGTCAGAAAAACAATTCGTATGCCACTAAAAAGGAGTTCAAAATCCAACACATATCATGTAGGGTAACTCTTTGGTCAACTACTCAACTAGAGCAAAAGAGAGCAACCAGCTGCTACGTGGATTTTTTATGGACTTTTCTCTAGAACTGTTTTAGGAGGATCCCAAAACAATGTCCTTGTTTGGATAGTAACAAACATTTAATGAAGTCAATGTTCAACCACAAAGATCTTTCAGGTTGAAGCTATTTTATTTCACAAAAAGCCTGATAATTATAGCAGTTAAGGCAGACTACTAACTGCATAAAGATAGTGAATCTAACATCCTCTTTCTCCATCTCGTGAGACGTAATGATGGACTCCCACATGAATAAGCCAAGTCTAATATTGGTGATGCATGCACAACGTAGGAAATGCAGTGTACTATGCTAGGGCTATCGATTTGCTTTATGAAAAAGGAAGAAAAAATAAACAAGAAAAACAAACATCACTGTCCGAAAGAAAAAAGGACTGTTAGAGAACCTGTGCATAGAACTCCTCCCACGTGCAGTAATTTGATGATGCACCTCTGAGTTGGCAGTATCAAGTGCTGGCTGTGATATCTCAAGCCCTTCATCTTTAACAATTGATAGATACCTACAAGTGTTAAATAAGTTCAATAATATCAATTTTGAGCATTTTTCGAATAAATTACCACATCATGCACTCTAACCACTTTGGCTTACTTTGAATAAAGGCAGCCTAAAGAACTACACATCTTTAGTTCTCGTGTGAAATTTCACGTAGTCAATAGAAAAAGTCTCCTGACACCAGTTAAATTTACAAATCGAGCATCTGAGCGTCTTCCCCCTCTACATCCCTCTACTATTAAGTTCTAAAGTTTCAAAAAATTAAATAATCCCCTTTATTAAAGGGTGGATGCAGATGGACCACTTTAAGCTATTGAACATTATGTCCCCAAGATGATGAGTGAGGAAAATTTCATCTTCAGCTGAAATGAGCATAGAAGCAAGCCTTCATAAACTTTCATTATCTTTCTTCCTCCTCTTTTCTCTTGGTGGTATCAACCATTTTAGTTTTACACTTTTACCTCCCTTGAGGATAAAGCATATATCGTGCAGATTACACATATTTAAACAGATAATGAAATGATCATGGGGTTAAAATTGATGATCAAAGACTCACATCCCCAGCCATCCAGATCTGCAGTTTAGTCCTGAGACTTTTTCCCCTAAATTAAAAATTGTTGGGCTCCACATGGTGAGGTCAGAAATAAATCAACAAGGCAAAAAATATTAAACATGTTAGTGTGGAATTAGTGGCCTGTGTAGTTTTTCAACAGCTAGTGAGAAATTGTTTAAGTTTTTTATCAGGGTTGTAAGTTAACAATGTAAGCTTAAGTTTTATAGAAATAAGCTTTTTTTCACCACCATTGAATTAAATATTTGTTTAGCAGTATGAAGAAAATTTAGTAAGCAAAGCAAATTGAAATCCATGTTTTAGCCCGATAGGACTCTATTATAGGTGAAAGCCTAGTTCGTTTTGGAAACCTCTTTTTGGGCTTCAGCTAGTCATTGAACTGCATGTTCTTTGCAGTTCGATGACATTTTAAGACACAGAAAAATTGGATGTAGCCTTTGGACGTCACTCATCTTATTGAAAGGAAGAGGAACACTATAGAGATGAACAACCACAACAACTCCTAGATTTATGTGCATATTTCAGTTAAGAGTAATCATGAGATATTATTTGATTTAATATTATTGAACAGGTCTGATCCATCCTTGCACTTTTTGCAGTATTTCATTTTACTTTGATTCATTATAAATTTTACTTTTCAACAATCATAATATTATAACATTTTACTTCATTTCATATTCCAAGGATACAGAAAGTCAAAAACTGATAAGTGGGCTACATTTTGGAACTTCCTACTTTTAATGTGTCTATTTCTTTTGAAAGAATTGCAACATCAGCATACCGTTCAGGGTCAAAATATTCAACTCCAAGGTCCTCATCCCAAAGGAAAATGTAATCATAATCCGCAACTATTTCTGGATGTAAGAAACGCTTGGCAAACCACCTACTCATCATGAAAACCAAAACCAGAAGAACAAATTAATTATAATGCAACTTCCAATTTAAAATGAGGATGGGATTGGAAGGCTGAAACTACCCACCATTTAGTTTGATTAACTGCAGATACATGTATTACACGATCATTCCATTCAAAATTCTTCCATTTATCAACAATTCCATCATAATGGAAAAGCATCACAACAAAACCATTTGATAGAAACTGCAACGTGAGATAGCAATGGCAATTAACTACAAATTAGCAGAAAAAAATGTCGTAAGCAGAAGGGTACACAAGTAAAGAAAACTACCTTTTTCACCATTTTATTCACAAGATCTTTTTGTTTTATTCCAACAGCCACCGCAAATAAATTCTCTGAAGCATTTACATCTTTCTGTTCCAAAAAGTATACTAGTCAACACTTATATTTAACTCAAGAATATCAACGGGCAAAGCAATAGTGTCTTTGTATCACAATCTATGTGTAGTGATCACTGATTTAATAGCACCGTTGTCACCTAAAGCAAGGATCACAACATTGTAAAATTGTCATAAAATACTTCCATTTATGCTTATAATATCATAAAAATTTCTGGCTTCAATAAGCACATTGCAATAAACATCTTCATCAAACCAACAAGTTTTTTTCCCCGTTTCAGATAAGTACAAGATGTAAAAATTAAGTGTTCAATAGACCATCTATCAGTCAAAATCATTCACAGCTGTTTGTTGATAACAATCACTTATAGGCATCATGTAAAAGCAAAACAGAAAAAGTCAAAAAATAAATTTCAAGTTCAACTCTAGCATAACTGCTGCCCCAAAAAAAAAGAGGGGAAAAAAAGAAGAAAAAGAGAAAAATTAGAGATAATCACATTTATTTAAATCTAAAAAATAAAATAAAACAAAATAGCATGCAGATTTATTTGAAAAGTTCAGTCTGTGTTGTAAACCATTTTCCAACAGCTATTAGAAATTCAGAATAAAGTTCACTAGGAATAGTAACTGCCTATAATCTTACACTGCCTATCTCCAATTGAATACTGTGAACTGTTATAGAGATTTTTACAGATAAAAAGGAACTTACAAAAGCATAGTGAAGTTTTCAAAGCTAATGTACCAAGAAATTGCTTTGATATTAAATCAGCAAGCTCATTAGCACTCATAGTTGTGGATAAAAATGAAATCTAAATCCCAAAGGTACTAAAATTTGTTGGGCGTCTTGAAAATAAATCCATCTAGATTCTAGAATGGTGGTGCATCTTTGGCAACAGCTGCTGCTTGTAATCATTGACCCTCCAAACTGGAAAACTCTCTGAGGCTTCCTTGACTAGAAAACTGGAAATTTAAGTGAATTCCTCTGCCTTTTCTTTTATTTATTAGCAAAATAGGCGTTAATACTTACTAGAACTGTAACCACAATCTTCACTTGTATCTTCTTCAAATAAAAATCAACAATCAGTGCATATATATATATATATAGGATGATATATATATGGAGAGGGAACCATCAACACCTGGTGTAAGACTTTTTACTCTTACACCCATCAATGTCTTTTTGTAGCAATAATATTTCGAATGTTCGCCTATCCAACCATTCGAAATATTATTCCTACCAAAAGATATTGATGGGTGTAAGAGTAAAAACTCTTAAACTAGGTGTTAATGATCTTATTATCCCCTTCCCTAGTATACATATGCTAGAACACTAACACTCTAACTAGCTTTCACTTGGAAGAATCAAAGAGAGGGGGGGGGGGGGGGGGGGGGTGGAGGAAAATACCAGTGCACCACTGCCCATTATTGTCCTCACTCATTCGCCACACCATTTTAGAAGGAAATCCATGAGATTGTACCAAGAAAGAAAGGATAGATTATGCAAGTTTTATGCTGACAATTTATGATCAAAATTGAGAAAGCAACATGATACAGTATTAAAAACTCATGGAAGGGCACAGACAAGACAAGTGCATGCTGCAGTGGCAGTGGATGGAATGGTGATGGTGATGGTGCAAAGTGGTTGGGTTAGTGGGATAATAATTATATTATAATTATATTTTAATAAGACTGTATTAAGGGTATCATAGTGAGGTCATTTTAAAAAATTGCTGTATGCCTATATCTAATACACACACACACACACACACACACACATATATATCAATATATACGAATGGCCTCTTCGTGAAGCCCCTCCCTTTGCCATTAAATAACAAAGATGGCTGTGCTTATAAAACAAACTGCTGGCCTATAATGAAACTAGGAATAAGAACAAGTATAAAGTCCTCAAAGATACTAAGAGTACAAAGAAGAGTGTCCAATGCACATGAATGTAACAGTATGGATGAATGGCAAGTCTAAAAGCAAGCCAGTGAGAATATCAGAATGAGAGCGTCTGGGAGGAAGGAACACCAAGATGTAGCAGCAGCACATGATAAAATAACAATCACACTTGAGAAAGCTTTGGCTACTTGCAATATATTGAAGAAAAAAAGAGAAAGAGTACAAAGAGGATGAGAAGTCCTACAAGGAAAAGGAAAAGAACAGAAAATACAAGAAAAATTCAAAAATTAGAACATTACAAACTACAAACAGCCCCCAATCAGATCTTTTGGACACTTGAAATAAGCAGGTATCTTAACATTGATATTTAAAAAAGGGGGGAAAATGTTAACATAACTTTAGAAATTTATATAGAATCACACATAATTACTCGTCATCTTCCATGGAAGAAGTGATTCAAATAATTACAGAAAACGCATGTTTCTTAGGCCGAAGAGAATCAAATTTCTAAAATGTATTTATAGAAAATAATCTAGTCATCACTGGTTAAAAATTTCTGCCCACTCTTTCACAGGTCTTTACCTTTGGGAAGCCCCATAATGGTCGCATTTCCAAGTTAGTAGTCGTGGCGACAATACCTTTAGGCAATGCCTCACTTCCAGAAGGCCTACATTGATTCTAAAACAGATAACAGATATAAGCGACAAATCCAAACAAAGTTAATAGCTAGGATTAAGAATAACAAGATCTAAAATTTTTATATAAGAAAACGGACATAACAATGGCTGTGGGAAAGGAAGAACAAACCTTGCATTTGTTAGATTCTAATTTCTGTGCACTACCATCAATTCCCCATCTTGATAAATTCTGCACAATAGGACCCATGGTTATTCCAAATTTGCAACACATTTGAGTTAACTATTTGAACAGTCTATTTCAATAGCTGTTTTAGGTGCTTCACTTTTATCATCAGTTGGTAATTTAGAGTTTAAACTGTTGATAACAATCTATTCTCTGATTTTTTTTTCTTATCAAATTTGGATAAAAGCTTTAAATAGACAGTTTAAAATTTGTATAGTACACAAGTCAGAGTCAGAGTGACACAAATGACATGCATAGGAGCATGGGATATGTGTCTAAACACATTCACCGACACATATCTGAAAGGTGTGTCTAATAAGGGAGGAGAAACACTATTACATAGTTGTCAGACATAAATCAGTTACAACAAGTCAACAATCATGGTCCATTCTTACACTCTTAAATATTTTAATCATTGAAGTATCCATGTTGAACATGCTGTTTAACATAGACACATAATTTTACCTTAGGGTTTAAAAGAATGAAAATGGGACCCTTCACTAATTAGCCATGCCGCCATGTCCTAAAATATGTAGATTATATGAATCTGGCACCTAGATTTACAGCCGCACCTAATACCCATAACCAAGTCCATGTGTCATAGTACAATAATATATATACCATGAGAGTTGAAAGAAAATATATACCCCTTTAGTATCTGTCACAATGAATGCACTCCCTATGAAGAAAACTAGACAAAGTAAAGAAGCTGCAGGTAAAAGGGTGCAAAGACATGATCTCTTTCTTTTTGGATCTGTCAGTAGAGATACCTGAGAACAAAGGGCAACAAAAGATATATAAGAACAATGAAGCCATAAGATGAATTTGTAAACTTGTTTCTGCATTCAGATGCTGCAATCTCAAGCAGGTGAGATGTCAATCTAAAAGCAGCTTGTGAATTGTAGTGTGTGTGTGTGCGCGCGCGCGCGCGCATATTTAGAGAGAGAGAGAGAGAGAGAGAGAATGTATAAGGAACCAAAAATGCAAACATGGATGTCGAAAATTGCACATGAATGGCAAGTCTCATAGTTGCAATGTTGCATTCAGTGGTCGTTGGAGAATTTCAAGAACTATCCAGCACTAAATTGAATTCATTTGACCATAAGTGATTTTTTGAACTCAGAAACAATTTTACTTTTTGTGTCTTTTGAAAATCAGCAACCCAATTTATTGAGCAGAACACTCATACTTACCATTTTCATCCTTATAAAAATCAACTATATCTCAATAATTGATTCCCCTTTCTGCTTTCACCACTTAAAACCATCAGAAACTTCAATTCATTCTCAAAAAAAAATTTCCATCACTGCTAAGCTTTTAGGCGTTTTTGAGGCTCACCTTGATGCAAGGCAGTATTTAAACACATCGTGGCTTTAGTAGGTGTCTCATTAAGAGTGTAGCAAACAAGCCAAGGCACAGTCATAGTTTGCCCCAATGCACCTTTAGCGCCAATTCATGCCTCAACCAATCAGGTAAACACATCACCTCCCAAACCAATCTTTTAAAACAACCCATCATGTTTTTTCCATTATTTTGTCATAGTAAATATGCTGTTTTACTTACGGTTTTTTTCTTCTGTTTTTTTTTTTTTTTGCGGAGTAAAAAGGGGTAGGAGGGGCGATTTCCCTACATGGGTGTGACCATAGTAGCATCCTACCCGCTGGGAACCAATGACAAGAGGGACCTAGACGAGCTGCAAAGCAAGGGACCATATGCGCTCCCTCAAGCCAATTGAGACATAACCTTGTGATTTATTTACATACTTAATACATATGTGAGTGTGTTGCAACTAACTGAAAAGCACAAAACATTTTGTTTATTATTATTATTATTATTATTCCGTTTTGCAATTTTTGATCCAATTCAAATAACATCCCTGAAACAAAAACTAGTTCTGGTTGTGTTTGTGTTCGTTGTTGTTGTGGAATAAAGAGAGGGGGGGGGGGGGGGGGGGGCGGCGGCGGGGCTTACATATTTTGATGACTTCATCTTCCATGAAACCCAAAAGAATCCACAGAGATTGTGAACAAGACTACCTCTGCAACCGATTACAATGAACAAACTATTAGATATTTTACACCAAAAAAAAAAAATCACCCATCAGATATTGATAACCAATATATATACACAAAATTGTGAAACAGAAGATGAGTAATGATTAAAAGCTTAAAACATACCCCAGAAAACTTGTTAATTCCTAGAGAAAGACAGAAAGATTGCAAGTCGTTTCATGATTCCATGACTAACAACTTGAAAAATTGAGATACAAACAGTTGTGTATGTATATGTGTGTGTGTGTGTGTGTGTATGTGTGTGTATATATATAGACAGAGAGTTTCAGAGGTTGTGTTTGACAGAGAGTTTGAGGTTGGGTATGACTGGGAGAAACAGACGGGGGGAAGCAAACCGAAATTACACGGCGAGTTGTAAAACAAAATGGTGGGGAGTTGCGTTTCCACGATCTTCAAAAGAATCTATATATATTTAAATAAAAATATATAATAGTATAGATTTGCAATGATAATAAATGCAGATTAAACCTTATAACAACGATATTCACACGCCTGGAATCAAGAGATGTTACTATCGTGCTGTCTACTTCTAAGTTCTAACTATTTTGTTTTTATTCTACGAAGGACTTTGATTTTGCAGTTTTTATGAATACAACCCTCTGCCTTTCTTTTATATACAAAGGTTAATGCAGTGGGGGTTTTAACAGTTTCCCACATGGCAAATGCAACGCTCCTTCCTTTCAATGAGGGATTTTGTCAAACGAATTTTTGTTTTTTTTTTTTTTTGAAGAGTTTGCAGTTTCATATGACAGTGAAAATTACATTAGTTATTGGTTGGGAGTAGTTATTTTGTTATTTTTATTTTTACACTTTTCAATAACTTTTTATAAAATTTATGTTTATCAATAACCACCCTAAATTACCCTAAATTACATGTTCTTTCCTTTCCCATCATGCTTACCAAACATCAATGTAGGATCAAGTGTTAACCATTTTATCTCAAACTAGCTGGTATTAAGAGAGGCTTCATCAAATCTTTTAATTGGCATGATGCTGACCTTAGCCCTACAGCTCCATCTAGGCCAATAATCAAATTAGTAAAAAATTAGTAATAGTCCTATTTTATGAAGCATTTCAAATTAAAGTTTTATTTATTAAATGAATTGCAACTTTATGGTCATATGCGCTTTAATATATGATTAATTAGATATCTGTTATGCGAGACGAGCATGGGAGAGATATTTAATACAACAATGGGCTTTCAAAAACAAGAATCCTACAAAATGTTATTAAAAGTTATAAAAGTGAAAAAGTTTTATTTATTTGATATTGCCTCATTATAAGGAGGATACATACACGCATACATATCTATAGGGAGGGATCTGTTTACAACTGCTGTAAAACTTTTACTCTTACACCCCTCAATATCTTTTTGTGTGAATAACATTTTGCTAATCCAACCCTTGGATTAGGTATTCTATGCATGCATATCATGCATGCCAAATTTCAAATAAATTGAATATTGGGAAATGTTTGATCTATAAACTGACTTTTTTTTTTTTTTTAATAAATAAAATTATAATTTGTGGTACTTTATGGATAACATACTTTCTGATATCCAATTTACAACCGGTGTAAAGCTTTTTACTATTACACCCCTCAATATCTTTTTGTAGAAATAATATTTCACCAATCCAACAAGTATCTAGGAAGCATTGTGAGGCTCACTCGAGTCTATGGTGACTCTAATTGAGTCTAGGAAGCATTGAATTAGGTACTCTATTTTTATTTATTTATTTTTTTTTTATAAAATTAATGAACCTCAAACATCATTAGATCCTCCAGCATCCCAACTATGTTGGCACCCTAGAAGACCTTCAATCATGTGCTCGAGACCCAAATTTATTAATTGAATAAAAGAGAAGAAAAATTACAGAAAGGAGAAGGAAAACCTGGTCTTGGTGACTTATAGAACATCATGATCCAGTTCACAACCAAAATAAATTAAAACCTAAACCTATAATTAGGAAGGTTATACATGTCATGACAAACCAAATGAAGCACCTCATCCGAAGCAATCCACTACCACTTCATCCGAAAATGATGCAAACCAAGATTTACTACTCTATCTGCTAGAGAATTTCCTTCCCAAAAAATATGAGAACAATGGAAAGCCATGGACTTTAGATAGAGTTTGCAATTGTGCCAACGAGACCTTAATTGCCAAGGAGGAAAATATGAAGGATCTAGCAAACATTGAACAATTGATTGAGAATCACATTCTAGCCATAACTTTTTCCAGCCTAGTGATCAAACTTTCTCAATACCAATAATGATTGCTAACAATTTCGCATAAAAGGCAGTTTGCACACCAATATTAAAAGCAAAAGCACCCTTAACAAATCCTCTATGATTCCGGAAAACACCCCCCACAGTAGCTGGGCTCGGATTACCTTTAGCAAGACAATCTGTATTAAGCTTAATCCGCGATGGACGAGGACACTACCAAGCAATAGATACAATAGAAGGAGCTTTCCTTGGGATCCCACGAACACCAAAATAGTGAAGAATCTGTAAATCTGAAATAGAATTACTCATATGATCGGCACTAAACCTGCTAACATTAAAAAGAAGGGATTGAATATGAAGACAAATTCGTTGAACATTAGGCTGCTTATCTTCAAAACGAAATACATTCCTGACAGCCCAAATATCATAGAAAATTTGCATTGAGGCGACCAATTACCATAAGTTGTAGACTTGAGATCTCAATTTCCTACCAGTCAAAAAGTTCCAAAAATCCATAACCGAGCTAGCATTAACAGAAGTGGAAATTCTAAATGCAGAAAATAACCATAGCCATAAAACTTTAGCAAAATCACATGAAACAAAAATATGGAAACCAGATTCCTCTAAACCATCCTAAGAACAAAGACTGCATTTGGAAGCCATACAAATGCCATGTTTTTGTAATTGATCATCCGTAGGGATACAATTGCATAACACCCTCCACATTAAAGTAGAGACTTTAGGGGGAATAAAATTGTGCCAGAGATTCACAGTCCATAGAACTTGAGGAAGTTTAGGTCTGGCATGATTATAAGCCTCCGAAAATGTGAGATGCCCAGATCTTGAAGGAGTCCAAATAAGATAATCAATAACATCATCTATAGGGAGAATAATATGGAGAATATCCTCGGCAAGAACAGGAAAAGCTACAATAAAATGAGAAGAAAGACGTAAAGCCTGATTAACAATAAAATCCTTCACCGCGCAAGATAAAATATCAACATAAACTGTCGGGACATGCAACTGCTCAATGATAGAATTACCCAACTAGTTAGAATGCCAAAAATCAACTTCTATACCTGATCCAATCACCCATTGACAATTGAAGCACAACTCTGAGAAAACAGCCTTAATGCTAGGCCAAAGAGAAGAAATCTTGTATCTGCTATGACTATAAGTAACATTCAATTGAAAATGAGTCTTTAGGAAGGAGCTCCACTGAGACTTTTTAGTCAAAATATCCCAACACATTTTAAATAAGCCAACTCTATCATGGTTCTCAGTCCTAGCCCCCTTCATTAATATGAGAGCAAAGTTGAGTCCAAGATATAGTCACCAATTTCCGAGATGAAATAAAGCCTCTCCAAATAAAATTTCTAACCCAAGTCTCCAGCTGCTTAAGCAACGAAGAAGGCCACGCATAGATAGAAAAAGTGTGAAGCAGCATTAGGTACTCTATTATGCACGTCATGCATGTCAAATTTTTACATCATGTGAGCCTTACAACACTTCCTAAACACTCGTTGAATTAGGTACTCTATTTATGCACATCATGCATATCAAATTTCAAGTAAATCGAATATTGGGAAGCGTTTGATTTGAAAACTTACATTTCTTTTTGTGTGGAAATAATCCTGATCTCAAAATTATATGGATAATCCAAAGTGGGAAGCATGGTTTATGTATAAAGACAATCTACAGTACGAGAATGATGATTCCATCTTTCTCAAGTCAGTACGGGTTCAACATTATTCAATGTAAGCTCAACATCACCGCCAAGTTGGGATCACAAAAGTCAGTACTCTTTTCGGCCCGACCAGATGTCCCATCCAGTTCAACCAGCGAGCCAATTAGCACTATAATAAGCAGTTTCCCTTTCACTACGGGTTATACATCAGTTCTCTCAACCATGGTTTAACTTATTAACCGCGATTAATGAACCATGGTTGGGCAGTTATACTTGACCCAAGGTTAGCCATTTAGCTATGGTCAACAAACCATGGTCAATCTGTACAAGCGGGTATAAATATAACATGCAATAGCTGGATGAGGTATAAACAGTACCCTAATTCCCTATACACACATCCATCGTTTTCTTCCTTGAACCCTAGCTCCATTTTTGCTAACTTGATATTTGGAAAGGGCTTGGCCGAACCCATTTTGGCCTCCCCCTGACTTAGATTTTAGCATGTGACAAGGGCAAAGTTAGGAGTTATCTCCAATGGGGGCACCGTGCTATGATTTTGTGAAGTGGGAACTGAAAGCTCTAGATTTTTTTTTTAAATTACTTTTTGGTAATTATTTACTAATGTAATACCAAAAAAGGATTTTTGTCTCAAGTTATTATAAATGGACTGTATATATATATACTTAAAAATGACTACTATCTTCCTTTTTTTGGCATTATCTTAGTAAATGATCATTAAATGGTAACTTATCCCAAAAAAAAAAAAAAAAATTTGTTTGAGGCCAGTGGGGGCACGTGCCCCCAAAGCCCCCTTGGCTTCGCTATTGGCCTGTGATTACAGATCAAGCAGTGGGATTTACTCCATTCCTCAAGGAGTGTTCGTGGTCCAGTTTTATACTCACACACCTTTTATAAATAAAATTATAATTTGGGGCACTTTAAGAATGACATAGCTCTTAATATCCGATTTACTTGAAATTTGGCATGCATGATGTGCCTGAATATAGAATCTAATCTAACGATTGGATTGGTGAAATATTATTCTCACAAAAAGATATTAAAGATTGTAAGAGTAAAAAGTTTTACACTGGGTGTAAATGGATCTCGATCTCTCTCTCTCTCTCTCTCTATATATATATATATATATATATATTTATATATAGATATAGAGAGAGAGAGAGAGAGAGAGTTCTAGTCTCATCAACATGTGCTAATATTATTAACATTAGTATCATGCAATGGGGTTATATCCCATCTCTGTGTGAGTTATATAGTACAACACACCTATGTATAGGATATAACCCCCTAATGCATGGTGCCAATATAAGAAAATCAATACATGTTGATAAGATCCAATATATATATAGAGTCTTCTTCTTATGAGGTTAACCTAACCTAACTTTGCGTTAGGTCACCCTCCAAAACTATACATGTGATTCATATTTTACGAAACCAACCGTTAGATTAGATAACCTTATCATATAGGTGATGCATATTAAAAATCAAGTTGATCCAAGACAAATTGTTATTCGATCCAAAAATTAAATTTTTTAATCAATGATAATCACTCATTTTGGACATTTATGAATGAAGTAGTTCTTAATCTCAAATCAACTTGATTTTTGGTATGCATGACTTTCACATGAAGTAGATCT
Organism: Liquidambar formosana; assembly: GCA_039720395.1. Classification (NCBI taxonomy): domain Eukaryota; kingdom Viridiplantae; phylum Streptophyta; class Magnoliopsida; order Saxifragales; family Altingiaceae; genus Liquidambar; species Liquidambar formosana. Next base: position 39,943,343 of record CM077820.1, read on the forward strand.
AATCCAACGGTTGGTTTTGATTTTTCACAAACCAAGGTAAAATTGACTTGATTTTCTAATTTTTTAGTTGATTTTTTTTCCCACAAAATCAAGGTACTTTTGACTTGTTTTTTTTCATGAGTCAAGTTATTTTTTGGTTCATTTTCTAGTTTTTAAGTTGACATTCTACCTATTTTAACTCATTTTTTGTTTTTTTTTTTTTTTTTCCTTCACAAAATCAATTAATTTTTAATTTTTAATTTTTAATTTTTTATAGTGTTTATGTGCTTTAGAGGTTGTCGATGGTCACCATTACTTTTGCTGGCATCAACAAAAAAAAACACTGATATCTGTGTAGAGATGCGGTAAGGGGATATGTTTCTTTGCTCTTGAGATTGATGGCGGGTGGAGCGGTTGCGTTTTGTTGCTCTCGAGATTAACGTGCAATATGTTATAAAATGGGTATTTGACACGTGGGTATTTAGGTCAAATATAAATTGGGTATTTTATGGAGTTCGTTATCAAATGTGTTTCTTTGCTCCTGTAAGAGGAACACATCACTTGGCAAATGGATTCTTGTTATGGGATTGGTCTTATATAACATAGTTCTTACATATATGCACACCAACCTATTTTTAGGAGTGGGAAAATCTTTGTAAGATCTCACTAGATTATTTTTTTTATTATTTGATAAAAAATAGAGTTTCAAGCAATTAACTAACATCCCAATTATAGAAACTCCCAAATAATGTGCTATATGCTCAAGATATTATTAAATGAAAAAAAAAAAAAAAAAAAGAAGAAGAGAGAATATATGAAAGAAAAGGAAAAATAAAGAAAATTTTGGTTTTGGTGGCTTGTAAAATGCCACAATCTAGCTCTCAAAAACAAAAAACGACCCTAAGGTTTAAACATATACGAAGTAAGGCTATACATGTCATTACATAATTGAGTAACAATCACATTAGGGGCATCCCACTACCACTAAAAATGAATATAAGATACAGAGTAATTCAATATTTATACATTTATCGATTACAACATTTCCTTCTCTAAAAATATAACTAAATTGGAAAGGGCGGTGCTATACTGTGAGGGTCCAATATTTGATTTATGAAGTTGTTGAGGTTATATTGTGATTAAGGAAGGATTTGGGTGTGATATTATGGCTTCGTTTTGTGTAGTCGACTAAACCTTGCAGAATTGCATTATGATATGTTTAGTTGACTACACACTTGTTGTAGTCGACTAAACCACTTGAAATTGGCCTTTATGTGATATTTTTATGGGGTAAAATGATCATTTTGCCCCTCTTTCTATATATAACCCTTAACTCATTATTTTCTTCATTTTTACCCCACTTAAGAGAGAGAGAGAAAGAGGAGGCCGTGGATGAAGCACACGACCTTGAGGGCTTAGATTCGACCTCGTAGAGCCTCAATCTTGAAAATTTCACCCCAATCTATGTGTGTACACCTGTAGGGTTGCATTTCTAGTTTTTATTTGAGAGGTAGGTGCATTTTTCATGATTGTATATCATTGTATGCATGAGTTAGGACATTCTCATGGGTATTTATATGTTTACATGATATATTACATGTTTTAGATGGGTATGCGGTTTAAATCTCATAAATGTCATATGTTTGGGAATCTAGGGTTTGGTATTACATCCTATTTTGTTATATGCATGTTGTATTTCAAAACCTTTGCATGATTTTGGGTACAATGGGTTAATTTTGAAACCTCTTGGGTTCAATGCTTTACAATCGAACATTGGCGGTCACTTTTATACAAGTGTTTTCGAACCCGTTTTCTACCATGAAAAATAAAATGGTTTTAAGATATTAACAAGTAAATAGATGTGATGATAAGGGTTACTAGAGATAGGATTACTGTGGTCCTGAAGGAAAGGGACGTCGTGCTGTGTCTTCCTATCCTTTAGTATTGGGCTACGTACTAGAATAAATATTACCGTGATCCTATGTAGGGATGTCTTGTTGTATTTCTTCTTGAGGTTACTGCGGTCCCGAATAGAGATGTTTTGCCGTATTTCCTCTTATTTCCACATGTAAGGGCCCTACATGACCTGGAGAGGATTTATAAGTTTGTAATATTGATGTTATGGATTACTAGATATGGTGGTTGATGATATGGATTATTTACATGTTTTCCTTTATTTAAAATTGTGAAATGCAACCCTCTTTTTATATCATTTATTTGCAAATGTTCAAAATGGTTTTTAAAACCTTGGTATACATTTTGAAAAATGTAACCTACTGAATTTTACTCGTTCCCTATTTTTAAAACAATTTTTTGGATCTTGAGCAAGGTAGGGATGATTCATTTGAGGAAGTATCCAATCAGGAATAGCATGGGCATTACACGCATTGCATGCAGATGTGTGTGGACTTGTATTATGTTATGATGGACTGTATTGTATTTAGATAGTCTAGGTATGTATAATATTATGAGTATGGAGGTAGAACCCTATGGAACACTGATGCTAGTTTAACTTAATGTTTATTATTTTGGATGGTTTCATTTTATATTTAAATTGTACAGGTTTAATTAGTCGATAATTTGGTATGTCTTAATTCCAAACAATACTATGCCGGATTGTTTTGCAAAATCATTCTTTCAAATTTTAAAAATTTACCTATAAACCATCCTCAATTTTTATATAAAGCACGTTTTCCAAAAATGACATCATAGCCTATTTCCAAGTTGTGACATATACGAAGCACCTTTTATACAACGCCCAACCCACATTAGCAATAAAAGAGATATGTTAAATAAATTAAGGAAGTTTTAGTCCATACATATAGTGCCACATAAGGTGCTATATATAGCATTTTCCAATTAGAAATTCATATTCTACAAATAATACCTGCAATTCAACCAACAAATTTTAAAGCTAAGATGGGTCATAAGATATATTAGCCAAACATTAAATGATAAAGTGAGACTCCAACTAGATATACCTCCATCCCTTATGCCAAGGCTATTCAATATCAATTATAATTGCACCAATTCAATATAAAAAGTAGTGTCCATATCCAAAAATTCACTAACAACCCCCCTTAACGAAACCCCTACTAGTCCTGTAAACTCTAGCAACAATAGCAGGCCCATGATTACCTTTAGCTAAATCGTTTGTGTTCAATTGGATCCAACCAGTAGGTGGGGGATACAACCTTATAGATGAGCCTTTCTATATGTCTTGAACACCAATAGATCTAAGAACTAGCAAATCAAAAATAGAATTGTCCATTGCACCAGCATTGTTTTTGCTAATAGTAGAAAGCATGGAAAGAATATGTAGATGGGACTGTTTAAAATATGGCTTATGACCTTCAAAATAATAGAAGTTACAAGAATTCCAAATAACCTAATACACCAAAAGCACTGCAGCTATCCACAGATTGTACACTAGGGAACTCATGGTTCTAGAAATGACATACTGCTGCGCATGATTTCTTGTATATTTGCCATGTAATTTGTCTTGCCTTCTGTCTTTTTTCTTTAGTACCTAAGCACTTTAATTAATATATTTAACTATTTTGGGGGCCAAGAGTGAAGATAATAACTCAACAAAACTGGTCCTAAAAAACAAGGGGCCGGGGCCTCCATTGGCATCCCAAGACTTGCTTTTTATCTCATTTATTTCAAATTTCTCAAAATTTTTTACAAATGTTTCATGAAAACTAGAAGCGGTGTCCACTAGAAAATATCATTTTGAATGATTTTATAGAATTTATTTATTTATTGCAAAATTTATCATTTTCATGAACTTTTTGGCGATTTATAGTCCCAAATATTGTTTTTTGGGGCAGCTATTGGCACCCCAAGACTGACGTTTTTTTTTTTTTAATCCCTTTTTCTTAAAGTTTATTATGAGTCTTAGATCTGATATGCTAAATCTAAAAGCTCAGGTTACTTTGGAGTAATCTCCAAATTACTTTATCCAAAATTTCTAATAACTGTTTTATAGGGTAAGGGTCCTATGAAGGCATTTAAGGGTATTTAATGTAAGGGTTAAAAACACTTTGGTGCCACTAACTTTTACAAATGTTTCTATGGAGTCCAAAAATTATTTAATTGAACAAATATGTTCACTAGCTTTTCTAATAGATTTTATTGTGGTCCATTTGTGGATGTCCGTCAATTTCCTAATAGAATGTGCACATGAGGCGCACATTAGTGCACACGTGGTGCTGATGTGTGTAATAATTCGAACTCAACAATTCAAGCTTTTGTTTGGTTTATGTCGGTGAACTTATGGATTAACCTATCAATTAGTAGAAAATTTAAGGGCTTCTATTTGAGCATTTGAATGGAAATTAAATAATTTTAGTATACTTCATATAGTATTAAAAGTATAGATTCATCACTTTTAATGAAAGAATTCAAGAGTATGATAGCCATAATTTCTAGTGAGAGTGCAACTTCAAAACAATGGCAATTCTTCTTTCGTTTTTTTCTTTTTATCTTTTGCTAAGCAGTAGAATTTGCCTTTACCCCTAAACCCCCAATATATCAACAAATGGATGTCAATGCTTTTCTATAGAGTTTGAACTTGAGATCACTCATTCAATAAGTGAGGGGAATGCTACTAAACTATCATGCCATTGACAGTAGTTCATGAATTTCTAAAAAAATTGATCCTAACATTAATTATAGGGATAACTCTAACTTTTTTAATCCTAATATTAATTTTAGGACTGACATTAATTATTCAAGGAGATGGAACTTATGCCTAACACTATGAAAAAGACATTATAATTTAAATTTTATTTGGATGGCCAAACGGACCCTAAAAGGTTTTTTTTTTTTTTTTTAATCAAGGATAATATGTATGTAACTTTTTATTTTTTATTTTTTATTAAAAAGTTTTAACCCAGACTAATCCCTTAACAATCCCGTGTGAAAGATTCCATACCCACATAGGTAACAATAACTGTAAGGAATTAAAACGATGACCTCTAAAAAGAACATGCAAAACCTGACCACTTAATTAACCCCATAGTAGGAACATATGTGTGTAACTTGTGACTTGTGAGATCATTAAATTGATACTTAAATATTCTTTCACAATGACACCCTCAAAAGAATACATGAATTTGTAGGTTCAGAGAGGTAAGTAAAATTTTAGAATTATTCCATGTATGTAAAATGTAGAGGGCCCTTAATAAAAACTCTTGCCAACCATAAATCATAAACCCAATTGATGCTTGGATGTAACCGCCGACTGAATAAAGCATTTCAAGCCACCAAAATGAAATAAATGAAAATATGAGAAAGTTAGACCCAATTGATACCTGATGTAACCGCTGACTGTCACAAACCATCAATGCTAGCTGTTTCTGGAATTTATTGCTTTCTAGCCACACACCAGGGTGTCCATTATCACTCCACGTTATGAGGTACGAAATATTCTCTCAACCCTCCAATATCATCTGATATCTGCCGATTGGGAAGTCATTATCTTAACAAGTTTATCAGGACAATGATTGGGGCAAAAATGCTGAAAAAAAAACTATGAGAGACAAAAAAAAATTCGTATGGGGTAAATTTACTAATATATCTAAAATCTGCATAAGATTTACAGTTTTAAGAGGATTGAGGAGGGTCAGTTGAACCCCTTGGCTCTGCCCATCCTTGCAAGGTCCCATGAAATTTGAGCTCTGGAATAATTGTTGCCTCAAAAATTCAAAGGTGGGTTTCATTTGCATTGCCATTTTCTTGTATTTTTTAATTTTGTTTTTCATGAGTACGTGTTATATCCCATCTTTTCATTGGCAGTAATATTATAATATTATCCATTTTGGTTATTTTTGACCTTATTTGAAAATTTCAAAAACTAGATCAGACTAGATTCAATATATAATTGTTATCTGATTTTTAAATAAACCAAGAAACAGTTGATTTAAACAAAAATATGTTTATGCCAAAAAAATATATTTATCAAATAATATAAAATCAAAATTGACTAAATTTATTTTCAACTATCTAGATTTTTAGGTTTGCCAAACAATCTTTCTGCTTTTAAAAACGTATTCTTTCAAACTGAAGATGCGTGTGAGTTTAATTTATATAGCCCATTGACCCCCTCCAACCACGCATGTGAGACAAAATCTATGGTCACATCACTTGCCTCACCTCACATGCCTCACCTCAGATCATCCATCTTGAGTCTTGACCGTTTGCCTCAAGAAACTTGAGTCTTACATCTAAAAAAAACATTTCCGTCACTAGTCTCCTACACGTTAACAGACTACTTTGAGCCTGGCGGTGGTTGGGTTTTGAGAATTTAAAGACCAACATCATTTTTTTTTTTTTCCTTTTTCTTTTTCTTTCCTAAATAACAAATGCGAAAAATACCCTTGAATTTTCTAAAACAAGTCAGTTCCTTTACCTTCTTTTTTTTTTTTTCAAAAGAAAGATGAATTTTATTAAAAGTTAACTGGGATTACAACCAATAGGATAATGACTAAGCTACCCACAAACACAAACCGACTGAACCCAAAACAACAATGGAGAAAGGTCATTTCTTAGACCAAAATTTTGTTCAACAGTTTTTGATGAGGCATGACTTACATGCAATTCTATAGCCACAGGTCCTTAGGTTTTTCTAATCATGCCACATCAACGTGAAGAAAATGATTTGAAGAACCATTTGACAAGTGTCACAAAATGGATTGTATTTTTTATTATTTATTTATTTTTCATTTCCTTAATTAAATAAAAGTTGCAGATAATACCCCTTGGATTTTCTAGAAACAGGTTTGTTCTTAGAGAACAATTTTGTTAAGCTGCTTTTGATAAGGCATGACTAATTACATTCCGTTCTATGGGCATAGGTTGTTAGGTTTCCCAAAAACGATCATGCAGTTTCAGCATCATGAGAAAGAAAACAAATGCAACAACCATTTGATGATCGAGTACCACATAATATAGACCAAATGCAATGATATTAGCTCAATCGAATGATACAAACATTTTGTTTGATCATATTTTGTTTAATTTTATTAATCGTAAAAGACTAATTAGAATGTTTCAATAAAAAGAATGCTCTGATAAACGGTTATAAATTATTAAATCTAATTGATCTTTTCTAAACTTGATATACTAAACAGGAGGCATGGGCCGAAACCTAATCAACTTTATGTAAGTCACACTCTTTCGAAAACGTACTATCAACTATCATCGATTCCGTTTTTAGAAAACCAAAAATAGTTTTCATAAATAAACTTAAAACAAAACACAGCCCCAAAATGCGTTGCCTATGGATGAGTGACTAATTAACTACTGAGGCATAAAAAACACACATTTTCTTAAAAATGATACTTCATATGCATTCATTGTGCAGTACTCCAATCTTTCTTCTTCTTCTCTTCCTTCCACTTATTTTTATTTATTTATTTATTTTTTTCACACGGGCTGTTAGGGGATTAGCTTAGGTTGAAACCCTGAACTCACTTATCCCTTTCCTCTCCCCAGTTGTGAAACTGGTATGTATTTAAACTCCCTCGAATATTGAGATTCTCTTGCCAATATCATGGTATTCTTTTTCCATTTACCTTACTTATCAAGTGAATGATGAATGATCTCAAATTCAAGCTCATAAAGAAGCATTGATAGTGATACTCATTTGTTCATATTAAGGGGATTAAAGATAAAGATAAATTCTATTATTTGTTATAAAAAAATAGCAAATAAAAATACCGACATTCTCTTCATTTGAGTATCTTTGGTCAAAAGCCAACTATTTCTTTCTTCCCTTTTCTTTTAAACATCCTTTTTTTTTTTTCTTGTGATATAAAATTCCACCCTTGGACAACATCAACAATCGGTCAAATTAAAAATAAAACAAATAATTTAATAAATACACAAACAACCAATACGCGGCTTTTTCTAGGACATTTCATTCTTGGCTTGCACTAAATCAACCAATTATTGCGGACATGATTTAATCTTAATGCGCAAGCCTTCGTATAACACACACTTCCTTGCACTAAAGTTTTGTTCTCTTGAATATTTTTTTTCATTTTTAATTTCAAACACCTTATTTATTGTGATCTTTTATCATTGGTCGGGCTGAACTCTTATCGTTGTTGTGTGTTGACATTAATAATTTTTTATTTCTTTCCAAGACAAAATAATCTAAAGACACGCACACAGAATGATAAGATCAAGGTAGAATCTAAGTACATAGAAATGAAAAAATTGTAATTTTATTATGTACGAGTGAGATCAACCATTATGGCTTTTGCAATTGATGCTACATTCTCCTCGTGTATTACCCAAAATTGAAGATTTAAGGATTAAGGCTGCGTTAAGTTTGAATGAATGGAAGGGAGATAGAATAAAATGAGAATAAGAATAGAATGAGAATGAGAATAGTTACTACATTCCAATGTTTAGTAAGAGATGAGAATGGAATGATAAATATTAGGAGAGACCCTTTTTTATGGTTTCATTTTTAAAAAGTGTTAATATCTATTCCTCTTGATTTTTAGAAGAATATTGGAAGAAATAAACCTTTACAAATAAATGATTATTCCGTTCTTTAGTGCTGCCAACTATTAAGCTATCACTCCCCCCCCCCTCTCTCTCTCTCTCTCTCTCTCTCTCTCTCTCTCTCTCTAATAGAGACATTCTATTGCAGTATTGCCTTTCTCATTAACTCATAACAACCACCTCATTAACTCACAACAACCACAGCCTAAGTTAGGTCCATATGATGTTTAGTGAAAGGAGGCTTTTATTAGTACCCAAAGACTTGCTTTTCATCCCCCACTTATTTTACACTTTCAGATTTTATGAAAAATATATAAAATTTTTCATAAAATCTAATTGCACTGTCTATTTAAAAACATCATTTTGAATAACTTTTTGAAAGAAAGTTTTTCCAAAATCAACCGTTTAAGTGAATTTTTTAATCATTTATGAAGTGAAGATAATAGATGACAAAAAATTCTACTTAAACGATAGTCGATAGATTTAGGAAAAACTTTATTCTAAAAAGTTATTCAAAATGATGTTTTCTACCAGAATCGGCGATAAGTTTTTATAAAAACCTTCTATATTTTTCAAAAATCTTAAAATGTAAAATAAGTGGGAGATGAAAAGTAAGTCTTGTGGTGCCAATAAAGCCCCTTAGTGAAAAGTGGTAGTTACCTGGTAAGAATGGGCCGGACGCAGCCCAGGCCCACCCATGGAAAGCCTCCCCCAGGTGGACAGGTGCTGAAACCATGGAATCTATAATGTACTACCACTCTTAGGCCTGATCATTAGTCTTTCACATGCTCTCTTAAACTGTCTGCCATTTTTTATAATGGTCATCATAATTGCATGAAGAAAGTTGTTAATGATTTAACATATATATATATATATATGTTAAATATATATATATATATATATATAAAAAGTTTGGTTATTAACAGTCAGTATTTCATCATTTAACTACTATTAATAAATGATTTAATACTTATTTTTTATTATATTACATGTGAATTCATTTGACAATCAATTTAGAAATAAAATATTCAGACATAAAGGGACATGGATCATTATTCCATTATGAATGGTTTCCAATGGCTCAAGACTCCACTGTTATACCACTACACTAACATTATCTTAAAAATCCTTGGATTCTTCTTTATTATGATATGCACCCTCAGAAGTTTGGCTAATTAGTTTCTAAATTCAATGGGCCATACATACATTATACCAACCCAAAAAAAAAAAAAAAAAGCCCCATACATTCAAGGAAAATCTCTCTCAATTTTTTATTTTTAATTTTTTTTCATAAGCAAAAAATCTCTCAATTGGAACTTATCTAAACATCAATCTCTATTCTCTACCCATTTGAAAAAAAAAAAATCATTGAGATTTAGATGAGAGTTTTACCTTTTCAATCTTTAATTTGAATTTCAAGCATATCATGGGATCTTTTTCACATAATTTTATTTATTTGGCGGGTTAGTAGAAATCTCTTGGCCCAAGCAGTAAGCCCAGGCGAGTATGAGGGTGCATGGCCCATCGGATCATGGGCTACCATCTGGCTCAATTCAATTGGAAACGGGAACGGCTATTGCAAATTTGCAATTTGCAACCCCTTATTTTTATCACCCCACCCTTTTCTTTTTAGTTTTTAAGATTTCATGAAAAATATAAAAGGTTTTTACAAAAACCAGTGGCTTGGTCCACTAGAAAACATCATTTTGAACAACTTTGCAGAGAAAGTTTTTCCAAAATCTATCGTTTAGGTAGACTTTTTGGCAAAAAATTAAATAAATGCTATAAATGGCTAAAAAGTATATTTAAACTATAGATTTAGGAAAAACTTTCTTCTACAAAATTGTTCAAAATGATGTTTTCTAGTGGACTTCATAGATAGTTTTCATAAAAACCTTTTATATTTTGTATAAAACCTTAAAAACCTAAAGGATGGGGGGTGGGATGATAAAAATGGGTGGTTGCAATAGCCGTTCCCATTGGAAACCCTTTATCCCATTATATTATCCCTTCTATGTTTGTTACGAGGGAATGAGGGAGGGAATGAATTGATGATTCCATTTTCTTAAAAAAAGTGAGTGTTTGGTTGCACAAGGGAATGGAATGGCCATTCCTTTGTGAGAATCTATTCCCTCCTTGGAAGGAATAACCATTCCTTCCCAAATAAAGAGGAATGGCTATTCCTACCTTTTAAGGAGTGAAAATTATTGAAAGTGGATCTCACCTGTTCTTTTCCATACCATTCTCATCTCTTACCAAACATTAGTCATTGAATGATTATTTCCATTCCATTCCCATTCTCATTCCATTTCTACTCCCATTCCATTCCATTCCTTCCTCGTTCCATTCTCTCAAATCAAACACAGCTTAATGGTGGTGGAAATGGGATAGGGGTGAGAAGCTTTGGTTGCAAAGATGGTGATCTTTGTGAGTTTGAGTATGTGTTAATGGTGATGGGTTGGAGGTGAATGTGCATTGTGATGTTGGGAACCAAGAATGGTACACTGTGATGTTGGTGGGCCCAAATTAAAAAAAAAATGGATTTTTGGCAATAGCTCCATAGTATAATATTTCTTTTATAATTGAATCACAAATAAAAACATTAATCTTATAATTCCTTTTGACCCTAAACGGACAAAATTACTCTTATTTTAACTTTCACAATATTTATAATCGTGCCACTTAAAATCCGCCTTTCCTATTTCGTGCCATAAAATCTGGGATTACCATCTTACAAATCATCGCCGAGATTGTCAACTAAATACATAGTTAAACAGAAAACCGAAAAAGTAATACTATTTAAGTTTTATAGCAAATAATAGTATACTGTTACTGATTAGAATGTTTTTTCATTTAGTTTTTGTTGAATGAAAAACAATATATTGAAACTTTGTTTGAAAACAAAATTTTCACGGTAAATAGTAAATTGTTACTACTTAACACATAAAAATTTAAGTACACATCTATCATCAATTACAAAACGTAAATTTAAAATTTTTTTCAAATACAAAGACTAAAAATGGCTCCAAAAAACATTTCGTCAAGTAGTAAACTGATACATTAATTGTTTTTATGCCAGGTATATGTGCATATGAATAATGATAATGGTTGGTGTATATTGTTACTGACTGTAGTACTTTTTTTGAAAATTTAAACGTTTTCAAAAGTGAAAAAACAACGAAGCTTTTTTCCGGTTAAGAGAATACTACAACCATTGAAGATACTGAAAAAACAGCTGATCCTAACAAATATAAGACAGAAAAAATAAGAAGAAGAAGAAGGAGTTGTGTGCAATGGCGAGGTCGACGACTGAGGACGCTCAAGCCCTTTTCCACTCTATTCGCTGCGCTTACGCTGCCACTCCCACAAATCTCAAGATCATCGATCTATATATATGTGATTTTTGCTATCTTCACTGTAGTGATCCAAGTAGTATATATGGCCATTGTTGGAACATTCCCATTCAACTCCTTTCTTTCAGGAATACTTTCTTGTTTAGGGACAGCAGCCCTTGTTGTTTGTCTTCGTCTTCAAGTGAAAGAAGAGCAACGAAACTTCTATTGATAAAACTAGGGGTGTTAATGGTTCAGTTTGGTTCGGTTTTAGGAGAGATTTCAAACCAAACTATTATACTTCGGTTTTGTTCCTCCCAAACCAAAACCAAACCATACTATAAAAAAACCAAACCAAACCATTATATTTCGGTTTGGTTCGGTTTGGTTTCAGTTTTAACCTATCAAGTAAGGACAAATAATTGAAAATGAAAAAAATGACATGCCAAACTCCAAATAAAAACATTTTTAATAAAAGCATTACAGTAGCAACAAAAAAAATCAAACATTGTATCAAAATAGAAACATATTAACATATATCAATATGTCAATATCACATACAACATTAATAGCTAGTTTAATACATGCCAATCTAAAAAAAGGAAAACAATAAGAAACTTAAAATCAACAAAAACAAGCCCATTACCTATTTTACCCTTATTAGAATTGGGAATTTACAAACTTTAAGTTTATATATATATATATAAAATTATATATATATATATATATATATATATATATATATATATATATATATATATATTATATTTTTCGGTTTGGTTTGGTTTTTTAAAACTAAAAACCAAAACCAAACCAATTAAGTTTGGTTTTCTAAAATTAAAACCATAACCAAACCTAATGACAAAAAAACCAAACCAAACCGCCCGGTTCGGCTTGGTTCGGTTTAGTTCTCGGTTTTAACCAAAACCATTAACACCCCTAGATAAAACTTACCAAGATTTAATATAAAGGAGAACAACAGTTAGTCGGGCAAGACGAATCACGAAGGTAGGAAATGATTTTCGAACTGATCTTTCATTGATGGAGAAGCAAGGATGAACCTCTTACTTACAAAATTCAAAAATGAAAAAGCCATGAAATCCGGGTAGTGGAGATACGAGAATTCAAATCCCACAAAAAAAATGGTAAATCACATAACACGGAAGGAAACCCCCCCAAACCAGCGAGGGATTTTCAAAAAGAGTCTATTATAAACATCCGTTCAAAAGGGTAAGGAATAAATACATAAGGCTATTATGTGAATTTGAAAAAAAAAAAAAAAATTCCTTATTACTAATAAAAATAGAAAATAATGGAGTTAAGGAGTTGAAAAAGGCAGGGCTATTTCCACAGCCATTTTGGCTGCATCCACAACCCATCAAAAATTTTTAGCGACTTTACCCAATTTACCCTTAGTGTCCCATGTTTCTTCTCTCTCCTCTATTTCTTTTCTGCTTCATATCCCTATCTTTAACATCAACACACATGTTGTCTAATTTCTAATTGTTAATTTAACGATTCTCTCATTATATGAATGGATTCAAGTCGAATCATTATTGGTGTTTTGTAGGCGAAATGCTTATTCATGCTGGGATTAGTATGTCATTGAAGCAGCCATTGATTCATTCATGAAGCAGGCTCCTAGCACGGCGCTTGTAAATTGTAATGCTGGCAAGTCTAAATTAAAGTGACCTTTTCCACCAAAACACACTTTTGGATAGAACCTGCAAACATATTTCATAAATGCAATAGCAAATTGCATAGTGTATTCTTTGGAGGAATTGAACTTAAACAAGAGTATGGCAAATGATAGCCTACTTAGATGAATCTTCTTTCCCATAATTATGGCTTCTATTTGCTTCCCCTTAAACAAAATTCAATACTCACAACAGAGGGAAAGTAGCATATATGTACGCGTAATAGCCATGGACTTAATGTTTCAAGCGAAAAAAAAAAAAAAGTATCAAAAATAGGTTGCTAATTATAATACTTGGCTTTTAAACTTTGTTAGAAATAGGACGAATCAAAAGAAAAAAAAAATTCATATAGCTGATCGCTGTTGCCCAACTTCCATAGCGACATCTCCAAAATTTTTATTAGTCTCCATGATTTTTCCGACTTGGCATACTAAGCTCTCATCTTTGTCCTCTTTGGCTTCACCGCTGTTCTTTTAGCTTTAGATTTTATATATATATATATATATATATATTTTAAGGCAAATCAAATCTCTGTGATTGGTTTTAGATAAATCAGATCTCCTTGTAATAAGAAGACATGAAGAAAAAGAGAAGAGGGGAATAAGGGGAGAGGCCGGAGAAGAGGAAACATGGGAACACTTAGGGCAAATTGGGTAAATCAACCAAAATTTTCAGTGGGGCTGTGGATGCAGCCAAAATGGCAGTGGATTTAGCCTTACCCAGTTGAAAATTCTTATGACGGGGTTATTGTTAAAACCATGCTTCTATTATGGGTAACTACTAATATTCCCAAAAAATAATCTTGCATAGTGAATTGGCTTATTAATTGCAAGTTGTTTATTATTTAATTAGGAGTGGAGCCAAGAGTTATCTCTAATGGGGCACTGTGCTATGATTCTGTGAAATGGGAACTAAAAGCGTTAGATTCTTTTAAAAAATATTTACTTTTTGGTAATCATTTTACAATGTAATACCAAAAAAAGGATTTTTGTGTCAACTTATTAAAAATGAACTGTATATATGCTTAAAAATGACTACCATCTTCCTTTTGTTGGCATTATGTTAGTAAATAATTATCAAATGGTAACTTATTCCCCCCAAAAAAAAAAAAAAAATTGTTTTGAGGCCAATGGGGGCATGTGCCCCCAAAGGCTCCCCTGGCTCTGCCATCGATTTTAATGAGCTTTCACATGCATTAAGCCTTTGTGATTGGCTTATTAATTGCAAGTTGTTTATTATTTTCTTAACGAGTCTCAAACGGACGTTAGATCTCATAAATGTATGCAAAGTGATGGATGACATGGGAGAATTTGATTGAACTGCCACAGAAAGGAGACACCGAGTGGGCTAGAAGATCCAGACTCCCAAATAAGAAGAGGAAAATAAGTAAAGAGACCTCGGTTACCTATTTTGGCATTAATCACCATCTCTAGCTTTATGTTTATTGCATTGAAGAGGCAAATCGGTTACCTATTTCTGTTTTTGTAGCTGTATAATTACAACATGATTACACATTATATTAAGCCATGTGATACCATCTTTGCCTCTCTTTTTTTCTTCTTCTAAGGGACAAGGCAATACAAACAAACACAATGAAAACCAAAAGAAGGAAAATGCTACTTACACACATCTTTTATCGATCATCCATATTTACTACTTGCTTTATGTGTTAATAGTGGATAAGTGAAAGTTATCATGTGAGGTCTAGTATGAAAAAAATGATAAAATGCCACATAAGGGTGGGTGAGGCGCCACCATCTTATCATGAGCACCCAAGGATGTCAGTGTGAAACGTTCTCAAAATCATTTATACTTCTCCAAAATCCCTCAACCGTTATATTGGCAGAAAAAAAAAAACACAAGAAAAGAAGTTGTTGGAAATGAACTAAAGGTACACATTGGTACGTTACAGATCTGGCCAGCTTAGCACATTTTTGGTCTTTCGATCCGAGCCGTCCATTGATTAATGGACGGCTCGGATGAAATCAGCACGATACATGTTGAGTTTTTTCAAACCAATACCAAACCTTTTTCCATCGGTTACTTATTTGGCATTGAATCACCATATCTTTAGGTTTAATTCAAAACTAAAGAGACACTTTGGTTACCTATTTCCATTTGTGTAGCCAAATATATACTGTGGTTATACATTCTCTCGATTCCATTCTTCTTGATATATTTTCATTTTGCCTTTTGTTTGGTTTCAGATTTGGGTCTCAACTCTCAGGTGAGTGCCTACAATGTCTCTTCACATATCTCCTACTACCTTGTAGACATCAGGTCAGAGATTTTTTAAATCTAATCTATAACTTCGCTTTGCTTCTCCTATGCTAAAAGATGCGTTGTATATATAGTGTTTTTCGAAGAAATTTGAGTACCATTGTATATAGATTGTTTCTAGAAGAAAATTGAGTACCATTCATCTTTCTTTCTCTCCTTCTTTGAATCTTTTTTTTTTTCCCTTTCTAATTTTAATTTCTTTTGAAATTATTTGGTATTTAGAATTGATTATGAATTTGAGTTTTATGTTGATTTTTACAATTCTTCTTATGTCTTAAATTTTTCTGCATGAATTTTCTCCCACGCATTGCACCGGGTAATCACTAGTTAATATATACGAATTAGGATCAAAAGTCATTTTTGCACTCAAATCTTTTACGCAATTTTAAGCCATTTGATTTTGCTAGATCCAATGGTCCACCAAAAAAAAAAAAAAAAAAGACCTAATAATGATATCATTGGATTTTAGGAGATTCAATGGCTTGAGAATTGTATGATAAATTGAATAGAAAAATAGTGCCTCTTGATCTTGACCCCATATATATAGGGATGTGATAGAGTAGTGGGATGTCCCAGACATTTAGAATGGTTTGCACTTGATCATTTTTGTATATAATCATATATGCAGTCCCGATCAGGTAGGGACACGTAGATATAAGTTATGTCAGCACCATGCATTAGTCTCATGTAACTCGTAACTCACTAATGCACGAGATACAACCCTCAAAGTGAGTAATTATATAACTTATATTAGCATGTCCCTTGTGCATTAATGGGATATAAAGTACATTGGACTAATGCAAGGAGTGTACAACCCCAAATGCATGGTGCTGATATAACTTATATCAACATGTGTATATATATATGTTTTGTTGCTTTAGAGAAAGATAGGGAGATAAAGACTACTTGATGTATCGAAATGGTTGAATTATTTCCATTATATAGACAAATAATTGTCCTTCAAGAGAGGTAGCAATCTTTGATAATTATAGAAATAACTACCCCTAACATTTATAAATAAAACATTTAAAAACAATTGTCTCTAACAATTAAATTTCAAGGGTTTCCAATAGTCAAAAGTTAAATGAAATCTAATTGTTGGATTGAATTTTATTATGCTCCTATGGTATAGATCACAATAATATTAAACCAGCTAATTCTATTTAAGAGCACATAACCAGTTATCCGATTGGTGATTAAGCAAACGAACAATCTTGATTTAATTGCTCCTGGCTAGCTAAGCGCCCAAGGCCCCATCAAAGCGCCACACAGCCCAAACAGTTGTGCTAGGATATGTTAGTGTTGACTGTGGAGTTTGTTGTTCACTTCAGAATTCAAAATTTTGATATACGTTTCTTTTTGCTAGATTTTCTTAGCAACCAAGCAGAGTAGGGTTTTTTTTTTTTTTTTTTTTTTTTTTTTTTTTTTTTTTCTGGCTCCATTCATAGCACACAACAGACGTTTGATGACATGTGGATTTTAGAGCCAAGGCCTTTGCTTTAAAGTTCTTTTTATTATTTTATTATTATTATTATTATTTTTTTAGGGTTCAGTTATTACAAGTCTAGGCTTGCTGGTTGAGTTAGCATGGGTACCGGCGTATGGCTGTATAAATTTTAGGTTATCTATCAAGTATCAAGTAGGTGAACCAATATAAGATAATAACAGGCAAGTCAGTCGTTGTTTTAATTTCTGTGGTCTAAACATTAATTATAAAAAAATTTATATGATTATAATTTTTCATGCCTTTGGCATGTATGGTTTATATGAAAAGATTACTAATCAGTGACACAGCTAAAATTTATTTTAATAGGGGTGATTTTTATTTCATTGTAGAGTTTTATCTTAATTCTAAAAATTAGAGGTGTGCAGATGCATTAGAGAGAGATCCATGCACACACAAATTGTGGTGGGAAAAAAAATGATAAAATAAAACCAATAAGGGGACAATAAAGAATTTAACGGGGTGAATCTATAAATATTAAAAATCCAATATACAAAATTAAATTTTTTTTTAAAAAAAAAGGGAAAAAAAAAAGAAAAGGGTGAGGCCATTGCCCCCATTGAGCCCTCTGTCCACCCTTGGTACTAATCCAATAGTGAGTTTCAAGAGAAGCTTCATCCTTGAATGTTGAGCTTTTTATTGGTTAGGAATATGAATTTACAAATTGGAAGCTTATGAGTATTTAATTAGTATAATATTTGGCATGTATGGCTTATATGAGAAGAGTACTA
This sequence comes from Liquidambar formosana, assembly GCA_039720395.1. Lineage (NCBI taxonomy): Eukaryota > Viridiplantae > Streptophyta > Magnoliopsida > Saxifragales > Altingiaceae > Liquidambar > Liquidambar formosana. The sequence continues at coordinate 39,961,386 of CM077820.1, forward strand.
ATCCAATAGTGGTTTTCATAAAATATAAGTCACACTATAAATAAACCCTTGTTATATTATTTTATATAGTAATTATATAGTGATACTTTAATTTGTGATAAACCCAAAAGAAAAAAAAATTGTCTATAATTTTTTTTACTTCCCTAGTGTTGCAAATTTGCAATACCCATATATTTCCGGTTTATTCTTCCTTTTCAATATAGAACTCAATATATAAGACTGAGGCTTTCTTAGAACAAAAATAAAGGTTGTTTACCATCAGTCTTTTGGCTTGATGGGTTGATGTTACATTTTATTTTTATTTTTTATCAAGACTCAGTGTTTCTTCAAAACTTTCAATTAGGAATTAATCACCGTTCACGAAAGAGAAAACCGCTGTCTAGGGAGTCTTTTTAACCAATGTGTTGAAACTTGAAATCAAAACCCTTTAATGTAACCCAAACAAAAAAAAAAAAAATGAAAAAAGAAAAAAGGAAAAAGGAGGAATCCTAAAATAAATATTAATTATTTTAGAAAATTTGATTTGTTATCCAAAAGTCAAAAACCTTGTCAGAAGGGTAAAAAAAGGAAGGAGAAAAAAAACGAAAAAAGGAAAGGAAAGAAAAAGGTCAAAAAAACGTGTCGGGAAGGAGGAGGAGGTAGGACGGGCGCGCCTGTTAGATTCCATATTTAAAATTTCCAAAATTTCCCGGTCCAAATTTCATATTAACAAGGCACAGACACGGAAAATATTCCAGTGCCCAAAAATAGACCGGAAAGATTCTGTGGAGGGAAATCTTTCCAAATAATGGAGTGCTTGACAATGGAAATTTCTTGTTCGAAGGAGTATTTAATGGGTAAATCGATTCCCAATTTCTCACACGCCGAGAACCCATGGACTTCTCTGAGTTTGGTACCTCTGCCATGGACTGCTTGCAGTCTCACCTTTACCTGTACTAAGGTATTTTACAATCTTTACTAAATACCCATGTTTTATTTTCTGTGTTTTACTTTTCATAATGGTTTGTTTGGTTGCTAAGAAAACGGAGGAAACCCAAAAACAAAAAAGAAAAAAGGAAAAAAAGAAAACGGAGGAAACTAACAGGAATTCTACCCTTTTGGGTCTTACGTTAGTTGTTGCTTTGAGATCGTTGAAGAATGAGTAATTCAACTTACTATTCGATACAGTGTGCTAGCATATGTTGAGAGGAGTTTGGTTTTTTACTTCAGAATTCAAAATTTTGATATACGTTTCTTTTGCTTAATTTTCTCAGGAACCAAACAGCGGAAGGGGTTTTTTTTTGGCTCCATTCCTAGCATACGGCAGACGTTTGTGTTAATGGCTTGTTTTCCTTTTTCCTCCCTTTTTGGATAGGCTTGCTTGTTCTTCTGTGGTGTGTTGTGTCGTGTGCATTTAGTACTAAACCCTTTGCTGTTGTTAATTTAATTTAATTTTTTTGTGTTTTGGTTTTGGAGAATTACAAATTGGTGGCCCAAATACGGGTAAATAATTACATATCAATATATATGAATGTCTTCAACCTTCATATTGTAGAATTATAAAATTATACTTTGCTCTTTATTTATTTATTTCTTGCTTCTAAGTTCGTAAGTCTAGACCATGGTGCCCAAAAATTTGTTAGGATAGTTTTTATTTTTTATTTTTATTTTTATAAATGATTTTGGCTGCCATTGTTTTGTCGATTCGGTTGTTTGTTCCACTCTTCATTTGAGTAAGCTAAGAGTGGGTTTTAGAGCCAAGGTTTTTGCTTTAAAGCTCTTTTAATGGGATTTTTTTCTCTCTCTTTTTGGTTCAGTTATACAAGGCTAGACTTGCTAGTTGAGTTAACATGGGTATGGCTAAATAAATTTTAGGCCATCTATAAAGTAGGTGAATTAATTTCAATTAATAACATTTAAGTCAGTGATTCTCTTTGTTTTTGCTGCCTAAACATTAACTATCTAGAATTTATATTCTTTCAATTTTTATGGATTAAAGAAGCTCTTGAATTATATCATAATCTTTAGATTTTAGATAGTGAAGCTTTTATTAAGGAAGTTATTGAGGTTTTCGTATGAAGGAAGTTATTGAATTGGAATTTTTACAATTGATATTTTGGAAACTTGTAGCTGAAGAGTAAATCGCTTGATTTCCTTGTGAAAGCTAAATTCTAGAACATATAATTCTCTTCGTGATTCATCAGAAGCCATGTCTTATATTGAACTCTGTTCCCCCCCCTCTGTTCTTTTGTCATTTACCCACATGATTGTCTTCTTTGTCCTTGTCTCATCCTTTTAGAGCCTTTAACTTGCACAAACTTCACAAACTTCTTCCATTCAAGTTCTCAAGTATCTTTATTCAACATTTTATAATCTATATAAAAAAAGTCTTCTCCCCTTCTTATTTTAATAAGGTTTGCTCTAAAATCTGCGGAATTGCCCAATCATATCTTTTGTTGAAGTAAGTCCGGAGCGGGAGCAACTTCTAGAGCAAATTCAAACTAGAATTGATCACTTTTAATTTGGAGTAGACCTCTGCTTTGCTTGGCTTGGCTTTGTTTCTTTTAGCCATATTCCCCTTAATCTCATCCTCATGAATAATTGAACAAAGATAGAAAAGTGGTGGAGCCGGCCCATTCTGTTTTTGAGCTAGCTTAAACAAGATCCTGAATGATCTTATATATTTTATTATTGCTCTGCTGAAGTTTTACTTTTAGTGAAGCTGTGTTCCAGTGCAGGTGCTTTGTTCTGCCTGTGAAGTATCCTTCTTGTGATTTGAGAAACATTTTGATATTAACTATATTATTCACATTACTATCGTATTGATGCCATTGCCATTGAACATCATTACTTGATGCTCAATTATCTTTCTAATTAGTGGTTTGCATCTAACAAAGCTAGTGGACTGTGTACAAAATTCAAATGATGTTTTGTACATTTGAATCTGTTACTGCTACTTATGAAAATTGAAGCATTCTTCCATATGTTGGAGACCTTTCTGTTGCGTGATCCTAAGATAAAGTTTTAGTTTTCTTTCGCATATTTGATTGTATGGTACTGGATGATCTAAAACACATTAGCATAGGTGCAGGGGTACTAGTATGCTGCATTATGTTGGACACATGCTGGTCCTTCAGAAATGTTACCTTCTTCATGCTTTTTACTGTAGCTATGCATTTTTCAAGAAACTTGCAGTTTGATAGATCATCTAGTAGATGAACATATTTTGAATTACAGCACATACTACATACGTCATCAATTGTTACCAAAAGTTACAGTAATGAATTGATAATGAAAAATTGATTGTTCTGTTTTGGGGCTTTGATTGCCTTAGTTTTTAAACTTCTTTTATATAGATTTGTCTAAAATTTGTTTTGATATTCTTTCTTTGCTCAAACTGCAGGAAAATAGTAGTGCAATATTACGAATTGTTGGGATGTTTACATCAGAGAGTGAATAAAAATGTCTGGGATTATCGATCATTCTCAAAGAATGAACCAAGAGAATGAAGTACCATTTCTTCCCGAAGAGATCATCTTCCAGATTCTCATTAGGCTGCCTGCTGAATTTCTCTACCACTGTGGGAAGTATGTTTGCAAGACTTGGCGTGAAATCATCCGAGACCCACGTTTTAAAGAGAGACACCTCTTGTTCTCTAGATCCAGTGTATTCATCCAAGAATCTTACGAGTCATTTGATGCCAGTTTCATTGAAAGCGAAGAGGGTGAGGTGAGAGTGAAACCTCTAGAACGCCAGTTTCCAGGACAAATGTTGGCTAGCTGTGAGGGCGTATCATTGTTTTATTACCATCATTGTCTGGATTTCCTCTATATCGTGAATCCTGTTACTAAAAAGGCCATAATTATCCCTTTTCCTTCCTTGATCCATGTTGCTTGGATAGGTTATTTTCGTATGGCACGCATTCCTCACACTGGTGAATTTAAAGTGTTATGCCGTTGTAAAGACCAGAATGTAAGATTTCATTGGCTTGTACTGACAGTGGGTACTAATGCGACATGGAGAAGAATCGATACTATTCCTGGAGAAGACAGCATTGATCTGGAGAAAGAGGTATGCAGTTTAGTTTCTGTTGAAGGGGTTGTTTATTGTGCCACGATTGGCATTGCTGGAGTTGGTAGACTCCTTGCCATTGATCTTCGTGATGAAACTATTCATAACATTATCATGCCATACGGTTCCTTTAATGGGCTTATAGAGATGAGGAAAAATCTTTATTGTATGATGTGCACATTGGAGTACTTTGAGGGGGGAGGAACATACGTAATGAAGGAGTTAGAAATATATATATTGGAGGACCTGCATTCAAGTCGATGGATTAAAGTTTATGAGATTGAAACAAATATGGAGGCAGAAGCGATTTGGTTTCGTGGTTTTTGGCCTGTGGCCTACCTGGATGATGGGCATATGATCTTGAGGATTCCCAATGGTGACAAACATTCATTTGTGGCTTATGATCTGAAGACAAGAGAAATAACAGCTATTAATCTTGGCATCGTTGCTCCTAACGTAATTGTGATTTACAAGAGCAGTCTTGCTTCATGGTAAACACTAGATATTACTCTCAAGGCTATGAATGCTTTTTCTTCGATTATAGACTTGCAGTGACATCCTGCTTCTTAATTTTGTTCTGATTTTCCTCATAATTTTCTCTTAGTTTGGAACTGTTACTTAGGGCCTGTTTGGCGCAGCAGTAACTTTTAGTGAAGTACTTTTTTTTTATAAAAGATCTGTGTTGAGAAGAGGTTACTATAGAGAGGTTTCATGGTGTTTGGTTGTTGAATACGTATAAGAGCTTATGATATAAGAAGTGTTTTTTATTTGTTTGGTAATCATATTTGTTAAAACACTTTTAGCCTTGAATTTGATTATAGTACCCTTTCTAAGGGTGCCTTCTTTATTTGGTATCTCACTATTGAATCAGTCAAAATTTGTAAATTCTTGACATTCGTTAGCTTATAAACTAATATGAAGTAAATGCATGTAAGGTTTTTAAATTTGTAATTTTTTTTTTTTTTACTATTTTTTTTTGGTACAACATGATGGAAGCATTAGAGAAATTTTAATCATTAAACTATAAAATAAATGTAACAAAGTCAAGGATCTAATTCTGCAATTAAAAAAAAAATCCTAAATATTTGATGGGTAAATCGATTTCAAATAATATTTAATGGGTAAATCGATTCCAATTTCTCACCCGCCGAGAACCCATGGACTTCTTTAATTGAGTTTCATACCTCTGCTATTGAGTGTTCGCAGCTGCACCTTTAACTGTACTAAGGTACTTACTATCTCTACTGAATCCGCGAATGGAATGCCCATGTTTTATTCTGTATTTTATTTTTCTTAATCGCTTGTTTGGTTGGTAAGAAACCGGAGGAAACTAAGAGGAATTCAACTTTTGGGTCTACGTTGGTTGTTGTTTTCAGATCGTTAAACAATGAGTAATATAAAGGATCTTATTTTATTTTATTTTATTTTTCCCTAAGTCCTTATTTTAATTCTAGACCATGATGCACTAAAATATTGTTGTGATGTTTTACTTTTTTATTTTTTCTTAACCCTCTATTTGGTTCGTGAAATCTACCAAGGAAAAAAAATGAGAAGAAAAGAAAATAAAAGGAAAAGATGAAATCATATCAAGCCAAAATGATTCAAATTCTTCTTATTCTTTTATCTTCTATTTGGTTCATGGATTCTACCAAGGAAAAAAAAGGAAGGGAAAAAAAACTGAGAAGGAAAGAAAATGAAAGGAAAATATAAAATCATATCAAGCCAAAATTATTCTAATTCTTTATTTTTTTTCAATTTTCCATTGCAACCAAATAAAGAAAAATATAATTCCTTATATTATATTTTTTTTTCCTTGATAAAATCCACAAACCAAATAGAGCCTCAATTTTCTATTGTAACGAAATAAGGGAAAGTACAATTCCTTATATTTTATTTTTTTTTCCTTGATAAAATCTTTAAAGAAATAGAGCCCAAATGATTTTTGGTGACCGCATTTTGTTGATTTGGTTGTTTCTTCTGAGTTTATTCTCTTTTCAAGTATGCTGAGAGTGGATTTTAGGGCCAAGGCTTTTGCTTTAAAGTTCCTCTTTCATTTTTCCCCTTTTTTTTTTTTTTTTTTTTGGGTTCAGTTATTACTAAATTTATTGAATTGTTTAATTTCTATATGAAGACAAAAATAGTCCCTTTTAGGTATATTATTATCACATCATGTTGAAAATATATTATTATTATTATTATTATTATTATTGTAAATTTTAAAGTAGGGAGTTAATAATTTAAAATACAATAACCAATTCAAAAAAAGAAAAGAAAAAAAAAACAGAAGCAGCCATAAGATAATGAAAATATATACTCCGTATGAACAAAGCCTAGCTAGGGAGGAGAAAACGCAGAGTGAGACTCAATATTGCGCATCCTCTGTTGGACTGGGCAGACCGACTACATAATTAGACATACAAAAGTGTTCTGGAGATTATGCTGCCACGTGTACTTACCTTGTCAAATGTTGAATTTTTATTTCTAATTAAGTAGCTCAATGGGGGTGAGTAGAAGGGGGACCAAACGAGGGAGACCTGTAACGGTGGGACAGACAGCTAGCACCGTTTCTCATTTGTGATTCTTGAATTCAATTCAAATTGTTTTTCTTTTATTGGATTCCTATTTTTAAGGGATTATGATTTTAAAACGATTGGTTTATTTTTCACATGATTTTATCATTTGTATGTCCCATTTTTTAGGGATCACACCCATCGCGATTTTAAGCATAACTGGTATGAGGATAGTCGCCGTATTCCGGTGATATTGTCTAACTCAAAGAGATATTGCTTTTACATTTTGACTTCGTATTCAGTTTTTTGAAGTCTTCCGACATTAGAATCACAGCAATTGTAATTTTTATGTTTTTGGATCCATATTTAATTTATCTTGATGGTATAAAGGTTAGTTCATTTTAATTGATTGTGTTTATATTTTTGGATCCATATTCAAGATAGCATGGTTTTTAAAAAATTTTTTTTTTTTGGGGGTGGGGAACTCCCCATTGTTATATGATAAAACTCTTAATTTATCTGAGTTGTCATATTTAGTATCATATTGCATTCAATATTATCTTAAAAACATCACACTGTTATTAGAGAAAAAAAAAATCTCAATTTATCTGAATATTTATGGCACTAATAAGGGGAAAACAATGCAGGGGGAGGAGAATTCCTACTGTTATTTAAAAAAAAAATCACAAATTATCCTAAATATTCATGATTCTAAAAACATACCTATCTCTTTCTTCTTTTTTTGGTGGTGGGGGGGAGGGGGGGTTGGGGAACTCCCCATTGTTATATGATAAAACTTATTCAGTATTATCTTAAAAACATCACACTGTTTTCTGAAGAAAAAAAAATCCCAACTTATCTAAATTTTTGTGGCACTAATGAGGGGAAAACAATGCAATGGGAGAGTGAATTCCTATTGTTATCTTATAAAAAAAATAAAAACAAAACAAACCAAATTATATAGTATATAGATATATAACGGAGGAATGCCTCCCAGTTGATGCCATGTGTCAATTTATGAAAACCTACTGTATGTATAATCAACCCATGCATATATATATATATATTACAAGATACTTATTCACGTGTCAATTTATGCCCGTTATTATTAATAACGAAGAAATATATAATCAACCCATGCATTACTGTAATTGTAGGTAACAGCTGAATAACCAAGAAATATCAGGTAGATATATGGTGACGTAAGTATAATTGTGCTGTAATACGATCTTACCCGCACTCGATCCTGTGCTCTATTTTTATAAAGTCCCACAGAGGAGTCATTTTATAAACCCTAAAATTGCATAATAAGCGATCAAAATGGGAAGGGACACCACCATTCCAAATATCACCCTGCAAGCAAAGAGCGAATTGATAAGAACAAAATTTAAATATTTACCACTAAATGGACCTTTTGATCTGGTTTGACTTTTTTCTACTTATATAACAAATTTTAATTTGTTATTTATGAGGTTCAATAATCAGAGATTAACCAACTTACGCAGTGCTAAGCACTTCTGCATGCAGTCCATATTCTTTGGCATAGATGAATGATGTTATGGATTGTGGCAATGCGGCCTGCAACAAATAAAAACCAATTTCAACCCAAAACATCTCTGCATGATAACAAGTGTGTTGTACTGTCTGTATTGGCCCAGAAACAATCAAGTGGTCCGAAGGATCTTGCAATTAAATGCATTTGGTTAGGTGAGGTGGGTTTGGGATTCAATTATTAAAAATATATATATATAGGGAGATGATCGAGCACAGATAGTCTGGGACAGATCGCACGGTTGGGAATTGTGTATGATTTTCATGTGCGTGCATGTATTTCTGACGAAGTTATCAAATTAATCCCACTCAAACTTCATCAGTAAAAAAAGCATAAATTTAAACAACCAAAGTAAATGGTTTCTTTATTTATTTATATTTTTAATGAGCAAAAGAAATTTTATTAAATTTGAAAGAAGGTCAGCATACCTTATGACAGGAAATACTACCACACCCACAACTAGAAATTATAAATCTCCCAAACTAAGACTAACATGCATCAGTTAGAGCACAACACAAAACCCCCCACTACGACTACCACCAGCCAGAGCCCAACACAACCCGGCACACTGAACCCCAACACCAATTCAGGAAAACCCATGCTGCCATGATACAAAAACCTAAAGACCATTCCAAGCATATTTCACCACAATAACAATAACATACTGGAGATTAGTCAAAAAAATATTCTTTTTTTTTTTTTTTCCAAGTATGAAGTATATTTTGTTTTTACTTACTTTCGTGAATTATCAACTACTATAATATTTGCTAATAAATACTTGCCTAATAATTATAATATTATAAATATGGACAGTCTACAATGAGGGCAGCACCCCATTAAAATTGATGGGGCTCCATCATTTTATATGCAAATGGTGGGTCTATATAACAATCTAGACTTTTGATTAGAATAATTAAGGTGTCTTATAAAAGAAATAATAGAGGAAAATTTTAAATAAAAAGTCTCATTGTTGGCTAAAACTCAACTGAAATTTTTTTAAAACACATAAATATATTGTTCTTTCAAATAAAAGGGCAAAGATATATAACATTTTGCATTTGTAATTAAACCTAGGTTATGAAATTAGAAATAATTTTATTCTGATTAGCCTGAATGGACCTATTCGAATGGTCGATATGATCAAATATAGGACATGATTAAGGAATCACCTGGATGATTGCAACACGTAAGACATCCCCACGCAAACCCACTGCAACAGCGCCGATTGCCATCGCCAACGGTCCAGCAACAAACCTTAGAACCATCCCAAACATGGTCAGGTTTGTGCCACAGGCAATCATCTTTTTCTGCGATGCCATAAAGAGCCCTGCACATGCATATTTAATTTTGAAACCCTAATAAAATTCAACACGACTCCATGAAAACCTATAATGAGATCTAACAGAATCCATTGAAATTTTATTCTTGTTTTTAATTAGGATCGTGACAGTGCACGAAACCCTTGATGAGAAATCTAATCAGAATGATGATCAAACGGTCCAAATCGGTTCACCATTTGCTACATGGCATATACTACATGCACCTACGATAACTCCACGTAAGGAAATTAAAGAACCACATGCAGTCAACCCTAGCAGTAGCAATTATGGAAGTCAGAAGGGAAATAATCTTAAAAATTCAAAATGTACAATATTTTTTAGAATATTCTCTGCCATAAGTCTTGAAGTAATTTTAGCATGTCATGAATCATTGGTCCTTTAAATATTAAATGATTATAGTGCACTTTGCATAGTATTGATAACATAAATCCATTATCTCAAATGAGAACATTCAAAAGAATGATGATGATCATCATAAAATGGGAGTGTAAATTCAAAATAAAGATTTGTGTGCTAAATATTATACAAGATATTTTATAATCAATTAATTTTTATTTGGATTATTTTCTTAGTTCATCTTACACATCGGCTACTAATATTGCCTATTTTTTTTAAGTTCATCTTACACATATACATAATCAATTTTCATTTATTATACACATGAAAAAAATAAGTGGATATAAGGAGAGCTCATTCTCCGCTACAAGTAGCCTAGTATTATCTTAATTTCTCCGCTACAAAGACAGACATGTAGGTCAAATAACAAGCCACACACTAACTGTTAAGAAACTTTATAGTTTCATACTTACAAATCTTTTCATGATTATACTTTAATACAGTAAATCAATATTTTTAACCAAAAATATCATACCCTTTCATTGTTTATCCATTTTATGTATTAATTAGTGGCTTTGACTAATCTTTTATCATGTCGAGGAAGTCAAATAAGGAAGACGTGTTGACTTACAACAAGACTCTGATTGCGTCACACAGGAGGCGCTTTCTAGAAAAATACAACATTTGCGTAACCCACTAGCATTAGTCCTATTTTCTTTTCTTCATTTTTTTTTTTCTGTTTTTTTTTTTTTTTTTTGGCTAGGTCCACTAGTACTAGTGAAGACATCTTCTTTTAGGTTAATGGTCAAGACACCATTTATTAACCACGTTTTTAACACACATCAACCACTACCAAAGTAGTGGTATTTCCCACTATCTGTAGTCATTAATTTGGACTCAAAACCCCATGTGTCGTACAGATAAAAATACAAACTCCCAAAAATATGCACGACAGAGCGTGGTTAATAAATGGTGAAGCTTATCCTCAAAGGAATCGACACATTAAATGGTGAAGCTTTTCCACAGAAGGTGGTTAATATATGATATGGGTTGTTACCCAGACCTTCGACCCCTGAATGGCCATTGCACATTTAAGTTAATTAACACTCAATATAAATTCAAGAAAAACTTGGTAGAGGGAGTGGGAAATTAAAACAAGGCCTTATTGTGTTAATAGACTCACCCATACTAAACATTGAAGTTCCTGTCCCAGCTCTCGACATGATCAATATAGAATCCTCCACGATGCTTGGCATTTTAAAATGCCACCTACAAACATTGAGAAAACAAAAAGGAAAACTTTAAAAATTATTAATAGTTAACTCATCATTGGCTCAACCTATTAAAAAAAAAAACCATGTCTTACATACCTATTTGCTATAAAAGCCCAAATGATGCCAATAACACAAGCATAAGAATTAGGGTTCATAGCAAGTTTCAAGCACACAACCTTCATTAAACCCCAAAAAGAAGGCCTAGTGCTTGCTAAAACCTCGCTTCCTTCCAAGTCCTTTTCCGGTTCATCCTGTCGAGCAGTTAGAATCTATAGGACTTGCATTCGAACAAATGTCCGTCTCTGTCCGCCAGATTTCCAACACGAACAACAAAACCGACAGCCATAATATGGCCTGCACCACCGACGATTGGATGACAAGATCAACGGCCGATGGACCGTACATGGCTTTCATTAGTGGCACCCCTACAACCAAAGAACTAGTTAAAGTGGAAAGAGAGAAACATGTTATGCTCCAACGATAGGTGCCTTTTTTGCTGCACTTGACCCATAAGGCAAGCACCATCACGATAATGAACTTCGAAACGGCGTCGGCACCAATGAATTTGTAGTTCATCTTGAAAGGATTGATACGGGCAGTGAATTCGAAGGTGAAGAGAGGGAGGGTGAAGTAGCAAACGAGGCGGTTTATTGCGTCGCATTGTTCGGTGGTGAATAAGCGCCACCACTTAAGTGAGCCGTAGCCTAGAAGTAGTGCAACATAGAGAGGGACCATGGCGGACAACACCTTGTAAACATCTTCCCAAATTATCATTGTTTTTTTTCTTTTTTTCTCTCTCTGTTTCTTTTTTTTTTTTTTTTTTTTGTGCAGGCTATTTAAAACCCTTCAACGGAAGGGCCTGCTCTATCCTGCTTGGTTGAGGGTTTTGAGAATTGGAATATATACATAGTGAAGCATACAGCATGCTTATCAGTTAAGGAACTGTATCAATGGACATTCTTGCCTTAAGAAATGACGTTTTTATTGGGGCACGGATCTCCCCATTCTAGAAAGCACATTGTCTTCGAAGTCAATCCATGATTGAGCATTTGCTACATTAATAACTCATTGAAGAGGTCATCAACGTTGTCATTTTTTACTTCAAAGTCGTTAATAGCTAGCTGTAAATCATTCTTTAATATTATTATTATTATTTTGTGTGGATATATTATGCCTTTTAGATGTTTAATCAGAGATGGTTAACAAACAAGAAGAATTTAACAAGGTTGTTGGCCAGGAGACACTCCATTGGGACGAGGATGATGGAGATGAAACAAGTATTGGTTTCACAGGAAGACTCGGCAGGGAAAAGCACTTAGTTGAGAGAGAGTTGACGCTGTTAGTGCAAAAAAAATTAAATTTAAAATTTAAAATATATATATATATTATATTACTACCTATATTATATGGGGAGGGTTCCGTTGACACTTGGTATAAAACTTTTTACACTTATACCAGTTAATATCTTTTTATAGAAATCATATTTCACCAATCCAACCGTTGGATTACATATTCTTGTCATACACGTCATGCATGCCAAATTTCAAGTTAATCGGATATTGGGAAGTGTTTGATCCGGAAACTTACATTTCTTTTAATAAATAAAACTTTAATTTCGAGCACTTTATGGATGACATAGCTACTAATATCCAATTAACTTGAAATTTGGCATGCATGACGTGTATGACAAAAATATGTAATCCAACGGTTGGATTGGTGAAATATGATTTCTATAAAAAGATATTGACGGGTGTAAGTGTAAAAAGTTTTACACCAGGTGTCAATGGATCCCTCCTCATATTATATTATATTACTACTACCTATAAAAGTCTATATCTTAGGAAAACTTTTAATTGACATTTTCACCCTCAATTAAAAATATAAAGACAATATTACTATTTTTATTTATAACTGTGCAATATATATATATATATATATATATATACCTTGAAGAGACTCCAAGTGTGTAAAACTACTTTTTCTTTGTTCTCATATGTTAACCTTTCTAACAAACGTTCTCCAATTTTTTGAGCATCCAAAATTCTTTTTATTCATTTAAATCAAAACTCTTTTTCTGAAATCACAATCCATATAGGATTTATATATATATATATATATATATAATGCTATTACATGAAGGTTGAGATTGAGGATTGAGGCTAGGAAGCCTCAAAAAGTCACTCGCCTTTTAAGAGTGGAGAATATTTCAATAAAAATTACCATAGGGTCAGGTTGAGGATTGAAGGATGTTTCGAAAAAACTATCATGTGCTTACTCTTTTACTCTGGTTATCAAATCGATCAGAAATTGTGGTATGTTATTTCAAAGTTTGGAGTCTGTACACCTTATGAGCCCGAAAGGCTTTGGCAGGTTTTTTTTTTTTTTTTTTTTTTCTTTTCTTTAAATATTATTTTTACAAAAATAATAGTTTTTCTTTGAAAGTTTCAAAACCTTGAACCACAAGTGCATGCATGTGGACATTCACTTTGGTTTCAATCGATTGTGTCGTGATGTCACATGTTAGAATAAGAGTAACAAATGTTAAATTTTGCTTAGGTTGGTTGTCAATGCCCTTTTTTTTTAATTCTCACCTTGCTATGGATGTTTGCTCTTTTTTATTTTTTTATTTGGTCTTTTATTTTAGAATCCTCAGACCTTTTACCATTACTATATTTATTGTATGGAGGTAAGGCTTCGTTGGTTCCTACTGGCCAATTGACCCAATAAGGCTAGGGCTTGCACTTTATTTCTTAGTTTTATATTGTGAAATTTGGAACTTAGCAACTTAATTACTTCCAATCTTGCAAAGTAGGTTTGTTCTCTTGAGAGATTAATTTTGGAAGGATTGCAATATAATCTCACATTATCAATTTGGGACATGTATAAGGAAAATGTATTTGGTTTCATGAACATGTCATGGGACGAGACTTGTGAATACTCTGCGGTTTCATTATTTATTGGATTTGCTTGCTCTTTTTTATTTTTTGTGCTTTTTATTAAACAACCATTTCTCTCTAACATATATTAAATTTGTTGGTATTTTAATCGGTTGTCAATTTTACTACTCGTCCATTTATATTTAGATAATAGGATTTCTTTACAGAATTTAGTCTTTCTATTTCTGCAATATTTATTTTAATTCAAAAATGTTTGTTAAATATGTTATTTTTAATTTTGTTTTGAATTTGATTTAATATAGATTCATTGTGGTCATGGATGAATCACTTAGATTATCTCCAAGTTTGTTGAAACTATTAGCATATCAGCATGTGTATGTTTTAATCTATTTTTTTTATAATTTTTCATTGATAGATTAAATTAATTATACTAAACAAATATCTATGGTTTTACATATAATAAGGATACAATTCAAAGTAATACATGTACGTGCAACGCACGTGTGTACCAACTAGTATATATATATATTTGAGGTTTGAGGTAAGTTACAGATTAGGGTTTTTGAAATTTTTTCATTTTTAAACATAATTTTGTTGGATTTATTTGCTGTAATGCATTATTCATGCATTTATTTTAGTGTTTAGTGTTCTATTTATGTGAAATGCAATGGTTTTCTATAAAGGGACGTTTGTGAGACACTTTTCTTCACAATCTGGTCCCCCTACTAAGTTTTTTTATTCGATCATGTGCGATTTGGACCCCACTTTGTTTCTCTTTCTTTCTCTATCCATCTATATTTTGTTTGTAGTGAAACCCCACTATATGCATGCACGCAATTTTTTTTGTAGGTTCATGTTTTCTTTTTGCTGTGTAGGTATGAGGATTTCAAACCTCAAAAATCCCAAATCCATGTTTGAATTGAAGCCTCCAAGCCCTAAATATATGATCAGCAGTGACGAAACCCTCCCCCTTCACAATTGTCGTTGGAACAGAGCTCTCCCTTCCACTAGGGTTGTGTCAATTTGGAGTTAATTGAAATCCCCAATTCGTTTGATTGTGATTTTGACCAGAAAATCCATTACGTGCCGTGCGCATGCTTTATTTTTGGAGGGAAATGTCCCACTCCTCACACCAGAAAGTCCATAGCAAAAGTTAGTCCATATCAACGCCACGTATGCACTCATGTGCACCTCACGTGCATATTTTGTTAGGAAATTGACGGATATCTACAAATGGACCACATTGAAATCTAATTAGAAAAGTTAGTGAACATATTTGTCCAATTAAATAATTTTTGGACTCCATAGAAACATTTGTAAAAGCTACTGGCATCAAAGTGTTTTTAACTCTTAATTTAATATGTGTTACAATACTGTGTTTATTACTCCTATATTGACTTCATTTCATTGATATAAATCCAACTATGAGCGAAAATATCAAATTTGATTGATGTAAGTAACTAAATCATATGACATTTCCAATGAAATTTTTGTATGCAAATCCCTCTTTTTTTTATTTTTTTATTTTTAAATAAAAGAGCTTGAGCATCAAAGAAAAGTTTAACATCCTAACCATGTTAGAACCCTAGACCCTCACTATCATGTGCCATACAGGTCCATTTGATTTGGGTAACTTTTGGCTCATTTTTTTCATTTTTTAATCACTCTGTTTTCCATATCTGGATTTACGAATTTAGGGCCACGAATTTTTTCTAGATCAATTTGATTTGGGCACCTTTCAAATGTGCCAGTGGCTAATTATATGTAACTCGTGGTGGATATTAGACTAAGATGGAATTGAGTAAACGCAATTCAACTGACTTTAATTGATGTGATAATTAATTCAAACAAGACAATTCTATTCTGTTTAATTTATTTTGGCTAAGTAATGGGTTAACCCGAGTAACTCTAGGGGTAATATCTTTTTGTTATTTTAATTTTTTTTTTTTAAAGCTATGTTAGCTAGTAAAATGACAAATTTCAAAATAGCTAGTAGATTCAAGTGAACAGTCTAAGGGCATTAGTTATTTTTTTAGTTACTTTAAAATTTTTGTTTTATATCTTTCTTTTGTTAATCATTTAGTGGAGAGAGAGGGTAAATGATGAAAAGAGAAGAAAAAATGTGTGAGAAAAATTATTAAAATATGTTTAGCGGGTTGAAATGGACTGATCAAATGTAGATAACTGTTGGATAGTTATCCAATCGAAGCAAGTAAGATGAAGTTTGGCTAATTAAAATAGTCAAGAAAATTGAATAATTAGTCCTTTAAAGTTATTCTAAGAAAAATAAGATTTTATTTTATTTTATTATTTATATGAAAGAAAGATGATGTGATTGTTTGTTGTTTTATTTATTGAACCATTGGACCAATTTGATTTAGGCACTCTCCAAAACTGCAATCAGTTGATTTTGCTCTGACTAGTGGCAAATTTTAAATAAAGATAGAATTGAGTAGAGGTGTGAAAATGAATTCAATTGACTTGATGTGACAATATATATATATATATATATATATATATATGTGTGTGTGTGCGCGCGCGCGTGTAATAATTCGAACTCAACAATTCAAGCTTTTGTTCTCACCTATCCTTTCTTTTCTTTTCTTTCTTTAATTTTTAATTTTTTTGCTTCCCTTCCCATTGTACAACCTTCCCTCTCAAGAATAATCTTGACTATAAAATCAATACTAAAGGGTTGTTTGGAAAAATTAAAAACCTGATCACTTAACTTTAATCATTTTTTTTTTTATTTCACATTGATTGTTAAATCTCTTTTTCTTAATAATCCTATTTAACTAGATTGAGAGAAAATAATAACATTTTTGGTACTTATATAAGTATTTAAAAGAAATTATTGTTTGGCTCCCACGCATCGCGCGGGTCCATTCTAGTATATATATATATATATATATATATATAACAATGATTGGGGCAAAAATGCACAATGATTAGGGCAAAAATGCTGAAAAAGAAACTATGAGAGACCAAAAAAAAAATCGTATGGGGTAAATTTACTAATATATCTAAAATCTGCATAAGATTTACAGTTTTAAGAGGATTGAGGAGGGTCAGTTGAACCCCTTGGCTCTGCCCATGCTTGCAAGGTCCCAAGAAATTTGAGCCCTTGAATAATTGTTGCCTCAAAAATTCAAAGGTGGGTTTCATTTGCATTGCGATTTTCTTATATTTTTTAATTTTGTTTTTCATGACTATGTGTCATATCCCATCTTTTCATTGGCAGTAATATTATAATATTATCCGTTTTGGTTACCTTTGGTTTTGTTTAAAAATTTCAAAAACTAGATCAGACTAGATTCAATATATAATTGTTATCTGATTTTTAAATAAACCAAGAAACAGTTGATTTAAACAAAAATATGTTTATGCCAAAAAAAATATATTTATCTAATAATATAAAATCAAAATTGACCAAACTTATTTTTAACTGTCTAAATTTTTAAATTTGCCAAACAACCTTTCTACTTTTAAAAACGTATTCTTTCAAACTGAAGATGCGTGTGAGTTTAATTTATATAGCCCATTGACCCCCTCTAACCACGCATGTGAGACAAAATCTATGGTCACATCACTTGCCTCACCTCACATGCCTCACCTCACATCATCCATCTTGACCGTTTGCCTAAAGAAACTTGAGTCTTACATCTAGGAAAACATTTCCGTCACTAGTCCCCTACACGTTAACAAGACTACTTTGAGCCTGGCGGTGGTTGGGTTTTGAGAATTTAAAGACCAACATCAATTTTTTTTTTTTTTTTTCCTTTTTCTTTTTCTTTCCTAAATAACAAATGCGAAAAACACCCTCGAATTTTCTAAAACAAGTCAGTTCCTTTACCTTTTTTTTTTTTTTTCTTCAAAAGAAAGATAAATTTTATTAAAAGTTAACTGGGATTACAACCAATAGGATAATGACTAAGCTACCCACAAACACAAACCAACTGAACCCAAAACAACAATGGAAAAAGGTCATTTCTTAGACCAAAATTTTGTTCCAACAGTTTTTGATGAGGCATGACTTACATGCAATTCTATAGCCACAGGTCCTTAGGTTTTTCTAAAATCATGCCATATCAACATGAAGAAAATGATTTGAACAACCATTTGACAAGTGTCACAAAATGGATTGTATTTATTATTATTTATTTATTTTTCATTTCCTTAATTAAATAAAAGTTGCAAATAATACCTCTTGGATTTTCTAGAAACAGGTTTGTTCTTAGAGAACAATTTTGTTAAGCTGCTTTTGATAAGGCATGACTAATTACATTCCGTTTTATGGGCATAGGTTGTTAGGTTTCGCAAAAACGATCTTGCAGTTTCAGCATCATGAGAAAGAAAACAAATGCGACAACCATTTGATGATCGAGTAACACATAATAGACCAAATGCAATGATATTAGCTCAATCGAATGATACAAACATTTTTTTTTAATCATATTTTGTTTAATTTTTTGAATCGTAAAAGACTAATTAGAATGTTTCAATAAAAAGAATGCTCTGATAAATGGTCATAAATTATTAAATCTAATTGATCTTTTCTAAACTTGATATACTAAACAGGAGGCATGGGCCGAAACCTAATCAACTTTATGTAAGTCACACTCTTTCGAAAACGTACTATCAACTACTATCGATTCCGTTTTTAGAAAACCAAAAATAGTTTTCATAAATAAACTTAAAACAAAACACAGCCCCAAAATGCGTTGCCTATGGATGAGTGACTGATTAACTGCTGAGGCATAAAAAACACACATTTTCTTAAAAATGATATTTCATATGCATTCATTGTGCAGTACTCCAATCTTTCTTCTTCTTCTTCTTCTTCTCATTTTTATTTATTTATTTATTTTTTGCACGTGGGCTGTTAGGGGATTAACTTAGGTTGAAACCCTGAACTCACTTATCCCTTTTTTCTCGCCAGTTGTGAAACCGGTATGTATTTAAATTCCCTCAAATATTGAGATTCTCTTGCCAATGTCATGGTAGTTTTTTTTGCGTTTACCTTACTTATCAAGTGAATGATGAATGATTTCAAATTCAAGCTCATAAAGAAGCATTGATAGTGACACTCATTTGTTCATATTAAGGGGATTAAAGATAAAGATAAATTCTATTATTTGTTATAAAAAAAATAAAAAAATAAAAAAAAAATTTGACATTCTCTTCATTTGTGTATCTTGGTCAAAAGCCAACTACTTCTTTCTTCCCTTTTTTTTTTAAACATCCATTTTTTTTTTTCTTGTGATATAAAATTCCACCCTTGGACAACATCAACAATCGGTCAAATTAAAAATAAAACAAATGATTTAATAAATAGACAAACAGCCAATACGCGGCTTTTTCTAGGACATTTCATTCTTGGCTTGCACTAAATCAACCAATTGTTGCGTACATGATTTAATCTTAATGCGCAAGCCTTCGTATAACACACGCTTCCTTGCACTAAAGTTTTGTTCTCTTGAATAATTTTTTTTTCATTTTTAATTTCAAACACCTTATTTATTGTGATCTTTTATCATTGGTCGGGCTGAACTCTTTAGTCGTTGTTGTGTGTTGACATTAATAATTTTTTATTTCTTTCCAAGACAAGATAATCTAAAGACACGCACACAGAGTGATAAGATCAAGGTAGAATCTAAGTACAGAGAAATGAAAAAATTGTAATTTTATTATGTACGAGTGAGATCAACCATTGTGGCTTTTGCAATTGATGCTACATTCTCCTCGTGTATTACCCAAAATTGAAGATTTAAGGACTAAGGCTGCGTTTGGTTTGAGTGAATGGAATAGGAGATAGAATAAAATGAGAATAAGAATAGAACGAGAATGAGAATAGTTACTACATTCCAATGTTTAGTAAGAAATGAGAATGGAATGATAAATATTAGGAGAGACCCTTTTTTATGGTTTCATTTTTAGAAAGTGTTAATATCTATTCCTCTTGATTTTTAGAAGATATTGGAAGGAATAAACCTTTACAAATAAATGTTTATTCTATTCTTTAGTGCTACCAACTACTAAGCTATCACTCCCCCCCCCCCCCCCCACCCTCTCTCTCTCTCTCTCTCTCTCTCTCTCTCTAATAGAGACATTCTATTGCAGTATTGCCTTTCTCATTAACTCATAACAACCACCTCATTAACTCACAACAACCACAGCCTAAGTTAGGTCCATATGATGTTTAGTGAAAGGAGGCTTTTATTAGCATCCAAAGACTTGCTTTTCATCCCCCACTTATTTTACACTTTAAGATTTTATGAAAAATATATAAAATTTTTCATAAAATCTAATTGCACTGTCTATTTAAAAACATCATTTTGAATAACTTTTTGAAAGAAAATTTTTCCAAAATCAACCGTTTAAGTGAATTTTTTAATCATTTATGAAGTGAAGATAATAGATGACAAAAAATTCTACTTAAACGATAGTCGATAGATTTAGGAAAAACTTTATTCTAAAAAGTTATTCAAGATGATATTTTCTACCAGAATAGGCGATAAGTTTTTATAAAAACCTTCTATATTTTTCACAAAATCTTAAAATGTAAAATAAGTGAGAGATGAAAAATAAGTCTTGTGGTCCCAATAAAGCCCCTTAGTGAAAAGTGGTAGTTACCTGGTAAGAATGGGCCGGACGCAGCCAGGCCCACCCATGGAAAGCCTCCCCCAGGTGGACAGGTGCTGAAACCATGGAATCTATAATGTACTACCACCCTTAGGCATGATCATTAGTCTTTCACATGCTCTCTTAAACTGCTGCCATTTTTTATAATGGTCATCATAATTGCATGAAGAAAGTTGTTAACGATTTAACACATATATATATAGTTTTAAAAACATTTGGTTATTAACAGCCAGTATTTCATCATTTAACTACTATTAATAAATGATTTAATACTTATTTTTTATTATATTACATGTGAATTCATTTGACAATCAATTTAGAAATAAAATATTCAGACATAAAGGGACATGGATCATTATTCCATTATGAATGGTTTCCAATGGCTCAAGACTCCACTGTTATACCACTACACTAACATTATCTTAAAAATCCTTGGATTCTTCTTTATTATGATATGCACCCTCAGAAGTTTGGCTAATTAGTTTCTAAATTCAATGGGCCATACATACATTACACCAACCCAAAAAAAAAAAAAAAAAAAAAAAAAAAAAAAAAAAAAAAAAAGCCCCATACATTCAAGGAAAATCTCTCTCAATTTTTTATTTTTTATTTTTTTTCATAAGCAAAAAATCTCTCAATTGGAACTTATCTAAACATCAATCTCTATTCTCTACCCATTTGAAAAAAAAAAAAATCATCGAGATTTAGATGAGAGTTTTACCTTTTCAATCTTTAATTTGAATTTCAAGCATATCATGGGATCTTTTTCACATAATTTTATTTATTTGGCGGGTTAGTAGAAATCTCTTGGCCCAAGCAGTAAGCCCAGGCGAGTATGAGGGTGCATGGCCCATCGGATCATGGGCTACCATCTGGCTCAATTCAATTGGAAACGGGAACGGCTATTGCAAATTTGCAATTTGCAACCCCTTATTTTTATCACCCCACCCTTTTCTTTTTGGTTTTTAAGATTTTCATGAAAAATATAAAAGGTTTTTACAAAAACAAGTGGCTTGGTCCACTAGAAAACATCATTTTGAACAACTTTGTAGAAGAAAGTTTTTTCAAAATCTATCGTTTAGGTAGACTTTTTGGCAAAAAATTAAATAAATGCTATAAATGGCTAAAAAGTATATTTAAACCATAGATTTAGGAAAAACTTTCTTCTACAAAATTGTTCAAAATGATGTTTTCTAGTAGACTTCATGGCTGGTTTTCATAAAAACTTGTTATATTTTGCATAAAACATTAAAAACATAAAGGATGGGGGGGGGGTGGGGGGGGGTGATAAAAATGGGTGGTTGCAATAGCCGTTCCCATTGGAAACCCTTTATCCCATTATATTATCCCTTCTATGTTTGTTACAAGGGAATGAGGCAGGAATGAATTGATGATTCCATTTTCTTAAAAAAAGTGAGTGTTTGGTTGTACAAGGGAATAGAATGGCCATTCTTTTGTGAGAGTCTATTTTCTCCTTGGAAGGAATAACCATTCCTTCCCCAACAAAGAGGAATGGCTATTCCTACCTTTTAAGGAGTGAAAATCATTAAAAGTGGATCTCACCTATTCTTTTCCATACCATTCTCATCTCTTACCAAACATTAGTCAAAGAATGATTATTTTCATTCCATTCCCATTCTCATTCCATCCCTACTCCCATTCCATTCCTTCCTCATTCCATTCTCTCAGATCAAACATAGCTTAATGGTGGTGGAAATGGGATAGGGATGAGAAGCTTTGGTTGCAAAGATGGTGATCTTTGTGAGTTTGAGTATGTGTTAATGGTGATGGGTTGGAGGTGAATGTGCATTGTGATGTTGGGAACCAAGAATGGTGCACTGTGATGTTGGTGGGCTCAAATTAAAAAAAAAAAGGATTTTTGGCAATAGCCCCATAGGATAATATTTTTTTTTTATAATTGAACCACAAACAAAAACATTAATCTTATAATTCCTTTTGACCCTAAACGGACAAAATTGCCCTTATTTTAACTTTCATAATATTTATAATTGTGCCACTTAAAATCCGTCTTTCCTATTTCGTGCCATAAAATCTGGGATTACCATCTTACAAATCATCGCCGAGATTGTCAACTAAATACATAGTCAAATAGAAAACCGAAAAAGTAATACTATTTAAGTTTTATAGCAAATAATAGTGTACTGTTACTGATTAGAATGTATTTTCGTTTAGTTTTTGTTGAATGAAAAACAAGATATTGAATCTTTGTTTGAAAACAAAATTTTCACAGTAAATAGTAAAATGTTACTACTTAACACATAAAAATTTAGGTACACATCTATCATTAATTACAAAACGTAAATTTAAATTTTTTTTCAAATATAAAGACTAAAAATGGCTCAAAAAAACATTTCATCGAATAGTAAACTGTTACATTAATTGTTTTTATGCTAGGTATATGTGCATATGGAGAAGAACTTCCATGTAACTGTGATATGGCCACGTGGTATAACGGGCCAATCAGAAACAAGCAAAGTGGGAGTGTGGGGCCACGTGACCGTGTCACAGTTACATGGAAGTTTTTCTCGTGCATATGACTAATGATAATGGTTGGAGTGTATTGTTACTGACTGTAGTACTTTTTCTGAAAATAAAAATGCCATGAAATCCGGGTAGTGGAGATATGAGAATTCAAATCCCACAAAAAAAATGGTAAATCACATAACACGGAAGGAAACCCCCCCCAACCCAGCGAGGGATTTTAAAAAAGAGTCTATTATAAACATCCGTTCAAAAGGGTAAGGAATAAAATACATAAGGTTATTATGTGAATTTAAAAAAAAATAAAAATAAAAATAGAAAACAATGGAGTTAAGGAGTTGTGGGGCAATTTCCACAGCCATTTTGGTTGCATCCATAACCCATCAAAAATTTTTAGCGACTTTATCCAATTTACCCTTAGTATCCCATGTTTCTTCTCTCTCCTCTATTTCTTTTCTGCCTCATATCCCTCTTTTTAACATCAACACACATGCTGTCTGATTTCTAATTGTTAATTTAACAATTCTCTCATCATATGAATAAATTCAAATAGAATCATTATTGGTGTTTCGTAGGCAAAATGCTTATTCATGCTGGGATTAGTATGTCATTGAAGCAGCCATTGATTCATTCATGAAGCAGGCTCTTAGCACGGCGCTTGTAAATTGTAATGATGGCAAGTCTAAATTAAAGTGACCTTTTCCACCAAAACACACTTCTGGACAGAAGCTGCAAACATATTTCTTAAATTCAATAGCAAATTGCATAGTGTATTCTTTGGAAGAATTGAACTTAAACAAGAGTACGGCAAATGATGGCCTACTTAGATGAATCTTCTTTCCCATAATTATGGCTTCTATTTGCTTCCCCTTAAACAAAATTCAATACTCACAACAGAGCAAAAGAAGCATATATGTATGCGTAATAGCCAAGGACTCTTAATGCTTAATGTTTCAAGCGAAAAAAAAAAAAAAAGTATCAAAAATAGGTTGCTGATTATAATACTTGGCTTTTAAACTTTGTTAGAAATAGGACGAATCAAAAGAAAAAAAAAAAATCATATAGCTGATTGCTATTGCCCAACTTCCATAGCGACATCTCCAAAGTTTTTTATCAGTCTCCATGATTTTTCTGACTTGGCATACTAAGCTCTCATCTTTGTCCTCTTTGGCTTCACCGCTGTTCTTTTAGCTTTAGATTTATATATATATATATATATATATATATCTTTTAAGGCAAATCAAATCTCTGTGATTGGTTTTAGATAAATCAGATCTCCTTGTAATGAAAAGACATGAAGAAAAAGAGAAGAGGGGAATAAGGGGAGAGGCTGGAGAAGAGGAAACATGGGAACACTTAGGGCAAATTGGGTAAATCAACCAAAATTTTCAGTGGGGCTGTGGAATGCAGCCAAAATGGCCGTGGATTTAGCCTTACCCAGTTGAAAATTCTTATGACGGGGTTATTGTTAAGACCATGCTTCTATTAGGGGTAATTGCTAATATTCCCCAAAAATAATCTTGCATAGTGAATTGGCTTATTAATTGCAAGTTGTTTATTATTTTAATTAAGGGTGGAGCTAAGAGTTATCTCTAATGGAGGCACTGTGCTATGATTCTGTGAAATGGGAACTAAAAGCTTCAGATTTTTTAAAAAAATATTTACTTTTTGGTAATCATTTTACAATGTAATACCAAAAAAAAAAAGATTTTTGTGTCAACTTATTAAAAATGAACTGTATATATACTTAAAAATGACTGCCATCTTCCTTTTGTTGGCATTATGTTAGTAAATAGTTATCAAATGGTAACTTATCCCCCCCCCCCCCCACCCAAAGAAAAAAAAAATTGTTTTGAGGCCAATGGGGGCACGTGCCCCCAAAGGCCCCCTGGCTCCACTATCGATTTTAATGAGCTTTCACATGCATTAAGCCTTTGTGATTGGCTTATTAATTGCAAGTTGTTTATTATTTTCTTAATGAGTCTCAAACAGACGTTAGATCTCATAAATGTATGCAGAGTGATGGATGACATGGGAGAATTTGATTGAACTGCCACAGAAAGGAGACACCGAGTGGGTTAGAAGATCCGGACTACCAAATAAGAAGAGGAAAATAACTAAAGAGACCTCGGTTACCTATTTGGGCATTAACCACCATCTCTAGCTTTATGTTTATTGCATTGAAGAGGCACATCGGTTACCTATTTCTGTTCTTGTAGCTGTATAATTACAACATGATTACACATTATATTAAGCTATGTGATACCATCTTTGCCTCTTTTTTTTTTTCTTTTTCTAAGGGACAAGACAATACCAACAAACACAATGAAAACCAAAAGAAGGAAAATGCTACTTACACACATCTTTTATCGATCATCCATATTTACTACTTGTTTTATGTGTTAAAAGTGGATAAGTGAAAGTTATCATGTGGGGTCTAGTATGAAAAAAATGATAAAATGCCACATAAGGGTTGGTGAGGCGCCACCATCTTATCATGAGCACCCAAGGATATCGGTGTGAAACGTTCTCAAAATCATTTATACTTCCCCAAAATCCCTCAACCGTTATATTGGCAGAAAAAAAAAACACAAGAAAAGAAGTTGTTGGAAATGAACTAAAGAGACACATTGGTACGTTACAGATTTCGGCCAGCTTAGCACATTTTTGGTCTTTCGATCCGAGCCATCCATTGATTAATGGACGGCTCGGATGCAATCAGCGAGATACGTGTCGAGTTTTTTCAAACCAATATCAAACCCTTTTCCATCGGTTACTTATTTGGCACTGAATCACCATATCTTTAGGTTTAATTCAAAACTAAAGAGACACTTTGGTTACCTATTTCCATTTGTGTAGCCAAATATGTACTGTGATTATACATTCTCCCGATTCCATTCTAAAAAGTTATTCAAAATGATGTTTTTTACTAGAATAGGTAATAAGTTTTTTATAAAAACTTTCTATATTTGTTATAAAATCTTAAAATGTAAAATAAGTGGAAAATGAAGAATAAGTCTTGTGGTGCCAATAAAGCCCCTTAGCGAAAAGTGGTAGGGGAACGGCTAAAGCAACCCCAAGAAAGGTTAAGTTTACCCCCCCCAATTTTTTAATGAGAAAATGATGGTGTGAAATGACCAAAAGGGGCATCAGGTGTTAACCCACCCCACCCCACCCCACGCCAGCCCACCCCTCACCGTCACGTTCCACTATCCGGCACCCTCTCCGGCGACATTCTCCGGCAACTTTGTCCGGCAACATTCTCAGGCGCTCTTCCGGCAACTCTCATCCTCATCTCTCACTCTCTCATAACCACCCCTAACCAATATATCATCTTCATCCCTCACTCTCTCACAACAACCCTTAAACAAAAATCCATAACCCATTTGTGATTTGGGTTTTACGTTTTTTATGAGCAATGGAGGAGGAAGAAGTCAGTTGGAATGGTGTTGGTAGCAAGGAGGTATGTATTTTGGCTTCAAAGTATGCAAAAATGGCGATTTTTTTTTATTGCAGTCGCGCAGGTTCGACTCTGGTAATCCGTAATGTTCGGTTTTACGTGACCAAGCGTTATGGTAATGTTCGGTTTTACACAACCAAACTTTATGGTAATGTTCGGTTTTACACAACCAAGCATAACTATTTAAGGGTATTTGTTTTTGCTTGGTTGTGTAAAACCGAACATTACCATAAAGCTTGGTTGTGTAAAACCGAACATTACCATAATGCTTGGTCACGTAAAACCGAACATTACGGATTACCAGAGTCGAACCTGCGCGACTGCAATAAAAAAAAATCGCCATTTTTGCATACTTTGAAGCCAAAATACATACCTCCTTGCTACCAACACCATTCCGGAAGAGCGCCTGAGAATGTTGCCGGACAAAGTTGCCGGAGAGGGTGCCGGATAGTGGAACGTGACGGTGAGGGGTTTTGGCGCGCAAATGAGAATTCAGATGAATGAGGGGTGGGCTGGCGTGGGGTGGGGTGGGGTGGGTTAACACCTGATGCCCCTTTTGGTCCGCCGCCGGTGACTTGCTCCAGTCGCGGGTGAACGGGGTCGCCGCCGGTGACTTTCTCCAGTCGCGAGTGAGGGGGGGGCTGATGGTCTCGTGTTTGGAGGGAGTGGGGTGGGTGAGACTTAGGTTTAGTTGAAGGAAGGGTACTTTGGACATTTTGGGGGGTGGGCATATAGTATTGGGGGGTGGGGTTAACAGACGGGGTCAACTTAACTATTTTTGGGGTTGCATTAGCCGCTCCCAAGTGGTAGTTAACTGGTCCGGATGGGCCGGACGCAGCCAGGCCCACCCATGGAAAGCCTCCCCCAGGTGGACAGGTGCTGAAACCATGGAATCTATAATGTACTACCACCCTTAGGCATGATCATTAGTCTTTCACATGCTCTCTTAAACTGCTGCCATTTTTTATAATGGTCATCATAATTGCATGAAGAAAGTTGTTAACGATTTAACACATATATATATAGTTTTAAAAAAATTTGGTTATTAACAGCCAGTATTTCATCATTTAACTACTATTAATAAATGATTTAATACTTATTTTTTATTATATTACATGTGAATTCATTTGACAATCAATTTAGAAATAAAATATTTAGACATAAAGGGACATGGATCATTATTCCATTATGAATGGTTTCCAATGGCTCAAGACTTCACTGTCATACCACTACACTAACATTATCTTAAAAATCCTTGGATTCTTCTTTATTATGATATGCACCCTCAGAAGTTTGGCTAATTTGTTTCTAAATTCAATGGGCCATACATACATTATACCAACCAAAAAAAAAGGCCATACATGTGAGAAAAATCTCTCTCAAATTTTTTTTTTTTTTTTCATAAGCGAAAAATCTCTCAATTGGAACTTATCTAAACATCAATCTCTATTCTCTGCCCATTAAAAATAAAAAAATAAAAAAAATCATTGAGAATTAGATGACCATGAGAGTTTCACCTTTTCAATCTTTAATTTGAATTTCAAGCATATCATGGGAGTTTTTTCATATAATTTTATTTATTTGGCGGGTAAGTAGAAATATCTTGGCCCAAGCAGTAAGCCCAGGCGAGGATGAGGGTGAATGGCCTATCGGATCATGGGCTACCATCAGGCTCAATTCAATTGGAAACCCTCTATCACATTATATTATCCCTTCTATGTTTGTTAAGAGGGAATGAGAGAGGGAATAAAATGGTGACTGTATTCTCTAAAAAAAAGTGAGTGTTTGATTACATAAGAGAATGGAATGGCCATTCTTTTATGAGGATCCATTCCCTCCTTGGAAGGAATAACCATTCCTTCTCAACCAAAGAGGAATGGCTATTCCTACATTTTAAGGAGTGAAAATCATTAAAAGTGGATCCCAGCTATTCTTTTCCATACCATTCTCATCCCTTACCAAATATCAGTCATAGAATGATTATTTCCAGTCCATTCTCATTCTTATTCCATTTTCACTCCCATTCCATTCCTTCCTTCCTCATTCCATTATAAACATCTGTTCAAAAGGGTAAGGAATAAATACATAAAGCTATTATGTGAATTTAAAAAAAAAAAAAAAAGAATTCCTTATGACTAATAAAAATAGAAAGCAATGGAGTTAAGGAGTTTTTTATTTTTATTTTTATTTTTGTTGAGAAAAGCGATAAATTTTTATAGAAACTAATAGTAATCTAAATCTGTATGAATTTGGTCTTGAACACAGGGGACCTCCTCCATCCAGATTTGTACATCATCTAAATCTCTAGTAAATCTAGCCAAACTGTGGGCTACCATATTACCCATTTTGTGCACATGAGTAAAAACACCTGAGGTAAAACAATGTCTAGCCGCTAATTGAATGTCTTCAATATTCAACCCTACCGACGAAAGATTGGCAACATTTAAACTAATAGCCTTGATGACCCCTAAACAGTCTCCTTCGAAACTCACCTTGGATAAACTTAAATCCCTTGCGAAACCAACCGCAAACCTGATTGCCAAAGCTTCAACTATCTCCATAGGGAATTAGCCTTGCACTCGCTT
Source organism: Liquidambar formosana (assembly GCA_039720395.1). Lineage (NCBI taxonomy): Eukaryota > Viridiplantae > Streptophyta > Magnoliopsida > Saxifragales > Altingiaceae > Liquidambar > Liquidambar formosana. The sequence continues at coordinate 39,990,534 of CM077820.1, forward strand.
TGACGCAACCGCTATAGGTTAACCCTCGAAATCCCTGAAAACCACACCCACTCCCACACTACCAGACTTAGGGGTGCTCACTCACCCGCTAGACCCGCAAAAACCGCCCAATCCGACCCAACCCGAAGGCATTGGGCAGTTTCAACCAATAGGGTAGGCGGGTAGTGGTTTAGAATTTTATTTTTTTTGCGGTTTCGTGGGTGGTTGCGGTTTTGAAATATAAAAACCGACTAAAACTCACCCGCCCGCATATTTTTATACTTTATTAGATTATACACATGGCAATGTCTCATTGGTTCTTCATATTACATTGGACACATGGAAAACGGAGGATGGCCTTATCTCTTACCGATATTGAATCAGTTTTTTGCATTGTGAAGTCTTTTATCTTTTTGTTTTTCTATTTATGCTTGTTTAATTTTATTTTTTTCCCAAGTTAATTGTTATTTTGTAATTTGTATGGTTTGTTTTGACCAAAACAATATTTATAATAATTGAAATGTAGTATGAAAGCCCTCAAAAATTCAAAATAGAATGGATGGATTTTTAAAAAGTAAAGCAAGGCCTAGCTAAATTTAAATCCGCCAATCTGCCCGCAACCCACCCACCAATCCGCATGGTTTGTGGGTTAAAACTGCCCAATCATGTGGGCAGATGTGGGTGGGAATTTAGTTCACCCAATAAGTTGTGGGTGGGTTGCGGATGAACCCCAAACCGACCCGTGAGCACCCCTAACCAGACTCAGCAAAAACAGCTTCATCAGCATTGAGCTTATAAACCCCTTCAATGGAGTTAAGGAGTTGAAAATTCTTATGATGGCGTTATTGTTAAAACCATGGTCCTATTAGGAGTAACTGCTAATATTCCCAAAAATAATCTTGCACAGTGAATTGGCTTATTAATTGCAAATTGTTTATTATTTTAATCAGGGGTGGAGTCAGGAGTTATCTCCAATGGGGGCACCATGTTATGATTCTGTGAAGTGGGAACCAAAAGTTCTAGATTTTTTTAAAAATATTTACTTTTTGGTAATCATTTTCTAATGTAATACCAAAAAAAGGATTTTTGTGTCAACTTATTAAAAATGAACTATATATGCTTAAAAATGAAAAAAAAAAAAAAAGAAAGAATTCCTTATGACTAATAAAAATAGAAAGCAATGGAGTTAAAGAATTGAAAATTCTTATGATGGGGTTATTGTTAAAACCATGGTCTTATTAGGAGTAACTGTTAATATTCCCAAAAAATAATCTTGCATAATGAATTGGCTTATTAATTGCAAGTTAGTTATTATTTTAATCAAGGGTGGAGTCAGGAGTTATCTCCAATTGGGGCACCGTGTTATGATTCTGTGAAGTGGGAACCAAAAGTTCTAGATTTTTTTTAAAAAGATATTTACTTTTTGGTAATTATTTTCCAATGTAATACCAAAAAAAGGATTTTTGTGTCAACTTATTAAAAATGAACTGTATATATGCTTAAAAATGACTACCATCTTCATTTTGTTGGCATTTTGTTAGTAAATAGTTATCAAATGTTAACTCATCCCAAAAAAAAAAAAAAAAAAGTTTTGAGGCCTGTGGGGCACGTGCCCCCAAAGGCCCCATGGCTCTACCATTGATTTTAATGAGCTTTCACATGCATTGAGCCTCTGTAATTGGCTTATTAATTGCAAGTTGTTTATTATTTTCTTAAGGAGCCTCAAACGGACGTTAGATCTCATAAATGTATGCAGAGTGATGGATGACATGGGAGAATTTGATTGAACTACCACAGGAAAGAGACACCGAGTGGGCTAGAAGATCCAGACTCCCAAATAAGAAGAGGAAAATAAGTAAAGTTACCTATTTTGGCATTAATCACCATCTCTAGCTTTATGTTTATTGCATTGAAGAGGCAAATCGGTTACCTATTTTTGTTTTTGTAGCTGCATAATTACAACATGATTACACATTATATTAAGTCATGTGATACCATCTTTGCCTCTTTTTTTTTTTCTTCTTCTAAGGGACAAGGCAATACCAACAAACACAATGAAAACCAAAAGAAGGAAAATGCTACTTACACATATCTTTTATCGATCATCCATATTTACTACTTACTTTATGTGTTAAAAGTGGATAAGTGAAAGTTATCATGTGGGGTCTAGTATGAAAAAAATGATAAAATACCACATAAGGGTGGGTGAGGCGCCACCATCTTATCATGAGCACCCAAGGATGTCGGTGTGAAACGTTCTCAAAATCATTTATACTTCTCCAAAATCCCTCAACCGTTATATTGGCAAAAAAAAAACACAGGAAAAGAAGTTGTTGGAAATGAACTAAAGAGACACATTGGTACGTTACAGATCTGGGCCAGCTTAGCACATTTTTGGTCTTTCGATTTGAGCCGTCCATTGATTAATGGATGACTCGGATGAAATCAGCGAGATACGTGTTGAGTTTTTTCAAACCAATACCAAACCCTTTTCCATCGGTTACTTATTTGGCATTGAATCACCATATCTTTAAGTTTAATTCAAAACTAAAGAGACACTTTGGTTACCTATTTCCATTTGTGTAGCCAAATATATACTGTGATTATACATTCTCCCGATTCCATTCTTCTTGATATATTTTCATTTTGCTTTTTGTTTGGTTTCAGATTTGGGTCTCAACTCTCAGGTGAGTGCCTACAATGTCTCTTCACATATCTCCTCCTACCTTGTAGACATCAGGTCAGAGATTTTTTAAATCTAATCTATAACTTCGCTTTGCTTCTCCTATGCTAAAAGATGCGTTGTATATATAGTGTCTTTCGAAGAAATTTGAGTACCATTGTATATAGATTGTTTCTAGAAGAAAATTGAGTACCATTCATCTTTCTTTCTCTCCTTCTTTGAATCTTTTTTTTTTTTTTTCCCTTTCTAATTTTAATTTCTTTTGAAATTATTTGGTATTTAGAATTGATTATGAATTTGAGTTTTATGTTGATTTTTACAATTCTTCTTATGTCTTAAATTTTTCTGCATGAATTTTCTCCCACGCATCGCACCGGGTAATCACTAGTTAATATATATGAATTAGGATCAAAAGTCATTTTTGCACTCAATCTTTTACGCAATTTTAAGCTATTTGATTTTGCTAGATCCAATGGTCCACCACCCAAAAAGAAAAAAAAAAAAAAAAAAAAACTGACCTAATAATGATATCATTGGATTTTAGGAGATTCAATGGTTTGAGAATTGTATGATAAATTGAGTAGAAAAATTGTGCCTCTTGATCTTGACCCCATGCATATAGGGATGTGATAGAGTAGTGGGATGTCCCAGACATTTAGAATGGTTTGCACTTGATCATTTTTGTATATAATCATATATGCAGTCCGATCAGGTAGGGACACGCAGATATAAGTTATGTCAGCACCATGCATTGGTCCCATGTAACTCGTAACTCACTAATGAACGAGATACAACTCTCAAAGCGAGTACTGATATAACTTATATTAGCATGTCTCTTGTGCATTAGTGGGATATGAAGTACATTGGACCAATGTAAGGAGTGTACGACCCCCAATGCATGGTGCTGATATAACTTATATCAACATGTGCTGATGGGAACATAACCGTGTGTATATATATATATATGTGTGTGTGTGTGTGTGTGTTCTATTGCTTTAGAGAAAGATAGGGAGATAAAGACTGCTTGATGTATCGAAATGGTTGAATTATTTCCATTATATAGACAAATAATTGTCCTTCAAGAGAGGTAGCAGCCTTTGATAATTATAGAAATAACTACCCCTAACATTTATAAATAAGACATTTAAAAACAATTGTCTCTAACAATTAAATTTCAAGGGTTTCCAATAGTCAAAAGTTAAATGAAATCTAATTGTTGGATTGAATAATATTATGCTCCTATGGTATAGATCACAATAATATTACACCATCTAATTGTATTTAAGAGCACATAACCAGTTATCCGATTGGTGATTAAGCAAAACGAACAATCTTGATTTAATTGCTCCTGGCTAGCTAAGCGCCCATGGCCCCATCAAAGCGCCACACAGCCCAAACAGTTGTGCTAGGATATGTTAGTGTTGACTGTGGAGTTTGTTGTTCACTTCAGAATTCAAAATTTTGATATACGTTTCTTTTTGCTAGATTTTCTTAGCAACCAAGCAGAGTAGGGTTTTTTTTTTTTTTTTTTTTGGCTCCATTCATAGCACACAACAGACGTTTGATGACATGTGGATTTTAGAGCCAAGGCCTTTGCTTTAAAGTTCTTTTTATTATTTTATTATTATTTTTATTATTTTTTTAGAGTTCAGTTATTACAAGTCTAGGCTTGCTGGTTGAGTTAGCATGGGTATGGGCGTATGGCTATATAAATTTTAGGTTATCTATCAAATATCAAGTAGGTGAACCAATATAAGATAATAATTAACAGGCAAGTCAGTAGTTGTTTTATTGTGGTCTAAACATTAATTATAAAAAAATTTATATGATTATAATTTTTCATGCCTTTGGTATGTATGGTTTATATGAAAAGATTACTAATCAGTGACAGAGCTAAAATTTATTTTAATAGGAGTGATTTTTATTTCATTGTAGAGTTTTATCTTAATTCTATAAATTAGTGGTGTGTAGATGCATTAGAGAGAGATCCATGCACACACAAATTGTGGTGGGAAAAAAAAATGATAAAATAAAACCAATAAGGGGACAATAAAGAATTTAACGGGGTGAATCTATAAATATTAAAAATCCAATATACAAAATTAAAATTCAAAAAAATAAAATAAAAAAAAGGGGTGAGTCCAGTGCCCCCATTGAGCCTTCTGTCCATCCTTGGTACTAATCCAATAGTGAGTTTCAAGAGAAGCTTCATCCTTAAATGTTGAGCTTTTTATTGGTTAGGAATATGAATTTATGAATTGGAAGCTTATGAGTATTTAATCAGTATAATATTTGGCATGTATGGCTTATATGAGAAGAGTACTAATCCAATGGTAGTTTTCATAAAATATAAGTCACACTATAAATAAACCCTTGTTATATTATTTTATATAGTAATTATATAGTGATACTTTGTGATAAAACCAAAAAAAAAAAAAAAAAAATGTCCATAAATTTTTTTGCCTTCCTAGTGTTGCAAATTTGCAATACCCATATATTTCCGGTTTATTCTCCCTTTTCAATATAGAACTCAACAAATAAGAATGAAGCTTTCTTAGAACAAAAATAAAGGTTGTTTACCATCAGTCTTTTGGCTTGATGGGTTGATGCTACAATTTTATTTTTGTTTTTTTGGTCAAGACTCAGTGTTTTTCCAAAGCTTTCAACTAGGGATTAATCACTGTTCGCAGGGAGGAAACCGCTGACTAGGGGATCTTTTTAACCAATGTGTTGGAATTTGAAATCGAAATCTTTCACCTCCACTTGAACCAGCCACCTTAGAACATAACTTCTTTACCATTAGGCTAACCCTTCGTGGTTGGGTTGATGTTACTTGAGTGGGATAGAATGTTGATGGTTTAAGGTTCAAAACCCTTTAATGTAACCCAAAAAAAAAAAAAAAAAAAATGAAAACAAAAGGAGGAAGAAAGAAAAGGGGAATCCTAAAATAAATATTAATTATTTTAGAAAATTTGATTTGTTATCCAAAAGTCAAAAACCTTGTCAGAAGGGTAAAAAAAAGGAAGGAGAAAAAAAACAAAAAAAAGGAAAGGAAAGAAAAAGGTAAAAAAAACGTGTCGGGAAGGAGGAGGAGGTAGGATGGGCGCGCCTGTTAGATTCCATATTTAAAATTTCCAAAATTTCCCGGTCCAAATTTCATATTTACAAGGCACAGACACGTAAAATATTCCAGTGCCCAAAAATAGACCGGAAAGATTCTGTGGAGGGAAATCTTTCCAAATAATGGAGTGCTTGACAATGGAAATTTCTTGTTCGAAGAAATATTTAATGGGTAAATCGATTCCCAATTTCTCACACGCCGAGAACCCATGGACTTCTCTGAGTTTGGTACCTCTGCCATGGACTGCTTGCAGTCTCACCTTTATCTGTACTAAGGTATTTTACAATCTTTACTAAATACGCATGTTTTATTTTCAGTGTTTTACTTTTCATTACGGTTTGTTTGGTTGGTAAGAAAACGGAGGAAACCCAAAAACCAAAAAGAAAAAAAGAAAACGGAGGAAACTAACAGGAATTCTACCCTTTTGGGTCTTACGTTAGTTGTTGTTTTGAGATCGTTGAAGAATGAGTATTTCAACTTACTATTCGATACAGTATGCTGGCATATGTTGAGAGGAGTTTGTTTTTTTTTTTTACTTCAGAATTCAAAATTTTGATATACGTTTCTTTTGCTTAATTTTCTCAGGAACCAAACAGCGGAAGGGGTTTTTTTTTTTGGCTCCATTCCTAGCGTACGACAGACGTTTTTGTGAATGGCTTGTTTTCCTTTTTCCTCCTTTTTTGGATAGGCTTGCATGTTCTTCTGTGGTGTGTTGTGTCGTGTGCATATAGTACTAAACCCTTTGCTGTTCTTGTTAATTTAATTTAATTTTTTTGTGTTTTTGTTTTGGAGAATTACAAATTGGTGGCCCAACTACGGCTAAATAATTACATATCAATATATATGAATGTCTTCAACCTTCATATTGTAGAATTATAAAATTATACTTTGCTCTTTATTTATTTATTTCTTGCTTCTAAGTTCGTAAGTCTAGACCATGGTGCCCAAAAATTTATTAGGATAGTTTTTTTTTTTTTTTTAATTTTATTTTTATAAATGATTTTGGCTGCCATTGTTTTGTCGATTCGGTTGTTTGTTCCACTCTTCATTTGAGTAAGCTAAGAGTGGGTTTTAGAGCCAAGGTTTTTGCTTTAAAGTTCTTTTAATGGGATTTTTTTTCTTTCTCTTTTTGGTTCAGTTATACAAGGCTAGACTTGCTAGTTGAGTTAACATGGGTATGGCTAAATAAATTTTAGGCCATCTATAAAGTAGGTGAATTAATTTCAATTAATAACATTTAAGTCAGTGATTCTCTTTGTTTTTGCTGCCTAAACATTAACTATCTAGAATTTATATTCTTTCAATTTTTTTATGGATTAAAGAAGCTCTTGAATTATATCATAATCTTTAGATTTTACATAGTGAAGCATTTATTAAGGAAGTTATTGAGGTTTTCGTATGAAGGAAGTTATTGAATTGGAATTTTTACGATTGATATTTTGGAAACTTGTAGTTGAAGAGTAAATTGCTTGATTTCCTTGTGAAAGCTAAATTCTAGAACATATAATTCTCTTTGTGATTCATCAGAAGCCATATCTTATATTGAACTCTGTTCCTCCCCCCCCCCCCCCCCCCCCCCCCCCCCCCCCCCCCACAATTCTTTTGTCATTACCCACATGATTGTCTTCTTTGTCCTTGTCTCATCCTTTTAGAACCTTTAACTTGCACAAACTTCTTTCATTCAAGTGCTCAAGTATCTTTATTCAACACTTTATAATCTATATAAAAAAAGTCTTCTCCCCTTCTTATTTTAACAAGGTTAGCTCTAAAATCTGCAGAATTGCCCAATCATATCTTTTGTTGAAGTAAGTCCGGAGCAGGAGCAACTTCTAGAGCAAATTCAAACTAGAATTGATCACTTTTAATTTGAAGTAGACCTCTGCTTTGCTTGGCTTGGCTTTGTTTCTTTTAGCCATAATCCCCTTAATCTCATCCTCATGAATAATTGAACAAAGATAGAAAAGTGGTGGAGCCGGCCCATTCTGTTTTTGAGCTAGCTTAAACAAGATCCTGAATGATCTTATATATTTTATTATTGCTCTGCTGAAGTTATACTTTTAGTGAAGCTGTGTTCCTGTGCAGGTGCTTTGTTCTGCCAGTGAAATATCCTTCTTGTGATTTGAGCAACATTTTGATATTAACTATATTATTCACATTACTATCGTATTGATGCCATTGCCATTGAACATCATTACTTGATGCTCAATTATCTTTCTAATTAGTGGTTTGCATCTAACAAAGCTAGTGGACTATGACAAAATTCAAATGATGTTTTGTACATTTGAATCTGTTACTGTTACTTATGAAAATTGAAGCATTCTTCCATATGTTGGAGACCTTTCTGTTGCGTGATCCTAAGAAAAAGTTTTAGTTTTCTTTCGCATATTTGATTGTATGGTACTGGATGATCTAAAACACATTAGCATAGGTGCAGGGGTACTAGTATGCTGCATTATGTTGGACACATGCTGGCCCTTCAGAAATGTTACCTTCTTCATGCTTTTTACCGTAGCTATGCATTTTTCAAGAAACTTGCAGTTTGATAGATCATCTAGTAGATGAACATATTTTGAATTACAGCACATACTACATATGTCATCAATTGTTACCAAAAGTTACAGTAATGAATTGATAATGAAAAATTGATTGTTCTGTTTTGGGGCTTTGATTGCCTTGGTTTTTAAACTTCTTTTATATAGATTTGTCTAAAATTTGTTTTGATATTCTTTCTTTGCTCAAACTGCAGGAAAATAGTAGTACAATATTACGAATTGTTGGGATGTTTACATCAGAGAGTGAATAAAAATGTCTGGGATTATCGATCATTCTCAAAGAATGAACCAAGAGAATGAAGTACCATTTCTTCCCGAAGAGATCATCTTCCAGATTCTCATTAGGCTGCCTGCTGAATTTCTCTACCACTGTGGGAAGTATGTTTGCAAGACTTGGCGTGAAATCATCCGAGACCCACGTTTTAAAGAGAGACACCTCTTGTTCTCTAGATCCGGTGTATTCATCCAAGAATCTTACGAGTCATTTGATGCCAGTTTCATTGAGAGCGAAGAGGGTGAGGTGAGAGTGAAACCTCTAGAACGCCAGTTTCCAGGACAAATGTTGGCTAGCTGTGAGGGCGTATCATTGTTTTATTACCATCATTGTCTGGATTTCCTCTATATCGTGAATCCTGTTACTAAAAAGGCCATAAATATCCCTTTTCCTTCCTTGATCCATGTTGCTTGGATAGGTTATTTTCGTATGGCACGCATTCCTCACACTGGTGAATTTAAAGTGTTATGCCGTCGTAGAGACCAGAATGGAAGATTTCATTGGCTTGTACTGACAGTGGGTACTAATGCGACATGGAGAAGAATCGATACTATTCCTGGAGAAGACAGCATTGATCTGGAGAAAGAGGTATGCAGTTTAGTTTCTGTTGAAGGGGTTGTTTATTGTGCCACGATTGGCATTGCTGGAGTTGGTAGACTCCTTGCCATTGATCTTCGTGATGAAACTATTCATAACATTATCATGCCATACGGTTCCTTTAATGGGCTTATAGAGATGAGGAAAAATCTTTATTGTATGATGTGCACATTGGAGTACTTTGAGGGGGGAGGAACATACGTAATGAAGGAGTTAGAAATATATATATTGAAGGACCTGCATTCAAGCCGATGGATTAAAGTTTATGAGATTGAAACAAATATGGAGGCAGAAGCGATTTGGTTTCGTGGTTTTTGGCCTGTTGCCTGCCTGGACGATGGGCATATGATCTTGAGGATTCCCAATGGAGACAAACATTCATTTGTGGCTTATGATCTGAAGACAAGGGAAATAACAGCTATTAATCTTGGCATCGTTGCTCCTAACGTAATTGTGATTTACAAGAGCAGTCTTGCTTCATGGTAAACACTAGATATTACTCTCAAGGCTATGAATGCTTTTTCTTCGATTATAGACTTGCAGTGACATCCTGCGTCTTAATTTTGTTCTGATTTTCCTCATAATTTTCTCTTACTTTGGAACTGTTACTTAGGGCCTGTTCGGCGTAGCTGTAACTTTTAGTGAAGTGCTTTTTTTTTTAAAGATCTGTGTTGAGAAGAGATTACTATAGAGAGGTTTCATGGTGTTTGGTTGTTGAATACTTAGAAGAACTTATGATATAAGAAGTGTTTTTTATTTGTTTGGTAATCATATTTGCTAAATTACTTCTAGCCTTGAATTTGACTATAGTACCCTTTCTAAGGGTGCCTTCTTTATTTGGTATCTTACTATTGAATCAGTCAAAATTTGTATGAAGTAAATGCATGTAAGGTTTTTAAATTTGTAATTTTATTTTTTTTTACTATTTTTTTTTTGGTACAAAGTGGTGGAAGCATTAGAGAAATTTCAATCACTAAACTATAAAATAAATGTAACAAAGTCAAGGATCTAATTCTTCAATTAAAAGATAAAAAAAATCCTAAATATTTGATGGGTAAATCGATTCCAAATAATATTTAATGGGTAAATCGGTTCCAATTTCTCACCCGCCGAGAACGCATGGACTTCTTTAATTGAGTTTCATACCTCTGCTATTGAGTGTTCGCAGCTGCACCTTTAACTGTACTAAGGTACTTACTATCTCTACTGAATGCCCATGTTTTATTCTGTGTTTTATTTTTCTTAATCGCTTGTTTGGTTGGTAAGAAAACGGAGGAAACTAAGAGGAATTCAACTTTTGGGTCTACGTTGGTTGTTGTTTTCAGATCGTTAAACAATGAGTAATTTAAAGGGTCTTTTTTTATTTTATTTTATCTTTCCCTTAGTCCTTATTTTAATTCTAGACCATGATGCACTAAAATATTGTTATGATGTTTTACTTTTTATTTTTTCTTAACCTTCTATTTGGTTCGTGGAATCTACCAAGGAAAAAAAATGAGAAGAAAATAAAATAAAAAGAAAAAATGAAATCATATCAAGCCAAAATGATTCAAATTCTTCTTATTCTTTTACCTTCTATTTAGTTCATGGATTCTACCAAGGAAAAAAACAGGAAGGGAAAAAAACTAAGAAGGAAAGAAAATGAAAGAAAAATATAAAATCATATCAAGCCAAAATTATTTAAATTCTTTATTTTTTTCCAATTTTCTATTGCAACCAAATAAAGAAAAGTATAATTCCTTATATTATATTTTTTTTTCCTTGATAAAATCCACAAACCAAATAGAGCCTCAATTTTCTATTGTAACGAAATAAGGGAAAGTACAATTCCCTATATTTTATTTTTATTTTTCCTTGATAAAATCTTTAAACCAAATAGAGCCCAAATGATTTTTGGTGACCGCATTTTGTTGATTTGGTTGTTTCTTCTGAGTTTATTCTCTCTTCAAGTATGCTGAGAGTGGATTTTAGGGCCAAGGCTTTTGCTTTAAAGTTCCTCTTTCTTTTTCCCTTTTTTTTTTTTTTTTGGGTTCAGTTATTACTAAATTTATTGAATTGTTTAATTTCTATATGAAGACAAAAATAGTCCCTTTTAGGTATATTATTATCACATCGTGTTGAAAATATATTATTATTATTATTATTATTATTATTGTAAATTTTAAAGTAGGGAGTTAATAATTTAAAATACAATAACCAATTTAAAAAAAGAAAAGAAAAAAAGAAGCAGCCATAAGATAATGAAAATATATACTCCGTATGAACAAAGCCTAGCTAGGGAGGAGAAAACGCAGTAGGGTTTGGCAAAATACAGTCAATTTGAGGCATTTCTTCTGTTGACCCAAGCAATTGACGCATATGGGGTCTTGTTTTTTAGCAGCATAAAATAGAATTTGGATCCTCTGAGTGAGACTATTGATTATTCACCTAACATTTTCCTGCAGAGTGAGACTCAATATTGCGCATCCTCTGTTGGACTGGGCAGACCGACTACATAATTAGACATACAAAAGCGTTCTGGAGATTATGCTGCCACGTGTACTTACCTTGTCAAATGTTGAATTTTTATTTCTAATTAAATAGTACGGTGGGGGTGAATAGAAGGGGGACCAAACGAGGGAGACGTGTAACGGTGGGACAGACAGCTAGCGCCGTTTCTCATTTGTGATTCTTGAATTCAATTCAAATTGTTTTTCTTTTATTGGATTCCTATTTTTAAGGGATTATGATTCTCAAACGATTGGTTTATTTTTCACATGATTTTATCATTTTTATGTCTCATTTTTTAGGGATCACACCCATCGCGATTTTAAGCGTAACTGGTATGAGGATGTTGCCGTATTCTGGTGATATTGTTTAACTCAAAGAGATATTGCTTTTACGTTTTGACTTTGTATTCAGTTTTTTGAAGCCTTCCGACATTAGAATCACAGCGATTGTAATTTTTATGTTTTTGGATCCATATTTAATTTATCTTGATGGTATAAAGGTTAGTTCATTTTAATTGACTGTGTTTATATTTTTGGATCCATATTCAAGATAGCATGGTTTTTTTTTTTTTTTTGGGGGGGGTGGGGAACTCCCCATTGTTATATGATAAAACTCTTAATTTATCTAGTTGTCATATTTAGTATCATATTGCATTCAATATTATCTTAAAAACATCACACTGTTATAAAAAAAAAAAAAAAATCTCAATTTATTTGAATATTTATGACACTAATAAGGAGAAAACAATGCAGGGGGAGAGGGAATTCCTACTGTTATTTAAAAAAAAAAAATCACAAATTATCTAAATATTCATGATTCTAAAAACATACCTATCTCTTTCTCTTTTTTTTTTGGTGGTGGGGGGAGGGGGGGTTGGGGAACTCCCCATTGTTATATGATAAAACTTATTCAGTATTATCTTAAAAACATCACATTGTTTTCTGAAAAAAAAAATCCCAACTTATCTAAATTTTTCTGGCACTAATGAGGGGAAAACAATGCAATGGGAGAGGAAATTCCTATTGTGATCTTAAAAAAAAAAAAAAAAAAAAACAAATTATATAGTATATAGATATATAACGGAGGAATGCCTCCCTGTTGATGCCATGTGTCAATTTATGAAAACCTACTGCATGTATAATCAACCCAAGCATATATATATATGTATATATATATATTACAAGACACTTATTCACGTGTCAATTTATGCCCGTTATTATTAATAACCAAGAAATATATAATCAACCCATGCATTACTGTAATTATAGGTAACAGCTGAATAACCAAGAAATATCAGGTAGATATATGGTGACATAAGTATAATTGTGCTGTAATACAATCCTACCCGCACTCGATCCTGTGCTCTATTTTTATAAAGTCCCACAGAGGAGTCATTTTATAAACCCTAAAATTGCATAATAAGCGATCAAAATGGGAAGGGACACCACCATTCCAAATATCACCCTGCAAGCAGAGAGCGAATTGATAAGAACAAAATTTAAATATTTACCACTAAATGGACCTTATGATCTGGTTTGACTTTTTACTACTTATATAACAAATTTTAATTTGTTATTTATGAGGTTCAATAATCAGAGATTAACCAACTTACGCAGTGCTAAGCACTTCTGCATGCAGTCCATATTCTTTGGCATAGATGAATGATGTTATGGATTGTGGCAATGCGGCCTGCAACAAATAAAAACCAATTTCTACACAAAACATCTCTGCGTAATATTGACAAGTGTGTTGTACTGTCTGTATTGGCCTAGAAACAATCAAGTGGTCCGAAGTATCTTGGAATTAAATGCATTTGGTTAGGTGGGGTGGGTTTGGGATTCAATTATTAAAAATATATATATATATATATATATATATAGGGAGATGATGGAGTGCAAATCGTTTGGACTATCCGAGATAGATCGCACCGTTGGGAGTTATGCGTGGTCTTCACGCGCATGCACGTATTTCCAATGAAGTTATCCCACTCCAACTTCATCGGTTCAAAAAGCATAAATTTAAACAACCAAAGTAAATAGTTTCCTTATATATTTATATTTTTAATGAGCAAAAGAAATTTTGTTAAATTTGAAAGAAGGTCAGAATACCTTATGACAGGAAATACCACCACACCCACAACTAGAAATTATAAATCTCCCAAACTAAGACTAACATCAGTTAGGGCACAACACAAAACACCCCCCGCTACCACTACCACCAGCTAGAGCCCAACACAACCCTGCACACTGAACCCCAACACCAATTGAGGAAAACCCAAGCTGCCATGATACAAAAACCTGAAGACCATTCCAAACATATTTCACCACAATAACAATAACACACTGGAGATTAGTCAAATATATATATATATATATATAGATAGATAGATAGATATTTTTCTTTTTTCAAGTGTGAAGTATATTTTATTTTTACTTACTTTTGTGAATTATCAACTACTATAATATTTTCTAATAAATACTTGCCTAATAATTATAATATTATAAATATGGAAAGTCTACAATATATGAGGGCAGCACCCTATTCAAATTGATGGGGCTCCATCATTTTATATGCAAATGGTGGGTCTATATAAAAATCTAGACTTTTGATTAGATTAAGGTGTCTTATAAAAGAAATAACAAAGGAAAATTTTAAATATAAAAAGTCTCATTGTTGGATAAAACTCAACTGAAATTTTTTTAAACACATAAACATATATATATTAATTGTTCTTTCAAATAAAAAGGTAAAGATATATAACATTTTGCATTTGTAATTAAATCTAGGTTATGAAATTAGAAATATTATTATTCTAATTAACCTGAATGGACCTATTCGAATGGTCGATATGATCCAATATAGGGCATGATTAAGGAATCACCTGGATGATTGCAACACGTAAGACATCCCCACGCAAACCCACCGCAACAGCGCCGATTGCCATCGCCACCGGTCCAGCAACAAACCTTAGAACCATCCCAAAAATGGCCAGGATTGTGCCACAGGCAATCATCTTTTTCTGTGATGCCATAAAGAGCCCTGCACATTGCATATTTAATTTTGAAACCCTAATAAGATTCAACACGACTCCATAAAAACCTATAATGAGATCTTACAGAATCCATTGAAATTTTGTTCTTGTGGTTAATTAGGAACGTGACTGTGCACGAAGTTAACCCTTGATGAGAAATCTAATCAGAATGATGATCAAACGGTCCAAATCGGCTCATCATTTGCTACATGGCTGCACCTACGATAACTCCACGTAAGGAAATTAAAGAACCACATGCAGTCAACCCTAGCAGTAGCAATTACGGAAGTCAGACCAAAGAACGGAAAGAATCTCAAAAAGTCAAAATGTACAATATTTCTTAGTATATTCTCTGCCATAAGTCTTGGAGTGATTTTAGCATGTCATGAATCATGATATTCTGAGTTAAGTAGGTCGATCTTAGAGCAATCTTGGTTATTTTGAAACTATTGACTTTCCATGCGTGGCTTCTATATATGCATTAGCCTTGTTGCAAATGCATATTCATTTATTTATTTATTTTTTTGGACAAACGAGGTATCTAACCCTTTTTGCATCCGATTAATCTCCATGCATGTGCAGTCCCCTTGTCCCACATGCATGATTCGAACTCAGAACTCCATTATTCATACTCATTAAGCAACGTGATTAGTCAATTTGGACTATGCATATCATTACAGAAAATTTCCTTACCATCTATTTTTTACACCAAAATCTAGCGTGTGATCGATTTCATGGAAATATATGATATGGGTTGTGACCTAGACCTAGCTTTGACCCCTAAATGGCCATTGCACATTTAAGTTGACACTCAAGATAAATTCAAGAAAAACTTGGTAGTGGCTACCTTCAGAGGGAGTGAGAAATTAAACCCAAAGCCTTATTGTGTTAATAGACTCACCCATACTAAACATTGAAGTTCCTGTCCCAGCTCTCGACATGATCAATATAGAATCCTCCACAATGCTTGGCATTTTAAAATGCCACCTACAAACATTGAGAAAACAAAAAGAAAACTTTAAAAATTATTAATGATTAACTCATCATTGGCTCAACCTATTAAAAAAAACAAAACCATGTCTTACATAGTTACATACCTATTTGCTATAAAAGCCCAAATGATGCCAATAACACAAGCGTAAGAATTAGGGTTCACAGCAAGTTTCAAGCACACAACCTTCATTAAACCCCAAAAAGAAGGCCTCGTGCTTGCTAAAACCTCGTTACCTTCCAAGTCCTTTTCCGGTTCATCCTGTCCAGCATAAGAATCTACAGCACTTGCACTCGAACAAATGTCCGTCTCTGTCCGCCGGATTTCCAACACGAACAACAAAACCGACAGCCATAATATGGCCTGCACCACCGACGATTGGACAACAAGATCAACGGCCGATGGACCGTACATGGCTTTCAATAGTGGCACCCCTACAACCAAAGAACTAGTTAAAGTGGAAAGAGAGAAACTTGTTATGCTCCAACCATAGGTGCCCTGTTTGCTGCACTTGACCCATAAGGCAAGCACCATCACGATAATAAACTTCGAAATGGCGTCGGCACCAATGAATTTGTAGTTCATCTTGAAAGGATTGATACGGGCAGTGAATTCGAAGGTGAAGAGAGGGAGGGTGAAGTAGCAAACGAGGCGGTTTATTGTGTCGCATTGTTCGGTGGTGAATAAGTGCCACCACTTGACTGAGCCGTAGCCTAGAAGTAGTGCAACATAGAGGGGGACCATGGCGGCCACCACCTTGTGAACATCTTCCCACCCTATCATTGTTTTTTCGTTTTTTTTTTCCCTCTCTCACCCTATCATTGTTTTTTCGTTCTCTCTCTCTCTCTCTCTCTCTCTCTCTCTCTCTCTCTCTCTCTCTCTCTCTCTCTCTCTCTCTCTCTCTCTCTCTCTCTCTCTCTCTCTCTCTCTCTCTCTCTCTCTCTCTCTCTCTCTCTCGTGCAGGCTATGTCAAACCCTTCAAAGGAAGGGCCTGCTCTAGCCTGCTTGGTTGAGGGTTTTGACACAATATTGGAATATAGGCTCTTTTCCCTAAATGGTAGGTTTTTTAGGTTTTATTCTAACTTTGGTGTGATTTTAAACTTTATTCCCAAACAGCGATAAATCGTGGTTGCTAACTACGATTTTAATAAAATCGTGGTTAGTAACCACGATTTTAGCTTTGGGTGTACAACTATGATTTTGAACTTAATTCCCAAACAGTGATAAATCGTGGTGGCTAACCACGATTTTAATAATAAAATCGTGGTTAGCCACCACGATTTATCGCTGTTTGGGAATAAAGTTCAAAATCACACCAAAATTGGAATAAAATTTAAAAAACCTACCATTTAGGGAAATGAGCCTTGGAATATATATATATATATATAGTGAAGCATGCAGCATGCTCATCAATTAAGGAACTGTATCAATGGGCATTACTTGCCTTTAAAAAGCACGTTTTTCTTTTGGGGGATAGAAGGGCATGTTTTTCAAAAATTAGTATCTCCATAGAGATATTATTATTATTAGAGTGAGGCTATTACCACCAGATAAAGTATTTAAAGCTTCTATTAGTTTACACTTTTTGAGATTTTATGAAAAATATAAAAGGTTTTTACGAAAATTAATCGCATCGTTTATTAGAAAACATCATTTTGAACAACTTTGTAAAATAAATGTTTTCCAAAATCTATCATTTAAACACACTTTTTGGCCATTTACAATCTCTATTTCATTTTCCATGAAAAATGCCAAAAAGTCTACTTAAATGACAGATTTTGGAAAAACTTTTTTCTACAAATTTTGTCTGAAATGATATTTTCTAGCCGATTATGTGATTAGTTTTGATAAATTTTTTTTTTATATTTTTCATAAAACCTTAAAACTATAAATTAAATGGGGGGCTTAGAGTATTTTATATGGTAGCAATAGCCTGGCCCTTATTATTATTATTATTATTATTATTAATTTTTTAAAGTAGAGAATCAATTCTTAGCCCTACAATGTACTTCTCAAACCCCTACAGTCCCACCCAAGCTTGGTACTTAGGCCACAAAAGTCAATGATAGCATGTATATGATTTTGATGATGAGCGGAGGGCATGCAAACTCATCCCTCTTTTCACAAGCTTTCCAAATTTTTGAATACGTAATCTAAGACACATATCAAGCCATTGACTTTTTTTTATTTAGAGGTCATCCCTTCCACAAAACAAGGGGAGTTAGTCTAATTAGTAGGAGGAGAGTCTTTCTATTTTATTAATTTGGATTCGATTTCTCTGGGGAGCACTCCAGGAACTAATTCCTGAATGCACTAAACCGATGTCGAGGAGCGCGCCCTTAAGATCACCCTGGGAGGGATTTAGTTGAAGTGCACACAAGCTGGTCCGAACATCCTGACTGTCAAACCGGAAAAAAAAAATAAAAAAATAAAAATAAAAGTCCAACTGTTAGATGAGTGTTTTGATATTTTTGTAATCTTTCACGAATAAAGAGAGAATGGTAACTCGTCAATAAACCTAGCTATGGGTAATGCTACTTTGCCCTACACTTTGCCAAATCATGGGTAATACTACTTTGCCCCCATACTTTGCCCCACTTAATGCATTTAGGAGGGTTTCAATTTTTAGGTTTTAACTCTATCAATGGGTCCCACAACTTTATCCTCCTAAATGCACTAAGTAAGGCAAAGTGTAGGGAAAAATGTGGGGCAAAGTAACATTGCCCATGATTAATTTTGTAGCGTAATGCTACCTTGCCTCACACTTTGCCCTACTAAATGCATTTAGGAGGGTTTCAATTTTTAAGGTTTAAGTCTATTAGTGGGTCTCACAAATTTACCCCTCCTAAGTCCTAAATGCACTAAGTAGGGCAAAGTGTAGAGCAAAGTGTGGTGCAAGGTAGCATTACCCTATAAAATCATGGGTAATGCTACTTTGCCCCATACTTTGCCTTACTTAATGCATTTAGGAGGGTTTCAATTTTAGGGTTTAACTTTATCAGTGGGTCCCACATTTTTACCTTCCTAAATGCACTAAGTAGGGCAAAGTGTAGGAAAAAGTGTGGGGCAAAGTAACATTATCCATGATTTTATAAGGTAATGCTACTTAGCCACACACTTTGCCCTACTTAATGCATTTAGGAGGATTTCAATTTTTAAGGTTTAACTCTATCAGTGGATCCCACAACTTTATCCTCCTAAATGCACTAAGTAGGGCAAAGTGTAGGGAAAAGTGTGAGGCAAAGTAACATTACCCATGATTTTATAGGGTAATGCTACTTTGCCCCACACTTTGCCCTACTTGATGCATTTAGGAGGGTTTCAATTTTTAGGGTTTAACTCTACTAGTGGATCCCACAACTTTACTCTCCTAAATGCACTAAATAGGGCAAAGTGTACGGCAAAGTGTAGGGCAAAGTGTGAGCAAAGTAGCATTGCCCATGATTTTATAAGGTAATGCTACTTTACCCCACACTTTGCCCTACTTAATGCATTTAGGAGGGTTTCAATTTTTATCCTATGTTTGGTAGGGAGGATGGAAAAGTGGGAGGAAAGAAAGGTAAAAAGGATAAACTTTTCATTCCTTGGGAAAGGAAACCTTATTCCTTCCAGTGTGTTTGGTAGGATGGATGGAATTATAGTTTCTTCATTCTTCTTTTCCTTCCTTTGTGTTTGGTAAATTAGATGGATGGATATTAAAAAGTATGATTTTACTTTTTTACCCTCACATGTAAAAGAAGTTGTGAAAATGTGAAAGCAACATAGTCATTTTAACAACAACCCATTCTTTCCCTCCATCTTTTCCCCCAAAATTGGAGGGATGAGAAAAAGGTGACTTGAGATATTAAATTTAAGAAGATTAGTTATGATAAATAGCACTATTAATTGATAAGGATGTCTAATCTATACTATATATTATTATATAAAAGAGAGAATGGCACGTGGCATATTTCTTGAGCATTCCTTCTCCGTTGATATTGAACTATTACGTGCCACTCTCTTAAGTCAACTCTTAACTAATTGTTGGAAAAAAATCAAATATCATTATTCCATTGGCTGCGATTTTCAGAAAGAAAAAAAAAATGTAATAGAATTATGTATATATATATATATTCAATATTTTATATTTCGGGAAATTTTTTTTTTCTTATGGAAAATCACCAATCACGTGGGATTTCAATCCGAAGGCAAGAAAATAATCTCAAATGATTTTCAAGTCCAAGATCCCATACCTGGAAGGAACTCTTCGTTTATGATATTTTTAGGACAATGCTTGTCTCCACAATAGAGTAGCAATTCCTTTTCCCTCCCATTCATATTATGCTACGTGTTATAGTTATTTTTAAAAATATATATATATATGGATACGGACATATGGACACGTAAATACAAATATATAGACACATATTCATATTCATTTGAACACATGAATATATATACATGGATATATGGACACATGTCTACAATATAACATAATATAAGAATACATGTATATAATTAATTCTCATTTGTTATGTTAGACACGTGGCATAATATGAGTGGGAGGGAAGAGGAGTTGCTCTTCCACTGTGAGGAGCCAAATATTATCCATATTTTTATAATCATAAAAATATTATTTACTAATCCGTGCCCGGGTGACCGTGCTGTGTGTACCCCTCTTGAAGTAAGAAGTTGAGTTTTATACTTGTGTTTTCAAAGAAGGCGGAACATTGATAAATTGATTCTAAAGTTCCACTAGAGGAATTTTAGCATCAAAACGCGAATTTAAAAGTAAAACTAAACGAATATTTTAGGCGACCGTTTTAGGTATAATTTTGTGCATAGAAGGTTTACTTGGTAGAGAAACAAATTAGGGCTCGTTTGGGTATCCAAATAGAAATTAAACTGTTATATTGTATTCACATAGTAATGAAAGTATCATTAAAAGATTATTTAAAATGTTATAGTTATAATTGATGTTACAATATCAATTTCTAGCAACACATAAAATTCAATTATTTTGAATTTCTAATCTCGTATTTGATGATGAATATTATTTTCTTCAATTTTTTCTTTTGATATGATGGATTTGTACCATATATTTTTTTTTTTTTTGGTCTTTGACCCAGTGTATCCCCAAAGTTGACAACCAATGGACTAATCACTGTCGCGACGGGTGGGCAGTGGTAAATCGCTAACTCAGGGATTTTTTCCAAAGTATTGGGACTCGAACTCGGGATCTTTCACCTTCACTCGAGACAACCACTTTGGGGCCAAGTGCCCAACCACTAGACCAACCCACTGGGATTTGTACCGTACTTTCAACACTATGTAAAATGCATTAAAATTATTTAATTTATTTATTTATTTTGTTTAATTTCTATTTAGACGTTCAACGAGCTCTTCTATTTTCTTTTTCTTTTGTGTTCTTGGCTGTGAACCCAAACGGGTTTTTAATACATTTTTTTTTGGATCTGATTTGTGTTTTAACTTCAGGAATGGCTATTGCAACCCCCCAAAGATATCAGTTGTCTCTCCATATTTTTTAATTAGAAAAATTATTATACAAAATTACCAAAAAGGCCTTAAATACCCCCACCCATCCCCTCTCCCGCACCCCTCTTCCACAAGTCCGACAACTCTTTCCAGCACCCCACCCCACTGGCGACGGTGAGGCAACAGCGACGGCAATACTCCCTCCCGTCGGCAGCCTTTTCCTTTCATCCTCCTCTTCCCTCTTTTTTTTTTTTTTTTTTTTTTTTTCCTTTTCCTTTTCTTCTCTTCTTCCCTCTCGTTGGCAGCCTTATTTTTGTTCTTTCCTTTTCTTTCTCTTCTCTCCTATCGGCAGAAAAAATGGAGGTTTTGAAAAAAAAAACCTCCCTTGCCGGAAAACACACAGATTTGACTAGTAGAGAAAAAAAAAAAAAAAGAGAAAGAAAAAGAAAGAAAGAAAGAAGAAAGAAAGAAAGAAAGAAGAAGAAAGAAAGAAAGAAAGAAGAGGAGAAGAAGAGAGAAGAGGAAGAACCTCCCTTGCCGGAAAACACACAGATCTGACGAGTAGAGGAAAAAAAAAAAAAAAAAGAAAAAAAGAAAGAAGAGAAGAAGAAAAGAGAAGAGGAAGAAGGGGTGCTCGTGCTTGCCGTCACCGTTGCCCTTTTTTGTCGTCGCTGTCGCCCTTCCAGATCAGGACTGTTGTATGGGGGAGTGGGGTGAGTGAGAAGGATTAAGGGTTATTTACAAGAAGGGGTATTTTAGTCTTTGAGAGGGGTAGGTATGTAAATTTGGGGGTGGGGAAATAAAGGAGGGGGGGTGGGGGAAGGGGAACTGATAACTTTGGAGGTTTGCAATAGCCGCTCCCCCTTTAACTTCTAAGTGTTAGTTTCGATATTTACCCACAAAATAATTGGAAAGCGAATGAATATTGATACTCGGATTTCGAAACATGAAAAACTCCAAAGGGCCGGGTACTACCAAAACGATGCGAAATAAATGGGTCGTGACAACAAACAAGTTGGGTTTGGGTTTTCTAGGCGTGGAGTCTTTTGGCAGGCTTATCTTGAAATGGGCTACAAAAATTAACAAGTTTCCCACAAACAAATGTGGGTACCTCAAACCTACTCCGGCTGAGATTTGGGTTCATATTAATCTCATACAATGCACAACCCATCAACAAATTTGCATCCAATAATGAGAAGGTGAATAGTCAATTTTATTTTAAATTTTTACTTATATAGATTTCAAAATTTTGAAAATTTTTTACATGACCTTAATATGTTTGCCTTAAAACAAAAAACCATGAGTATTACCTCATTCAATTATACCCATTACTAATTTTACTTGAAAACCCCTTTCTTAAATAATAAATATGAAAGACTTTATGGGAACTAATGTAAATTTATATCCAAGTGCGAGATAAGTCATCGCTTTTGGCATATAAACAAAAGAACAACATTGTATTGCTCAAAGAGTTTGTTGAAATGTTGTGGCAGAAGGGCTAACCAATTAAAAAATTTATTAAGGAAAATACTATAATTTTTTTAAAAACAAATAAAAAAACCCAAATTTTTAGCCCAAAAGATGTGGCATTGCATCAAACCATTATGGACATTTATTATTTTAATAATTTTCTAAATTAGGTGGCTAAGTTGTCACATCAATTGGCTAAGTAGATTTGAGCAAAAAATTTGGGCAATTGGGTAATTCTATTATTAGTGTCCCACATCAGTTGTAGACGATGTTTAAGATAGACTTAAGACTACGTTGGATACACTCTTAGAGAGGTGCATTTTTAACTTTAGGCCCAGAAGGATAAACCTATGAGGCTGATTGGTGTGCTGGGCCAAAGCATACAATATCTCTAGGGGGAGTTGGGCTGTGCGTCTTACAATGATATCAGAGCCAGGAACACCCTATTAGAGAGGTGCGTTATGGGCTTATGACCTATAAGACATGCCACTAGACCTGAGAGACAAATATTCTGGTTATTACTAATATAATTTGTTGTCTACTTAAAAAAAAAAAAGAAAAAAAAGAGAAAGAAAAAGGATTCTATAGCATTGCTCTCATTAAAGAGATAGTTATGCGATAATTGTCTCGTCATTTGGTTAAAAATAAATTCAGACACTTTAGTATTTTCCTAAGCAAAAATGTAATTATTTATAATTTTAAAAAATTTAAAATTCATACTATTAGTTCGGTCCCACCAAGTAAAGATTCCTGGGGTCCGTCCCTAAGCCTCAAGACTATAATGTGTCATTATATATAATGACTAAGTAATGACTCTTAATTGTGTAACTGATGCGAGGCTCTGCACCATTTGCGCTGAGGGAACTCGTTGGGCATTGATTTTCCTTACATGTAACAGAAAATACATAAACAAATTAAAAGAATAAAAGAGTTGATTAATAGCCGCTGTGTAATTCTCCTCTAGGCTGTGTATATAACATTCGAGAATTTCTGGCATCTCACTTGTACAAATGGATGCCCTGAAGCCTACTAGTGGCGGCCTCACGCTTGTCGTCACGGTGCTGTTCCTTTTAGGACAACTCTCACAGGTTTCTGGTCTTCCTTTTGAGAAAGTCACTGTGACTTTAGTCAACGAGTTGTGGACTAAATCGCCTTTATACCTTCGTTGCAGATCCGATGACGACGATCTTGGTGTACAGCTACTATACTACAAGCAAAGTTATAGGTGGTCCTTTCGCATCAATATTTGGGAGACGACAAATTTTTGGTGCGACTTCCATTGGGATTTCACACCCGAAATATTTGTTTCTGGAATGTTTACAATTTATGATGCGAGAAGGGATCAAGGTTTCTGTCATAGATTTTGCAATTGGAAGGTTATGGACGAAGGCTTAGTTGTTATGGACACTTACCGACACCGGTTGGTACACGTGTTTTCGTGGCCAAAACCGTTGAAATCATAGTTAGTAAAATATAGTATGGGAGAATACAAAACGACATATGTATGAAGTACAATTCAATTTTTTAAATAAAATATAATGAAAAATTTGATATACAAAAATAAAAATAAAAATAATATGGATATGAGGATGTATGGATACAATGCGAATTTTAATTAAAACTCCGAAACAAAAAATGTACGAGTTTGTTACGTTATTTCATTTAGTACATTTCTATTACTCATTATTTCTAAATTGTTTTATATAAATATTCATAAAATATTATTAAAAAACACTCACAAATAAAATAATAATCAATTTTATTATTTTGTTTTGTTTTATTTTGTGTATTTACTTAGAAATGAGTAGAAATTTTGTTAAGGAGAATTAATACGTAAATCTTCATCTATGTATATTTGAGCATTTGCCCAGAAAATTCCTATAGCATGGCTAAAATCTCAAACTCCATCCAACTTTTTGGAAATGCCTAACTATCTAAATTTAAATTTTTTCCATTCTGGACAACTATACTTATTGTCGGATTGGTCTTGTTCCTCCCATCTCCTCTCTTTCTCTCTCATCTCTCCATTATCCACGCCATTCTGTGATCTATCTCCTCTCTTCCCTCTTCATCTTCCTTTTATTTTTATTTTTATTTTTTCATCCTTCTTCGCAGATTTAGAAAAAATGCTCCATTGCCGGTGGATGTGGAAGCAATGTTCATAGCAGGGGAAAAAACCGCCGGCCATGGCTATCTAAACATAAACAAACAAAAAAAGAAAAAGAGAGAGAGAGAAAGAGAAAGAAAAGCATCAGATCTCCAATGACCCCAACCCTATTCAACATCAACCCATTAGTCCAAGCCTCCATCGTCAGATTCGTCGCCGTCGACCATCAGATCCACTACCGACCATGAGATCTGTTGCCACCATTCTCTCCCTTTTCTTCGTATCCTCGCCGACGACCCCATCAGCATTAACCCTCAGATCTGCCATACGGTGTTCTGAAGAAAAAAAAAAGTGGGAACTAGAAAGAGGAAGATTACACATCAAGGGGTTGGGGTTGGGGTTGGGTTTGGGTTTGGTGGAATTATTTTATTTTTTGAATTCCTTTTCTTGGGTTGGCCGGGGATGGGTCCCACCAGCGTCAAATCCCTTGCTTCGGTGAGGCCTTGGGTTTTGTTTTGGTTATTTGTTGGTTTTTCTGGATTACGATCTAGATCTATCCACACCATTCTCCGGGCTATATCCTCCCTTCCCTTTTATTCTCCTTCCTTTCTTTTTCCCTTATTTTTTTCTATTGACTTTCTCGCTCCCTCCCTTTCTCTCTTATCTCTCTTCTCTCTTTCTTCTTTCTTCTTTCTTCTTTCTTCTTTCTTCTTTTATTCTTATTCTTTTTGTTGGAATAAACTTCATGAGATAACTTATAATTGTTGGAATATTAGCAAAATAGCATAATAACAGAAGTTACGTATCTTGCACCAAATAGAGTTAATCCCGTTCCAGTTAGCAAATAGCAAAATAATAGAATTAATACAAGTTACCTTACATAAAATAAAGTCAATCCCAATCCAGCTAAAACGCGCGATAACGCTTCTCGAAGATAGTTGGAGCCTCCCATATGTGCAAGGGATTCTAGCAACTCTATCTTCGGGATTTAACTTAGCTCGGATTTAGATCCGTTCCTCTACGATCTTACACTAATCGGCAGAAACCAAGTACCTCCAACCTCTTTTCAAGATGCCTAATACAAACTCAAAACATATAGTAGTTAAGTATTAGATAGAACTCTTAACTTTGAACCTCAAGGTCACACCAAAAGTAACCATAAGTTGGTTCTCTCAAAACTCTTCAAATAACATACCCAGCATCCCTTTATATAGGAGAATTGATAGCTTATAAGAGAAGCAATAGGTTACTTGTAAAACTTAAACTCTTAGTCATTAATACAAAGATTCCATCTTATCCATAAAAGATTCTATATTATCTAGAAAAGATTTGATGTTATTCAAAATCTATCCAATAAAGATTTGATCTTATCCAAAAAGGATTTGATCTTATCTAAAAAGATTTGATCCTATCCAAAAAGATTTTTTTTAAAAAAATAATAAATCAGTTAATTTAAATCATTTCCAACAATTCCCCACTTGATTTAAATTAATAAAATCAATACGAAAATACTAACAATGGGCATCTAGGAAAGTCATGTGCATAAATGAAGGTGTCTTCAGGACTTGAACCTCCACTTAGTATAAACACATCAAAATTTATCAGAGAACTTAAGTGGACGTGCCTTGAACTTAAGGACCCATGTAGACAAACCGACATGTCATACACACATTCCTTTAAGAGGTTATTGTACTTCTAAAGCTGGCACCTTTTGAGTATGTGTCGAATCCCATTTTACTGAGTGATCCGGAGACAGCCTGTTATCTCTTGTGAAGTGACTAGCTTCAACACTCAGAAAGGTAAGTCTATCAAGAGTGCATCCTGTAACACTCCTATCCACATGATATATAGACTTATTAAGAGAAATTAAATTCTCAACCTCTCACAATTCACAGGACTCATCTGCAAGGAAACCAACTATAGGAATTGCACTAACTCATCATAGGAATGGACTCAATTTCATAAATTTAGTGCACACATAACGGTTGTTTCTTAGCTTGTTTTTCCCATTAAACCTGAGAATTCTCATCAGGTTGGGTTCCCACTAAGTACAACTCAATTACAGGCTTTCAGTCCCATTTCCCTCGATGAAGCTGAGATAAAATATCTCCCAAAACACTTAGTTAAGGGGTCAGCCAAATTCTCCTTGGACTTCACATATTGGATATCAATAATCTCATCATAAATAAAGATAAGTCCCTTCTGAGATTATGCATCAGATGAATTGGTCTGGATTTCCCATTATAGATCTCAATATATGCTTTAAGCATAGCAGATTGATTATCATAACATATGGTAATTGCTGGTACTGGCTTATTCTATATTGGTACGTCTACCAATAAATTCTTCAGCCATTCTGCTTCCTCTCCTGCGGATGAGAGTTCCATAAACTCAGATTCCATAGTAGAATGAGCTATACTGCCAAAGTGAAAATCCATTTAGTTATGGATGTCCCATCATCTAAAGATGAATTCCATGTTGCATTACTGTATCCTTAAAGTACAATAGGAAACCTCCCATAATGCAACCTATGATACATTATGCCTTTCAAATATCTCAAAACTCTACTCAATGCAGTCTAGTGCTCTTTCCAGGATTGCTTATGTTTCTACTCAGTTTTCCTACTGCATAGGTGATATCCAACATTGTGCAGTGCATTGCATCAATAAGACCACCAATAATCTAAGAATATTTGAGTTGAGATACACATTAGCCTTCATTCATTTTTAACTTGATGCCAGAATCATAAGTAGTTGATGCCGGAGAACAATCAAAATAATCAAATCTCCTCAGAATTTTCTCAACATAATTTGATTGTGAGAATGCGATCCCACTATCAGTTCTGAGTATTTTGATTCCGAGAATGACATAAGATTCTCCAAGATCTTGCATATCAAAATTTGATGACAAGAACTTCTTTGTTTCACTGATACACTCAAGATCTATGCCAAAATAGCATACCATCTGCATAGAAACATATGATTACTCCAGAATTGCTATCAAATTTGCTATAGATGCATACATGTGGCCCATTTATCTGATAACCATTCTCAAGAAGCGTTCTCCTGTATTTCTCATGCCACTGCTTTGGTGCTTGTTTCAGCCCATATAAGTACTTGACTGATTTGCAAACATTCTTCTCGTTCCTAAGCAGAACAAGACCTTCAGGCTTGCGTGAAATAAATTTCTTCTTTAAGTCCCCCATTTTAGGAATGCAGTCTTCACATCCATTTGATGAATGATCAGATTATTTACAGCAGCCAAAGCTATCATCAATCTGTAATTATTTTATCAACTATACATTGTAGAGAATTGAAAATTTTAATTTGTTTCAATTCATGAATAGAATTAGTATAGATAAAAAAATCAAGTATTTCACACCATGAACGACATAAAAATTATGGCTGATATTTGGATGGAAGCAAACATTTTGATAAAAATCAAAATTCTTTCTCTGGCCCATCTATCAATTAAAAGATTTAACCATGAAATAGCATAACTTTTGTCATCAAAACCACTAAATTTTCTTTTATAGTCTAGTCTAGACAATATGTCTAACTCAAACATTTAAAAAACATGCTTACCAAGCAAGTCACCAAATACGAGATTCTTCCTGATGTAAAAGACATACAAGATTTCTCTGGGAAGAATTATATCTTTTAGAGGTAAACTCAAGCTCAAAGGAGTCTTCCCCACAATTACAGATGAAGAAGTTCCCACAAGATGTTCATCTCACCCCCACTAGTTCATAGATATAGAACATGCTTTTGTCACCACATATGTGAAGGGTGGCACTAGTATCAATCCACCACTTAACATTTCCATTGACAATAGTAATTTCATTCATGAGAATACTAAACATGTCATCCTGCCTAATAATTTTGTATATGTTGTTCTGGCATCTAATGTATCCAAACAATGGGAATTCTTTTCATAATACCAAATGAATTCATATAGTTCAAGTCCGAGAGAAGTAAAGTAACTACAAGACTCGATTATTTTCAAATTGATGTAATGGGAGCAAAATATCTTTAAAATGAAGCTACGAGAGTAAACTATCTTTAAATTAAAGCTACTATAGGGAGAAAACTATTTTCAAATTGTTGGAATTAAATCCATGAAATAACTTCTAATTGTTGGAATATTAGCAAAATAGCATAATAACAGAAGTTACGTACCTTGTACCAAATAGAGTTAATCCCGTTCCAGTTAGCAAATAGCAAAATAATAGAATTAATATAAGTTACCTTACATAAAATAAAGTCAATCCCAATTCAGCTAAGAGGCGCGATAACGCTTCTTGAAGATAGTTGGAGCCTCCCATACGTGCAAGGGATTCTGGCAACTCTATCTTCGGGATTCAACTTAGCTCGGACTCAGATCTATTCCTCTACGATCTTGCACTAATTGGCAAGAACCAAGTACCTCCAACCTCTTTTCAAGATGCCCAACACAAACTCAAAACACATAGTAGTTGAGTATTAGATAAAACTCTTAACTTTGAACCTCAAGGTCACACCAAAAGTAACCATAAGTTGGTTCTTTCAAAACTCTTCAAATAACATACCCAGCATCCCTTTATATAGGAGAATTGATAGCTTATAAGAGAAGCAATAGGTTACTTGTAAAACTCAAACTCTTAGTCATTAATACAAAGATTCCATCTTATCCATAAAAGATTCTATCTTATCTAGAAAAGATTTGATCTTATCCAAAATCTATCCAATAAAGATTTGATCTTATCCAAAAAGGATTTGATCTTATCTAAAAAGATTTGATCCTATCCAAAAAGATTTTTTTTTTTTTTTTAAAAAAAAAATCAGTTAATTTAAATCATTTCCAACACTTTTTCTCTTGAAGATTAGAACCATGGCTGCAGGAAAAATCAAATAAAATAAACAAAAAATAAAGTTCGTTAGGAAAAAAGAAGCTCGCTGGAAAAAATGGAATTGGCTGGAACGTGGGTGACTTTGTTCCTTTTGACCAACAAAACCAAAATGACAATAGTGGTATAGTTGTCCAGAATGGAAAAAAATTAGCTAGTTAGGCATTTTCAAAAAGTTGGGTGAAGTTTGAGGTTGTAGTCAAATTATAGGATTTTTCTGCGCAAATGCCCTATATATTTTCATACCAGTATTCCTTAAATTATTTTATTGTTTTTGTCTTAAAATCATATGAAATTGATATGTATAGCAAAAAAATAGATACAATCATCTAATTTTTAACAAATTCAAAAAAAAATATAAGTTTGCTATAAACGTGATATGTATTTGTCAATGATTCAAGTAACTAAGTAAGAGTGCACTTATCGATAATACAATTAAGAATATTTTATTATAAGTATAATATGGAATATATCAAATATTAAAAAAAAAAAAAGAAAATGAGTATTTTTAATTATATTTGAACTTTATACTGTAAATGAGAGTTTTTTTTTTTATTTTTTATAATTTTATTTTATTAATATATACATAAGTGTATCATACGGGTATAATAAAGTAATGGGAAAATTATACTAACCACCCCTGAGGTTTGGCGAAACTATAAGGATCTCCCCTCACATTTAAAAAAATACATTGACCTCCCTTTAGTTTTTAATTTATTAACATTCAACTCCCTTCTATTAGACTAGTGTGAGAAAATAAACGGAATTTGCTTATGTCATATTAAAATATTATCGAAATACCTTTTTTACCCCTATATCCATTATTTACGACTTTTCGAAGTTCATATTTGAGAGTTCAAGCAATCTAATGATTCTTCACTTCTTGAGATGGAAACAATAACCCAACAACTGATGAATGGAAGAAAAAAAATATAAACATCACAACAAAAATGGAAAGAAAAAAAAGGGTAAATATCCAAAAACTGGTTCGTCTTCTCCGGCGGATCTCATCGGCTACACACAAACCCATTCACCCCACTGTTGAAACCCCCCACAAAACCCATTCGTCCCATCACCATCAGAACCAAAAGGAAAAAAGGAAAAAGAAAAAAATTTGATTCGTTGGCCACACAAACCCGCCGCCATGGTGACCCCTTCAATCAACCTCCATCTTCACTCAAACGTACCTAACTCCATCTACAACTCCACTACCTGCAATGGATTAGAACACGATAACTAAGCTACACCCCAAGCTGTACAAACTTTGAGAGGATCCATGAGAATAAAGAATCAACCCACTAACAATACTTGAATGAGCAGAAATTAGAAAAAGAACAAATCCAAATACATTTTATAAGAAATTATACCTTTAATGGAATAAAAATTTTCGCACGCCGAAAGGTTACAAAGAATTCGGGTCGACTTGTGGGTTGAATATGACAGTTCGAATTGGTGTTGTACATTCAAACATAGGGCAGTGGTTTAATGGAGATGGGTTTATGTGTTTGAGGGAGGAGTTACTCAAGCTTTGGGGTGGGGATGTTGCAAGAATGACGGTGACGTTTTTCGGGTTTTAGGAAAATAAGAATTTTGTCAAGGTGGTGGCATGGCGTAAGCCGTAAGGTCGACTAAAGGTTGATGAAGGGGATGGAGATTGTTGGTAATTTGAATCAGACCCGGTTGCAGGGAAAAAAAATGGACTTGGGGCAAAAAAGTCATTTTGTGCTCAAATTTGACAACATCCCGTGACAAAATAATGGAAGGGAGGTCAGTATAAATAAACTGAAACCTGAAGGGAGGTTATTCCAGTTTTTCAAATGTGAGGAGAGGTCCTCGTTGTTTCACCAAACCTTATAGGAGGTCAATGTAATTTTCCCGTAAGTATTTACTAACTAGGATTAAGAGTAGGTGGCTAGGTTTTTCAAAAGAGCAACGCTATATGATTCAAAAAGTTTATTTAAATTTACCCGCTTAATTTATGTGATAGTTGGGTTAGTTAAATTTTATTAATAAATTAACTACTCATAATGGATTGACATGGCAATTCCATTTTATTTAAGCAAGCAAATTTAAATAAAAAATTAACACTATCCTTTTAAAAAGCATGCCCCTAAAAGGTAGATCTACAAAATTTTATGCTAAAGTGTCGAATGGGTCAGATTAAGGAAATGATTCTTAGGACCACTTCTCTTAGCCCAATGAGTAAGAAGACCATGGCATTTTTGTAAATATAACTATTAATGTATAACAGTTTTCTATTTTCATGGGATACTAACATTTTCCTTAAAAATGCAATAAATTTTTTTTTCGAGAGTTCGATTATGATAAAAATCATATTTTTGAATTGTATTCATCGAGAGCTTCAAAACAAAACCGATGTTGGGTAGGAAATTTTGCAAATAAAAATTTGAAGTTAAATTAGAAATCAAATTAAGTTTAATATAACTTGAAAATCAAGAAAGTTAACTTTAACCTGAAATTTAGAAAAAACAAGTTAAATTTACTATTTAACTTGAAAATCAAGTTAAATTTACTTTGAAAATCAAGTTAAACCAACTTGAATTTCAAATTAATGCCCTTACCCTATAATCAAAATAACCACCAACAAATTCAAGCTTATCTCCCTACGTACATACAGCTACACATCAACTCCCTGCTTCAAAGATAGTAGTGCAAAAGTAGTTTCATGCTCAGAACCTTCCAGCAATAATCCCTACCAACATGTGCAAACTATAAAAAATACCTTAACAAGGACAACACCTACAAAGCAGAACATCAGACATTATTATAAATAATTTGATCTAGCAAGTTCGCAAATCATGTGAAGGCAAAACTCGTGCCACCCAAGGATCTTCGGTAATGGGATTTCAGTTTGCTGTTAGGATCTTCGTTGGGTATGGAGAGAGAGATAATAGGGAAAGGAGAGAGAGAAATGAGAGTGAGATTTTGAAGAAGCAGAGCTTGATCGAGATCTAGCAGGTGAGATCGAGCTCGGCCGTCGATTTGCCATTAACAACCCTCAAGCTCCACTGTCGATCTGCATTCGGTCTACAATCATGGGTTTGTGATGCTCTACGATGGTCTAGGGTCTGCTTAAAGCTCATTAAGATTCTTTGGTCGGCTTTGGGAAGCTAGAACGCTGGCTTTCGACAGAGAGAGAAAAAGAGTGAGAGGGAGGAGGAAGAGAAAAGGGTTTACACAGAGGCCATGTGACCCTTTCTGCTTTTGCAAGTGACCCTTTTTACTTTTGTAGAGAAATAGTGAATAGGATAATATGCGCGAATTAAAAGCCTACACATCTTTCGGCTTACAGTTTCGTTCTAAAAACTGGTCTTATATAGCACCATTGGTCAGATTATGGTTTTAGTTAGATCATAGATTAGTAGTACTATATTTGTAAGTTGGATGTAATTCGAACGGAATGGAATAATAATAAATTCGAGGTTCATCGTTGTCAAGCTTTGTCCGTTAGGGACAGTTTATCTGTACCAGACTACAAATTACGGCAAATGGTCGTGCACCCTCCTCTCAACTTCTGCTCTCTTTTATCATTTTCTTTTCAAAATAAATTTAAGGCACTAACTTACTATATTATCTTTGATTACGAACAAGATAAATCCAAATTCATGTTGGAATAAATCCATTAAATAACTTCTAATTATTGAATATTAGCAAAATAGCATAATAATAGAAGTTACATACCTTGCATCCAAATAGAGTTAATCCTGATCCAGCTAGTAAGTAGCAAAATAATAGAATAAATACGAGTTACCTTACATAAAATAAAGTCAATCCCCCAGAGGCGTGACAACGCTTCTTGAAGATAGTTGGAGCCTCCTACATGTGCAAGGGATTTTGGCAACTCTATCTTCGGGATTCAACTTAGCTTGGATTTAGATTCTGTTCCTCTACGATCTTGCACTAATCGACAGGAGCCAAATACCTTCAACTTCTTTTCAAGATGCTTAGTAAAACTAAAAGTAAAACAACGTATGTATACTAGGTAGTAAGGAATTAGTCATAAAATGAAAACTTCAACTTCTAATTGGTTTTTAAACACTTCCACACCACTACTCTTTATATATGAAGATAGGTGGCTTATAGTAGAAGCCAAGAATTTTCATCATAATTACAAAAATTCTATTCTATCCAAAACTTGATCTTATACAAGTTTGATCTTATCCAAACTTGATATTATCCAAGTTTGTTCCTATCCAAACTTGATCTTATCCAAAAGGATAAAATAATAATTTAAATCATTTCCAACAATTCAAGTTGTAGGTATGGTGTAGCGGAAGTAAAGAAAAGCAAAGCAGAGCACCATGTTTTAGAAAATATGAACAAGAACAATAAAATACTGAAACTTTATTATTAATTCTAAATGAATGGCCAAAGGCCAACAACCGTATTTATAGAGTGTTGAAACTAAGCTAGAGCACATAAACAACTAGTAAAAGAAAACTATTAGTTAGAAAATGATTAAAACAAAGGAAATTTGCCAAAATTGAAAATTAAAGTTTCGATTAATGTTTAGAATCTACTAATTTATGTTCCAAAATAAAAAAATAAAAAAAAAGTAGGAAATCAATTCTAATTTCAGTATCTAAAGTTATTAAAGAAAAAGTTTTTAAAATATGATAAAAACGTGTTTTTAGAGGCTTAAACAATGGAATTTGTTGAATTCCACTATCTTCATGATGAGAATTATTTCTTTCGACATTCCCTGTTGCACCACCAAATTTCGCACAATCTTGACACTAAAAAGCCTTCAATGCGATTCTTAAAGGTTTCTCTCCTTGCACAGATGTGGTACATTGATGTTATCCCCCAAAGTTTTCTTAGATATTCCTTTAACCCTTATGATTACTCCGAAATTTGAGACAAAACCATTTACTTGCAATATCCTATTGCAACCCTCCCTAATCTTTTGATATTTCGTGTTTGAAAAAGATTTTTGCCAAAAATCATACCAATTAATTGGAATAAAAGGTGACAAAGACAACAACCCTCAAAGCGGAAATGGGGTTTTGCCAAACTAGTACTCAAACTTGGGATCTCTATGGAATCCTAGGCCACAACCATTTTAACCTAATTAATTCTTACTTTAATTAGGCACACCTGCAAGCAAACAACACTCCCAATATTCAAATCTCCACCTCCACTAACTCCAAATCAGCACACAAGCACTTCTATCAATATAACCACCAATAACTTCTCATAGGCCAAATATCAAACACATTCAAAGCAATATCATCCCATCAAGTATATATGCAACATATAAACACAAGTTATATGGAAAGCAATAACAAGATGAACACAAGATGTATATGGAAAACCCCAACGGGTAAAAAACGACGGCCAACCAAACACAATCCACTATATCAAAAGAGACTTACAAGTAAAGGCAAGAAATAGATTACAATCCCAAATCCCATGGCAATCGTCTTTGTAACTTCTTCTTTCAGCTTGTAAACTAAGCTTATTGTCAAACTTAGCCTACTATACTAACGGCTTCCAAGATACCCCACTTGTACAACAATTTTGATAAGTATGTGGATGGATGAAAAGCAAATCAACTCAACCTTTATATAGGAGAAGAAGGTATATGGGTACATGTAAAGGTAAGATTCAACAATGGAGGTTCATTCAAGAGAAAGAAGCACAAAACACTCATCTATGGAGGCAAACTCACTATAGAGACACAAGCTCTCAATGGAGGCACACACAAGCTTCTTCTGCATTTCTTAGCCACAAAGAGGTCATCAGAATTATTTATACCTAGGGTTAGGTGTGTAGAGTTTACAAAAAGGGTAGGGAGAATCAATCTTAGAATATGCTTCAGGTCCCATGTCATTCGAACGGTGGTATGGGTGCATTCGAACGGTGCGGTAGCTACTAATAGACTCCCCTTGTTGCCACTACAACGTTCGAACGATCCATATGCACGTTCGAATGCAAAGTCTCTCGAGGACAAAGTTATATCTCGAGTTACATTGGCTTTAAATGGAAAAACTGTATACATTCGAACGGACCCTAAAAATTTCCTAAGAAGATTTCCCAACTATATCAATTTTAAGCTAAAAAACATCTTCTACACACACTCAAAGGCCAACAATGAAAATTAAACAAACTAACCACCTATGGTAGTAAAATGACCTCTAAGTCACTTACCATATCTAAAAGGTTGAGACTTAGTTAAACCAAACCACACATAAAGTCTCCACCGCTTCAAGTCTTCATCTTAATCACCAATGTAGCATAGGACATGGATAACCCTAGTCTACAATTACATCTCAAGGTTTTTGGCATTGGAATTAGACAACATGGGTCCATAGGATTCAACAGTGTTCCTTCAACAGCTACAAATCAAAGCAAAATCAAGTTAGTGAGTAAGAAAGGAAAAATGCTCAGCAAAATCAAGTTAGTGAGTAAGAAAGGAAAAATGCTCAATGTTAGAGAGAGAGAGAGACTGTGTGTTGTGTGTGTGTGTTCACATAAAGATGGAGTATGTCTAATATGAACTCATACGTCAGGGTGACTTCATGTTATGTATAGCATAGTACACATTGGGTAATGGCCATTTTAGATTACCTCAACATGGCCATGGATGTCACATTTGTTAATTTATTGTGCCTAATGCTGAGTTATAATATGATTGCAAAATTTAGTCCATAGAAAACTATAGGGAGGAAGAAATTTATTATAAGGTTTTATTGGAGTCATCAGACAATCCTAAGCAAATCAGTTTAGTGAGCAAATCAGTTTAGTGAACGGTTATGAAGTTATCACGAACTATGCTGAATAATAATTTACAAAAAGGAAGAACAAAAAACAAAACAAAAACAAAACGCACTAAAAGAAGAACAATACATACCTGTGATGGTGTAAATGAAAGCACTTTTGGTAGTTTTTAGCCAAGCCTCACGAGAGTCGAATTCTAGAACTAAACACCAAAAAGAAAACGTTGCTTGATTATGTGCCTTATGAAACAATTTAAAATAAATTAATAAATAAATAATGATGGAACCTAAAAAACAGAGTATGAAATAGCAGTGGCATAAATGCTTGGTATTGATGCTCTTTTAAAAATAACAGCAGTTAAGAGTGCAACCAAAAACCAATTACGGGGAAAAAAAGGATAAAAAGAATTGCTCTCATTTCAGCCATAACAAAATTGGTGGTAAAGCCAAAATATTAACTGCAAAGCAATTTCACACTGATCCCAACAAATCTTTGAAAACACCACCTGTGGCTGAACCAACAACATTAAGCTTGATAAAGAAAGGCCTAGGAGTAGTCCATGAGACCTGAATAACACAATTAGGGTTTTAATAAGTGCAGAGCATTCTCTTTGAAGGAGTAGAAAATATTCTGATGCAAGCGTAAAAACTTGATTCAAAACCAGGCTATGAGAAATAGGAGCATTTTGAAAGACGGTCTTGTTCCTGCTTTTTCATATCACCCACAGTAGGTAGATAACCCAACTTTCACAGGGAGGTCTATAGAATATGGATGAACAAAGGTTAAAGTAGCAAGAAGGTCAAACAATCAGCATTGGATAATAGCGTAAAGTACTTAGCAAGACTTTGACGAAAGGGGACTAATCTGATTGCAGTATAGGAAGAGATGGGTAAAAGTTTTCAAAGGAGCATGGCACAAGACACAGTAGGCTAAATTGATGATATATCATGCATAACCAGCAACATAAAAAAATTTATTTTAGGGGCTATGGGGAGTCTCCACATTTTTAGCCAGTTGAAAGTAGGAAGAAAGGGAGGGTTTCCCACAAGATTACGAGCTTATAGGCAGAGTTAAAGCTGAAGTCAGCATCCCTAGAGTGGCCCCAGATCAAATGATCCTTAGTACTAAATAACCTTCAGAATGTCACTGAGAGTTTGTAATTAGTCAAATGAGCAGGAATATCCCTATTACTAATGGACCTAAGAGAGTAATTTCCAAATGCAGAAATCATGAGAAAGCTAGATATCCTTTCCATCACCCATTATTTACGTCAATATTTCTCGAAGACAAATAAGACATTATCATGGCAGAACCCACAATTATTGAACCCTAACCAAAGCACCTTGCTTTTCTGTTCAAATCCACAACATATATCTCACATATACATTTCAGATGAGAATGAATTTTAAATTTTGACATGCATGTTAAATATTGAAAGGTGCACTGAACTTCAAAGTTAAGGATTGCATTCCCCGTATTTATTTATTTTTTAAATTTCAAGCAAGTTCTCCATGCATCTTAACATTACCATCATCACCCATCCCACAAGCTCATTTCAGTTTACTCATATAAAATCTCTCTATGATAACAATAAGAACATATCCTCCGTCAAAGCTCTAGATAAGACTTAACTAAAGGTATATGCC
Organism: Liquidambar formosana; assembly: GCA_039720395.1. Classification (NCBI taxonomy): domain Eukaryota; kingdom Viridiplantae; phylum Streptophyta; class Magnoliopsida; order Saxifragales; family Altingiaceae; genus Liquidambar; species Liquidambar formosana. Next base: position 40,028,576 of record CM077820.1, read on the forward strand.
TTTTCCATTAATTAATTTTCAATCACCAGGGTGTTAATACTTTGAATTTTTAATAGTTGTGAGAATAAAGAAGGTCACAGTGCTGAGTTTTTTTTTTCTTCAACATCATTGTTAATGAGATATTTTCTTCTTTTTTTTTCCCCCCCTTAGGTGATCAATCAAATATATAGGTGGTGTGCTAGAATAAAATAAGGAAGAATAAAAAAAAATCAAATCAACAAAACAAGGTTATGATTAAGAAAGAAGAATTCAAATCAACAATAAATCAATGTACCTACCTCATATGCCTTCATTGAATGATCAGCGGCCTCTTTACTCTCTCTACCACTCTTGACTTCGGCGAAATTCCGATAATAATCCTCTTTTCTATAGCCACCAAAAACAAAAAACACTAAAATCCCTTACCCAAAATTTCCAAACATGAATACTTGTTGCAATAAGTGAAAAGAGAAATCCCTCCCATCTCATGGACTTATGGTGAAAGATGCTGACCAGAGGCATGATATCCTTAGACATAAATTCATTAGCTTATCAAAAAAAAAAAAAAAAAAAAAGGTTCATTAACCAAAATTTAAATTGGTGATCCTCTTCAATGTTCAAGCACAGACTATGGATAGCTTCTTCCTCTTCTATGTTCATACACGATATGCCAATGATGTGTCTTGGGAGATTATATGCTGTGTGAGAGTTTGAAAGGAATTTTGAGAAGGGAGCAGTTACACACAGGTAGATAGATTGAGGGGGAGTGAGAGTTGTAAAGAAGACAATATATGTGTGTGATTTGTAATCTGAATTCCAAATTCTAATTACAATTCTGCTTTTATATCACCTAAACCAATGACATGAGGCCACACTAGCTTAACAGTGGGCCTAGATTCAAAGAGAAGAAAGAATGAATGAAATAGCAGAGTTAGAGAGGGAAGACTACAAAAGTTACCATGTCAGCGGACTGGTAAAAATATAGTAGTATAGATATAAATAAATTATCCAACGTAGAAATTATCTGTTGAATTTATCTCTATAATAGCCATTTTTTCTTTTTCTTTTTTATCAGTAAAGAAGAAATTTTATTATGGATTATATTATGGTCCAATTAAAAAATCTCATGTGGAAGACAACACTAAAAAGCTCCCATATACAATTTTAAGAAGGTGACAGTGATGAATTCCAGAAAAGCAGACAAACACCATATGTGCAAAGGGAAGCCCCACTATAGAATTCGAAGAATTTTGAAGTGCTAACCCATCTTCAATCCATCGCCTTCTCCCCAGCTTGTTGAAGTTGTATAACTGAAGACAACTCACTCAACATCAGCTTCCTCTTTCTATTTATTTATTTTTTTGAAGGGTGTTAACATATATATAGTTCATATATGTTAACAAAGGGCAAAAGAGTTTTATTAAATTTATATGAGGTTTAGAACAACATATGACCCAGACCATCATCACGCCTACTGGTCTCACTGAACACCCCTTATATTCCTTCATAGACAACACCTGAGATAACTGGACCTCTATTCGACAAAACCCAATACACAGACAAAGCAACAAACATCTAAACTGCATAAAAGTAGAAACTTACAATATATCCAATTGGAATGCAATAGAGCCTCCACAAACCACAAAAAAGCTATAGTCCACCACACTCAATGCTTCAATATTGCAACACAAACACCACTGAATCAGTATTTTCTTCTACAATATAGAATTTATTGGTCCGGCTGAGGAATGAAGCCTAACACCACCGAGATAGACCCACAATCTAATGCAAATCATTGTCTCACCTTCAACATTACCCCAGAAGTTAAGAAGCATAGGCACTGACAAGCAACACTGTTACGACACCGACGCAACAAATACTTAAAATCTAGGATATAACGTGGCGAGCACATGCCATTAATAAAATATATGTTATATATATATATATCATTAGATAGATAAAATCATGTAGTATGACATCCATCTTTCAAAATATATCTGTTGTATTGTTTTTGGAAATCTTGATAGAGTTATTCATTGATCAGATTGGGCAAAAAAGGAAAGAAGTATTTTAGAAGTGTGTTGTGTCCGTGCCCGACATGTTTACGACCTCGCTAAGCATCACCCTCTCTGTGTGGAATGAAATCGATAATCACGAGTGAGAAAATCACTGAAAAATGAAAAAAAAAAAATGAGCAAAAGCCCCATGAAATATATAGCAAGTACCGTTTCTCAAACCGACTTTGGACTTTTTGGTGTTGATGTTGCGCAAAATGCCTTCGTTTCTGATCTCAGTCTTCGATGTCAAGCTAATCAAGCAGCAGATTTACGAATCGGCCGACGAGATCTATCTTTTGCCGTCATTGTTCTCAACTTCTCTTATTGCTGCAGCGAAGAGAGAGAAAGCCTATAATATAGGTAGAGAGAGAAAGCGGTGGGAATTTGCATTTTTTGTAACGACATTTTGGTCGCTGTTTATCTTTACCCAATTAAAAATAGGTGGTCCGGCGGGGCCTGAGGATGGAAAAGCCAAACTTCTCTCAGGCTGTCACCTCCTTCAATTCCCCTCCACTTAAATTCACAGTAGTTGAAAGAAACCGCGGAAAAAGCCAGACTAAAACAGAATGCATAGAAACAGTTTTCCGGGTTGCCTTCCATGCCAACACGAGTAGAACAACTCAAGAATTTTTTTTGCCTACTAGGGACCTAAACACTCTTTTCACCATCAGTCATTATCGATCGCCCATGGTGATATCCGTAATTCTTTTTCTTGCATTTCTCGTCGGTCCCACCTCAGTCGCTTCCTCCGATACGTTTTCGCCACACGATGAATACCTGTTGGACTGTGGCGCCACTGCCATAGCCACCCTCGCCGGTGGTCGAAAATTCAAGCCTGACCAACTAATGGGTTCTTTCCTTTCTTCGAAACAGGACATCAAAATTTCTGTCCCGTTCGCCGACGTTCCTTTACCCATCTATCTACTGTCCGCAAGGATTTTTGTCGAGGAAAGTGTATATTCCTTTCCTATCAAACGCTCTGGTTGGCATTGGGTTCGGCTCCATTTCTACCCAATAAAGAATCCGAAATTCAATCTCCAGGATGCCGAGTTTGCAGTCAGCGCTGACAACTTGGTCCTCCTCCACAGCTTCAATGTCCATAATAATAGCCAGTGGATCCTCAAGGAGTTCCTGGTTAACGTAACCACCACAAAAGATTTCTCCCTCAAATTTTCTCCGATGAAAAACAGAATGGCTTTTGTTAATGCCATTGAGCTGGTTTCGGCGCCAAACAGCATAATAACCGATGTTGGCTCTTCCCTTGACCCGGTTGGGAACTTTTCGGGGCTGGAGTCTTTCTCCTACCAGACCCTCTTCAGGGTTAATGTTGGTGGACCACTTATCAGCTCACAAAGTGACCCACTCGGACGTACTTGGACGACCGAGGAGGCTTTTATCAGGGACAAATTATTTGCAAAAAGCGTCTCTGTCTCTCCTAGTGCAGTAACTTATTCAAAAGAAGAGTACGAGCTGATTGCACCCAGAAGCCTTTATGCCTCTGCCAGTCAGACGGCCGATTACCGCACCAACTCAATGTTCAACATTACCTGGAATTTTGACATGGAGCTTGCGTTTGGCTACTTGATTCGGGTGCATTTCTGTGATATTGTTAGTCACTCACTCCACGAGCTCCTGTTTAATGTTTATATCAATGGAAAGACGGCTATCTCTGCTTTAGATTTGTCGACGGAGACAGGTAATTTGTCTGTTGCTTTCTTCAAAGACATAGTGGTGAATGCTAAGCTTGTGCCTGATAATCAACTCACTCTTCAAGTTGGACCAATGAACCACCAAAACGGTTCATTGGATGCAATTCTGAACGGTGTTGAGCTATTTAAAATGAAAAATCTAGTCAATAGTTTGGATGAAGAATTTCACGTCAATGGCGGCACCAAGAGCATTGCCAGATCCAATTGGAATACCGCAGCTATAGTTGGGTTCACATTGTTGTTGGGGGCTTTAGTTTTTCTCGCTTCAATTGTCTTTAAGTTCCATTGTTTACTTCTGTTTGGTGGAGGAGATAATATAGAAGAAGAGTCTCCACTCAACACGGTCTCGAATGAAGTGGCTCCAACCATGACGGTCAATAACTCACTAGGGTCTCAAAAGAAGTGGCTCCACTCATCAGGTATGGAATTCAGCAGATGCTTCTCATTCTCAGAGTTGCAGAAAGCAACGAATAACTTCGATGAAAAACTGAAAATAGGTGAGGGAGGTTTTGGATCTGTATATGGGGTGGAAATTGATGACGGGACCAAAGTTGCCGTAAAGCGAGGGAACCCAATGATAGAACAAGGGATACACGAGTTCAAGAATGAAATCGAGACACTGTGCAAAATCTGGCATAAGAATTTGCTTCGGCTAATTGGTTTTTGTGCCGAAAACCTAGAAATGATTTTGGTCTTAGAATTTGTGTCCGGAGGAACTCTCCGTGATCACCTGTATGGGAAAAACATGCCCACAATGACATGGAAGCAGAGGTTGGAAATCTGTATCGGTGCTGCCAACGGCCTTGACTACCTTCATAGGGGTACTGGAATCATCCATCGGGATGTGAAGACCAGCAATATATTGCTAGACGAGACGAACGGAAGCTTCACAGCCAAGATATCTGATTTTGGATTTTCAAAAAATGCGCCTATTATAGGGAAGAGCCATGTAACAACTGTGGTCAAAGGGAGCGCTGGGTATCTTGATCCTGACTATTTCAGGACCGAGAAATTGACTTTAATGTCTGACGTCTACTCGTTTGGTGTGGTGCTATTTGAGGTGCTCTGCAGTAGGCCTGCTTTTGACGGCAAGCTCCCAGAAGAACAAATTAAATTGGCGGATTGGGCGCTGCAGTGTAAGAGGAAGGGCTTACTCCACGACATTATCGATCCTGTGCTTGTCGGTGTAATTGATCCTGAATCAATGAAGATATTTGTTGAAACTGCCGAGGAGTGCTTGGCCGAACATGGTGTCAAAAGGCCTACAATGACAAAAGTTGTCTGGCAATTGGAGAAAGCTTTGCAGCTGCAAGGAAAGACTGAGGAAGAAAGTGGAACATCAGTAGCAGCCATTGCCTCCCCTGGTGTTGGAACTGTTCCTACTACCTCCACCTCCACTAACCCACCAGTTTCTCAGCCCGACGAGATTTAAGGGTCCACCCGACGTGTGAGGTTTTGGTTTCCTGGTCAGAAGGAATTGGGTATGGTTAATACAGTATGAATGTTGCTTATGTATGGTCTAAATAAATGGATGTGAATGTCCAATCTATGTATCCTATTATTTACATATATATATATATATATATATATTTTATATGATAATATGATCCAAAGCATATTAGTTTTGTAATTATATTCGTCACCCATAACACGTAAAAATATACCGTCTAATTATACTCAATCATATTTAATTTTTAACCAAAAATTGATGGCTGATTTAGTTTTTAGTTAAAAATAGATGGCCTAACTAAAAACTAAATATGATTATTAATTAACTAAATTTTATGAGTGGAAGGCATTATTCGCGCTCCTCTAGTATCTCATGGCACTCTTCTCGGTTTCTATATTTTGACTCACAATCTCATTTTATTCTCATTCGCCTGTGATATTATGTGATTGTGTCACGGTTGCATACAAATTTTTCTCGTCTCTTTCATGTGGTCATTCCACCCACTCCATTGATGGGTCACCTCGCCTACAACTCCATTACCTTCGTTCTCCGTCCAAAGCTAACAAGGTGGTGACAACAATGCCCTCTTATCATGTTGTTCGAGACCAGAAAGGAAGAGGAAACCGAGATAGGAGAGAGGAGGAGGGGGTTTCACCCAAAAGAGGACTGAAACCCATCTCTGGTTACTGTTCATCTCCGGCTATTTGCTACTGGAAAGTCTCCATCACCGGTAAACAAAACTCATTTTACATTTGCAAAACCACCCATATATGAAAACCCCAGCCCAGAAATTTATCTTGGATCTGACAAAGAAAGCCTCCATTTTTTATTTATTTATTTATTATAATTATCTGACAAACAACGCTTTTTTGTTGGTCGTCTCATGAATTTGACCTATGTAGTTGGTATGGGTGTCACGACCCTACAAACATTAAATTGGTATAATGACATCATATGATATTCACGTAGCCTATTTGGGGCAGGGATCCACTCTAGTACCATTTTGTAGTAGACATGATCTTTAGCCATTCATTGGTGATGAAACCCAGTATTTGGATGATATAGATTATGTCCGATACTTTTGTTATTGGAGAGGATCTTTGCCTGCCTATTTGTTAGACTTGTAAAAGAAAGAAAAAGAATTCATTATAGAAGCATAATTCATTTCCCTTTCTTGTTTGGCATGGAGAGAATTTAAAATAAAAAGATTTTAATTAGGTCTTTTATTCCTTTTATAACTCTTTAATGAATCCAATTCCCTCGAAATTCCACAATCTTAAGCTGGATATTAGTACGTGTATTGAAATCCCATCAAACCCCCAGTAATTCCTTTATCTTTATAAATCCCTCGATTCTAAACATCGGATTGGAATTAGGGTTTAGAATTGAATTCTTTACATCGCCCCAAATCCCTCCATTCCAAACACAATGTAAATGAATTCTTTTCCTTATTTTTTTTATGGTTGCCAAACACAATGTAAGGGGTACCTGTAATCGACCCATGCCCTTAGTTATCCATAATCATCAATTGACTATGTAAAATACATTAAAAATGTTTAATTTCTATTTAGACGTTCAAACGAGTCCCCTTTTTTTCTTTTTTTGCTGTGAACCCAAATGAGCTCTTAATACATTTTTTTGGATTTGATTTGTGTTCTAAGTGTTAGTTTCAATATTTACCCACAAAATGATTGGATAGCAAATGAACAATACTCGGATTTCGGAACATCAAAAACTCTAAAGGGCTGGGGACTACCAAAACGATGCGAAATAAATGGGCTCGTGACAACTCACGTTGTCGAGTTGGGTTTGGGTTAGGTTCTATTAAATGTGAAATGGGCTTTCTATACGTAGAGTCTTTTGGCAGGCTTATCTTGAAATGGGCCACAAAATTAACAAGTTCCGTAGAAATAAGTTGGTTTTGGGTTACTTTCTATTGCACTCTAAACCTTTTTCCATTTTTTCTTTTTTCCTGCCTACCGTGCGTATTTTAAGCTAATTCCTAACAAGGTTTGGGTTTAAACTATTCTCATACGATGCACAATTTACTTGCAAGTTCATGTATTCGATGGTGAGGGAGCGAAGATTCAAAGTCAAGACTTTCGATTCCTATATAAGCTGAAATCATTTTCCATCTGTGCTCCCTTGTGGGTTAATTATTTAAAACTAGATCAATTGGTAGTTAAATCATTTTTCCTTTTATTGATCCATGTAAATCGTATAGCTTAACTCTATTCAATTTTCAAACGGTGATGAATTTCCTGATTACCAATTAAAAATTGAAGAAAACAAATATGCTTAATCAGTGATATTTATATTTCGATTCAGAAAATTATAGAAAGAACAATCGTCTTTATCTCTTGATAAAGGAAGGAGGCTAGTTAGGCTAAAATTTGTGACCTAATTTGTCCAAATCCAATATTGGCCGGGCTTGGCAAAACGCAGATCACTTGAAACATTATGAGAGTGTAAGACTAAGAAGTTTTTACATCGATCTAATGCAATTTGATCAAACTAATATACTCTTACATATTTTCCATTTTTACACTAAGACATTAACTTCATTTCTATACCAAGGGAATGAGACTAATGTCAAATCACAAATGGGCCACAAGAAATTGAATAATTAGACATAACTTGTAATTAAATATTGTATATTAGTATCACATGAACTAGGGCATCTTGGTTTAATGGTTAGTGCTATCTATTAATTAATTAGAATGAGATCTAGGGAGGTATCAAATGAAAGTGCATTTATACCGATATTTTTATATGTTATATCATATATGCAAGGCCTAGTGGAGGGTATTCGCTCTTCTTCAAGAAGCTTCTAAATAAATTAATATTGGCATTAATAACATCTATTAATTTACATTAGCATATAATGGAAGTAATTGCATCACTGAATCTCAGAAGAAAAAAATTTTAAAATTTGAAAATATTATATTGATTTGAATTTGAAATTTTTATCAATATAAATCTCACAAAAAGCACATGCAATGCGCTTGCACGTTGATTAGTAATCTTTTACACGCGTTTTTTCTTTTTTTCTTTTTTCGTTTTTTTTTCTTTTTTTTTTTTTGTAGCTAAGGGGCACTGTGATCGATCGACTGATGCCTCCTTAGTCATCAATAACCATCAATTGACTCCATTTTTTTCTATTCAATTTCTACTAGACAAAAGATATTGATATATTCTTGCCCACTTTAAAAGAGGATTATCTCACAAAGCTACCATTACTTGAGAATAAAGTAGCCGTTTAACTTTATTATTTGAACAAAAAATGAGGGATACAATCATAAAGCATTATTCTCCACATTTTTGCTTGATTATAGCACAAAATTAATATCAGGCATCAAAACAATATCAAGCAATACATCTTATGATAGGATTAATGCCCAAGTCCCTTCAACTGGAAATGGCATTTACTTTATTAGAAGTAAGATCTCGATCAATAGTAGTTAAACTAATCCAGTTTTTAGTAGCTTCACCCCCCAAAAAAAAAAAAAAAAAAATTACATATCCACCCTCCCTATTTAGAAGGTCTCAGAGATTAGTTTTTTGTTTTTTGTTTTTCATTTCTCTAGACTGAAACGATCAATTTAAAAACTCTAAAATGGCGTAGTAGGCCACCAACACTGGAAGGGACACCATCATGCCAAAGATCACCCTGCAAGTAAACAATAAACTGATAATAGTCAGTTTAAAACATTTATGAGAAAAGCCCTAGCTATATGTTTCTTTTTTAATTTTTAATTTTTTTTGCTTTCCCTAATTTTAATAAAAAATATTGGTCAAAATTAATAAGCTCAATACTAGAGTTAACAAACTTACGCAGTACTAAGCACGTTTGCATGCAGCCCATATTCTTTAGCATAGATGAAGGACGTTATGGATTGTGGCAATGCTGCCTGCAACAAATTGAAAAAAAATGATATCATATCGAAAATGAGTGATCATGTAGTGCTAATAGTTGCTGACATGCAAAATCAATTAAAAAAAAAGTAGTCTGATCGAAGGATCGTATAGAAAGAGTCATGGGTTCAATCTTCATTGTTGACAATTTATTTTTTAATTTAAAAAATTATTTAAAAAAAAATAAAAAAACCCTTAAAAATCATGTGTGGTGCAACAAGAAGAATGTGTAATCATCCTACTAATTATCAAATTTCATTTTTATGCACCTAAATTTAGAAGAAAAATAATAGATAAGCAAGAGAAGACCATATAACTTGGATGGGTTGGGTAGGTCAGGGCCGGGAGTAATAATAATAAATAAATAAAATAATAAAATGAAGTAAATTCATTGGAACCTCTAGCTTTTCAAGTAGTGCCGTCCGAGCTTTCAAGCATTTGTTTTGTTTAAACTATACAGATGCAAACCTTTTAAAAAGCCATCCAAGCTTCTTGAGCGTACACTTGCTTTAAGATTATACCTAGGCCGGGGAAACTCTTACCACAAAATTAAAAATATTTAAATAAATAAATTTCAAGCTTTTAAAGAGGCAAAGCCTCTCTCTCTCTTTCTCTCTCTCTCGCTCTCTCTCAAGTACCATGTCAATATCTTAAAATGAAAACAATGACTCCAATTATATGGAAGAACTCTACAAAAAAATGACAATATAAAAAGATTCTTAACCATTCCCTTTAGTCTATTTTCTTTTCAAATTTCGAATTCTCAAAGAAGTCAATAGCATTCAACGATTTGAATAGCTGGGTACGTTCAAACCACATATGCCAATGGAAAGATGCTTAAGTTGAAAAATGCTGCTTACGTAACTCTTGATCTGCACTAATTTTCTGCACCAACCGATGCGTTAGTCTGAGGGTTTGTTGATTTTTCAATAAGTCAACGTTGTATATTCAAATATGTGATCAGTTCGTGCAATATCTATAGTATTACACAAAAAGGTTATAAACTTGTACATCACATCTCGTAAATGATTCCATGATAGTTTGTTATTGCTATCTAAATATCTAGACGTGTAAGTAAAAATACACAAGACTCACATGTCATGTGAACCCAGATGCCTAGACACATGCCCTCTAAAATATATGAGGCTCACATGTAGGTTACGCTAGTCGGACTATTTCTGTATTTTAACACCAAAGTTATTTTCTGAACAAATAATTTGAAATAATATCCCCACTTATTTATTATTTATTTATTTTTTTCTGGTCCAATATTCCCACTAACTTTTTGTACGTGCACCATAGTTTCAATCAGATGCCACCAGTTATATATATATATATATATATATATATATATATATGATGCATATGGGACAAAACGTGCACTTAGGGCATGATAAAAAACAATTACCTGGATGATACAAACACGCAGGATATCACCATGCAAACCCACAGCGATAGCACCAATAGCCATTGCAGCTGGTCCAGCAATAAACCTTAAGACCATCCCAAACAGGGTTAGGCTTGTGCCACAGGCAATAAACTTTTCCTGCAACGCCATGAACAGCCCTGCACATATTCAAACCCTATTGAGTTTCATAAAGAACCCCATGCAAATATTGAACCCTCCATTAACCCTCCCATGCACTCCAGTGATTTGTTTTTTTTTTTTTTGGTTAGGTAACCCCAAATCCTTGATAATTGAGGAACTTAGTCACACTGATGACCGATCAAACGATCCAAATTGGCTCATCATGTCATTTGATGCATGGATCATCATTTAATTATCAAACGAGTACCAAGTTACATGTGTGCCAGAATCTTGATATGGGTTTCATGGAATATATGTGATATCATCCGTCACCATAGTAAACCATAAGATTCAAAAATAAATAAATAAATAAATGGTTAAATTAAAAAAAAAGAAAAAAAAAAAAAAAAAAAAAAAAAAAAAAAAAGGTCAATTGTTAGCAGTCTCACCCATACTAAACATGGCGGTGCCTGTCCCAGCTCTTGACATGATCAAAATGGATCCCTCCATGATGGTTGGCATTTTGAAGTGACACCTAAAAAATATTCACAAAATAAAATCCTACTATTTTATTAGTCATCCTTAGCTCAACACAATAAATTCACTTTTCTCAAAAAAAAAAAAAAAAATCATCGGTTAATTATTACCTGTTTGATATAAAAGCCCAAGCAAGGCCAACAATACAAGCGTACGAATTAGGGTTCATCGCGAGTTTCAGCCACACGATCCTCATCAAACGCCAAAAAGACGGCCTCGTGATCGTCACAACCTCATTTCCTTCTAAATCCTTTCCCGTTTCACCTGGTTTGACACTAGAATCACTGATAGTTGCGGTAGAAGAAATCCCAGTGCCTGACCGACGGAATTCCAAAACAAATAACAGAATCGTCAGCCATATAATAGCCTGCACCACAGAGGACTGGACAACAAGATCTACGGCCATTGGACCGTACATGGCTTTCAATAGAGGCACTCCTACGACAAGGGAATTTGTTAAGGCAGACAAAGAGAAGCTTGTTATAGACCAGCAATAGCTTCCTTTACTACTACACTTAGCCCAAAGGGCAAGCACGACCACGATAATAAACTTGGAAATAGCATCGGCACCAATGAATAAGTAGTTCATCTTGAAAGGATCGACATTGGCCGTGAACTCGAAGGTGAAGAGAGGGAGAGTGAAGAAGCAAACAAAGCGATTTATGGCATCGCATTGTTCGTGTGTAAATATGTGCCACCATCTCACAGACCCAAACCCTAAAATCAATGCAAAATAGAGTGGTAGCATGGCCACCACCACCTTGTAAACATCTTCCCACCCTATCATTTTTTCTTTGTGTATTTTCAACCCCTTAAAAGAAAAGGCCTAGCCTACTTAGTTGAGAGTTTGGAGGACACTTATGGAACGAATGTAACATGTTTGTCAATAGTAGCTAGGGGTATTTATATGCATGCAGAGACGAAAGCATATTTTTAAATTTTTTTTTTAAATTGTTATTTTTATTTATTTATTTTAATAGAGATAGCTAGCTTGGTGGGTGTATACGATTCTATGCCGTGGATTCGTGAGGGGTGACATAAGTTTTGTGGGGTTCATGAAAGTTAGCTTTCACCAACACAAAAAGGGTTTGTATTATGGTCAGCAATCTATAGAATAAGGAATGAGGTCCAGCGATTTATTCCACCCACCTGAGCAAATAGAGTTTGTGATTTTGTGTTATTATTGTTTAATTATTCTTAGCTTTATGATCATAGAAGGGGGTCCCTCACCGACCAGGATATGGAACTTTCGTGTTTGTGTGGTTGAGATCGGGACACATGGAATGACAAACCGGACAGTGCCAAAAGAATCTAGGCTGAGGGTAGCTAGATTAATATGAAAAATGAAAACCAATATTGTAAAAGTTGCATTAAAAAATATATATATATATTGGAAAAGTTGCCTTCTACTTGTGTAATATGTGGAGCAAGTTGATTTCGATTGTACGGATTTCGAAGCACTCTTTGGTATACTTAACATAATATACTTAAAATTATAGAGCATATAGAATAAATTCCACTATTTTTGTTTCATCATATATATGCCTGATAAATACAATAATTCTATCAACCCATTCCCTCTTGAAACGCAAACTCCACTCATTATATTCCCCCATATATGGTTTCTGATGGGATTTTGAAATATGCTGTTTGTTGCAAGGACTGATTTCAATGGTTCAGCTACTTGTATGGCTAAGGGCCAAGGGCTAATGGCTTTGTATCACGTCTGGAATAATTTTAATGTAGTACCTCTATCGAAAGTTCTTACTATGGTGACCTATGTGTAACTGAGTGTTCGATGTAATTGAAGTTAGAGCGACGACACGCGTAATAGGGAAACCTTATAGTGGAGGGGAAAAAAAAAAGTAGCTTTTATTCATTCCTCTCTTTGATCTATTCCTTCTGTCTGTATGCAAACAAGAGTGTACAATTTGTCCTGCCTATTGGTAAAGGCCGCATCATAATAGCCAATGTTGTTGCTTCCACAACTCTAACCATGTACTTAAAAAGCATATATGCCAACATTGTGATTGCTTAGTCATGGCAAAGTTGGTTATTGGCTTTATGTCCCCACCAATTCTGTTTGTAAAACAAGGTCAATCACAATATAAAGGGAGATTAATATTAAAATAGAAATTTGACCTAAAAAAAAAATTGTAATAGGATGCATCATGGCCTGTTTATGCAAAACAGTTTTTTTTCCTAATTAGCACACAGGAAAGGTAGCTTAAATTAAAGCATCAGAAAGAGTTTACAAAACAATTAAGTTGAGGACTGGTCTTTGGCCACTAGTCTAAGAGGTGGTACGCCCATATAAATCCTCATACATTAGCTGGAGAGTTAAAAGAAAGTAGATGAACATGTAGACGCTGCATCTTTTGCCAAAAGGTCGATCACAATATTTGCCTCAGCTCCCTGTGGCGCAGTAGGAGGCGGCGGAGATAGTGGCGGCATTCATGCATAGAGAGGCGTAATTGCAATCCAAAAGACGCTGGGGCCTATGACAATATCTTAATTAAATGCAACCAATGAATTAGTTTCCAAAAGACGCTGGTGCCTACAACAATATCTTAATTAAATGCAACCAATGATTTAGTTTCCACATGCAAACCTAAAATGTTTGGTGTTCTGCCCAACTTTAGGCCCCCTTAAACAGCCCGCCGCATTGCCATTGCGTGTGAAATGGTACCATTAATGGTATATTTTGCAAAGGTTACTGTAGAGAAACTCAAATGGTTTCTAGCTATTTCCAGTGTTCCATTGCAATGCTGTATCCACGTTTAATTAGCTTGGTGTAGGAGCTATTGGCAATTTCCACTTGATGAAAATAGGTGACCAAAATGTTCGTGATGGTGGATAATTTTTTTGTGCCATGATATGATGTGGAATGTATCAATTGGGTCCTTCCGAGTGAGTGTCTGTTTTTTGGTGTTTGGTATTTTGTCTATAAACTGGGTCTTTCCAAAGGAGTACTGTTGGGTGTTTTATTTTGTATTTTGGGTGGATGTTATGTATTTATTTATTTATTTTTTTATGGTATATTAATATATACTTAATTAATTCTAATATAAGTTATTTTACGCCTATCAAATGTATATATATATATATATATATGATGTGGAAAAAATTGGTTAATTTTGAAAAATAGAAAGACTCCTAAGAATCCACATTATCCAAAACATGGAAGGTAAGAATAGCTAGGATGGCTACAACACAAGATAATTTGGTATAGGAGGACTTTCAGAGCATCTCTAATGGGGTTAGTTATCCAACCCCCTTATCTACATTTAGCTAACGAATGTTTTCTAGCTAAATTATTTTTAATTAAAAAAGTGACACTTGCATGTTCTCCTTATATGCATCATTCTTTTTTATTTATCCACCAAATGATTAAAAAAGAAATATTATTAATAAAAAATTTGAAATAACTCAAAAATAACTAGTACTTTTGGAGTACTCACATGGATAGCTAGCTCGCTATTTTAAAATATGTCATTTTGTTAGATAAAGTAGTAAAAAAAATGACTGCAACCCTTGGAAATGCTTGAGTGCTAGCGTACATGGTGGTCGATATGGCAAGTAGCGTTTGGAAAAATATGGCCTTGTCTATGGTGGCATTTGGGTAAGGTAAGACGACCTGGTAATCTATAATTGTGAGCCCAAAACCAAACCAAACATTTTATGTTTGGTAAAGTAAATAATTTTAAACTATTTAGTATGTAATTTTGGGAGGGGAGTCGCAGAAGCTTTGAAGCTACGCCAATAATGATATGAACAACACTTTTTTTTTTATCAGCAAAAATATATTTTACTAAAGAGATAATTAAAATATTACACCCAATGATATGAGCAACACAGGGTAGAAAATTGGGCATCCTGGGCAGGACCCCTTGCAAAAATTCATCTATGTGATTGACGAATTGGTAGTCCCCTAATTTTGCTTGAATGGTTGGGTTATAACATGGCATATGCTCTCTAAATTCCAATATTTGGTTGTAGCATCTATAAGATATTTTTCTTTGAGGGATAGTTAATTGGATTCCACCTAGGAGTGGTTTAAAATTAATCGAAAATCTTAAGATGTCCAAGCCAGCAATCATACCTTACATTTATAGAATCCCTCATTGTAACCCCTCTCTAAGGGATCCGGATTTGGTGAAGTTTGGGACTTTAACTGTATGTTGAAGTTACCGCTGGATTAACGCTATGTGGTAAGGGAGAAGAAGGAACAGGTCGGATTCGCTGGTAGTAAAGCAATTGAGACCACAAAATCTAAGAACTGCTTTGCTACGTGCCAACGAATTCGAACCGTCCCTTCTTCTCCCTTGCCACGTGGTGTCAATTCAATGATAGTTTCACCATGCAATTAAAGTATCAAACTTCACCAAATCCCAATCCCCTCTCTAAGGTCTATCTTGGGAAAACTAATTGAATCTTAGAACAAGCCTACAAATTGCATGCTTCTTAATTATGTACGTGAGTCCAAGTAATGCAAGCTTGTGTAGTATATATCTACTATTGAAGATGAGAGATTTGAGGGGACAACTTACTATTATTATTTTGGGTACAGTCGGAAGGGTTTGAACTTCTAACCCATTTTAATCATATCTTTTACCCTCACCTTCCCTTACCGGTCAGCAAGCTCCAGTGGCTTGAGTATTTATCCATTTAATCAATCAAATTAGCGCACTCAAGAGTATATGTGCGTTTTTCCCATTCCTTTCAGCTAGAAGGATAAAGCGCCACAAATGACCATTTTTTATCCCAATTTTAGGCTACAATGTCTATATGCTTCACCATACTGTCGGTATGGCTTCTTCGATCCTATCCTCTACTAAAGGAACCAAGCTTTTCCATGGAACTCTATTACGTACCCTTTTCTTTTAGTTCAGTTATTTTGAATATATTCTCTCTCTCTCTCTCTCTCTCTCTCTCTCTCTCTGTCTCTCTCTCTCTAAGGAGGAACCAATTAAACTATCAATCCAAGAGAGAGATTCCAATTTGGGTGGTTCCTAACACTACACGTGTCATCACCCAAATTAAATTGGTAAAGCCTGAAGTAAACTCTTTACAGATGGTAACTTTAAACTAAAACCATTCAATGCAAATGGCTATGGAGCTGCGGATTTTTATTAAAAGGAGCAAGTGAGAAACCCATGTGGCATGGCCATTTTAAAACCAAACATGACTGAATAAAGGAAAGAAGAACAGTGGTACTGCTGTTGTAGTCAGAACAACTCTTGAAGAAGGCATTACTTCTTTTCCTAGGCGCGCATTTTATTCATGCAACAGACCTATCAAAATCAAAATCCCACAACCTTAATTTGGAAGCTGTGATATCATCCGTGACTGAGAAAGCATTTTTTTTTTTTTTAAATAATCAGAAAAAAATTATTGATTAAAGAGACATAGAAAACAGCCCAATACAGACAACCACCCCGGAATCCACACAAAAAATAACCCCACCAAAAGCAACAAAAAAAAAAAAAAAAAACCCCCCCGCAAAAAACAATCATAACCAACAAAAAGCAGAGCTTCCCAAAAACATAGCCCCTAGAATATAACAAAAACAAACAGAGCTAGCAAAACAGAAGAACATCAAGAAGAAGGAACTCATCTTAAACCCTGAAAAAGCTATTTCAAGCTGGACAATCTGAATTGTCTCCAAGAAGGATCCAATTGGACCACGTGGCAATAAAGCTCTAGGTCTTCTTTTTTCTTTTTCCTTTTTATTTTTCATTTTTTTTGGGAGGGGGTGTGTGTGTTTGGAAAGAAACTTGTATATAACTATGACACGGTCACATGGTGTCAAGTGCCAATGGGATCAGAGCAGAATGGGATTGTTGCTTGAGTCAAAAAATTCTTTGACAATCTCATTTTACTTCATCTTCATTAGCTTGTGACACCACGTTAGCTGTATCATAGTTGCATACAAGTTTTTCTCTCGTGTGTTTGGGGTTAACCCATTTGTTCTTTAATTGTGAAAATGTCCATTTTCTACTTGCTAGCACTGAAAACAGTCCTGCAAATGAAAGTAATCCATGAATGAGGTGGGTTGCAACTTTTATCATGGCATCCTCATGGACTCATGGCAAAGCTGAAGTACAAACAATAATTGCATGTGCTTTCAAACTTACGATTAAAGTTCAAAGTTCAAACATTCATTATTTGAAACTTAATTTCTAGTAATTAAAGTTCAAGAACCAAAAAAACTGAACCCTAACTCTCATAGGAGATGTGGGTTTAGGCGGGCTAGCAAGTTCAATTTAGATCCCACCCTTGATTTTGAAAAAGTTTCAAGAGAGGCAAGATATAGAAAAAATCACCTAACTAATATCTTTGAGTACATACAGTCGTTTTGTCCCACATGCACCAAACAATTACAAGATAAAGTTTACGAGGATAGCCTTGAAAGTGTACTATGAGAGTTGAATGGTTTGAAACATTAGTAATGGTTGTCACCTTAAATTTTGAATGAACCCTTGGCCTCCCCAACTTGGGGAGTTCTCGAGTATATATATATATGTATATACAAAAGGGCGGAGGGAGGGGTGTCAAGGACTCAGGGGGCACCTGACCCTTCTCACCAACTTAAAAAAAGCTTTTTTATTACACATAAATTTTGATATTTCTAAATTTGACCTGCTTAATTTTTTATTTTTTATTTTTAATTTGTCCTTCACGTTTTATTATGGTGATCCTCTTTCTTTCTTTTTTCCCTTCATATAAATAATTCTTACCTTTTTATTTCACAGAAGTTTAATTTTTCTAATTGTACCCATTTTATTATCAACAAATATTTATGTTTTGTATTAATTATTAAGTTCAAAAAAAATTTCTCTATTTCCTATTAGAAAAAAAAAAAAGATCGGTAGAATGTTACTTTTGAAGATTCTTTTAATTTATAGATTTTGATTAAAAAAAAAAAAACCCCCACAAACATCCAAATAAAAATCAACCATGCTATAGAAAATTTCTGACTACACTACTACATAAATGTATATTCATAAGAGCATCTCCAGTGATGTGAGGTATATTACTTGTATTATTACTATTTTAACACATGCTATAGTGTCAAATGCTACTATAAGAAAATGTGAATGACAAATTTAATAAATAAAAAATTTTTGGCATATCCAACCACCATCTTCTTTTTTTTTTTAACCAACTTTATACTATTTTAATTCAAGAGTGTCAAATATAACATAAAGATAAACTATTGCTAAAATATAGTCATAGCACACCTTTTAACACATAATTGGAGATGCTCTAAGCTAGCTTGGTCATTGCTAAATTGAATAGACAATGTAGAGGATGGAAAACATGGCACCCCAATGAATGAGCCACGACGAGAAGAGAAGAATGACATAACTGAGAAAGCACCAAAACAAGAGACAATGTAGCGAGTAGATTTGACTACATGATGGTCCCGACGCCCTTGACACATCAGATACCCACCACAGGTGTGCCAAAAGTCTTTTGACATCTCTCGCAATATCAAATGACGAGTAAGGACGTCAAGCTTCGTGCTATATATATATATATATAGAGAGAGAGAGAGAGAGGATGATGATTAGGTAAGTACGTGCTAATATAACTTATATCAATACCCGTATTGGGAGTTATATCTTGTGCATTAGTAAGATATGAAGTACATTGAATCAATGCAAAAGAATACAACCCCCAATGCATGGTGCTAATATAACTTATATCAACATGTATTGATGGAAACATAACCGCATATATATATAAAGCTAATTCTCTTTGTGGTTAGATTGCACCTTGGAAATACTAAAATACATTTATAAGTTAATAAAGGTAATAGATGATTTAGTAATTTTACCAATTTTAAAAAACCCACCACAATCTGTTTCTCCTTAATTCTCTTCCACATATACACATGCAGTTTAAAAAACTTGGAAATTGACATAACAGTTCCATTGATAGAGTGAAAACTTGAAAAGACATGTTACACATGCATCGCGTATGCTCAATTACTAGTATATATAGATAGATTATTGGACTATCTTGATTAGATTAGTATGTGCTCACTTAAGTAATTTTAAAACTATGCATAGGGGATTATACCACATGTATTAGTTTAATGTACCTTATAACCTATTAATGCACGAAATATAACTCTCAATTCGAATATTAATATAAGTTCTATCGGCACATGCTTATTGATTGTCATCCTACAACTAGAGGGGCTTAAAATTGGAACTTGGAAGCACATTACATTATGAAGGGTGATATTTGAGTCTAATGCCCAATCCTTTAAACAGGCCTGACATACATGGGCGAACCTAGGAATTTACTATTTTAAGAAAACATATTTAGAGAAAAAATAAACAGAAGGCAAAATTAACAATATTTATATAAAAAGGCCATAAATATTGATGGATGACATTTTTATTTGTTAAACTACCATAATAATATGGGTACATAGAATACCTCAACGAAAACGAATGGGTTTCTTATAATTGGATTACGAGTCCCACGCAATTATGAACTTTGACGATACACCTACGCGTCAATGGAAAAGGCTACTAGAGTCTCTCCAATAATATCCACACTTCAAGTTCTATGACTATGGTAATGGTTGCCAAAAAGATGAAATAGAGAGAAGAAAAGGACTATGAATTCTTTCACATTACATCTGTTTTCAACAGACTTATATATATAGGTATGTCTTATGTATGTTCCCAACAAATACAATTCTTTAATCCCAATTAACTTATGTGGACGTTCCATGGGTTGTGGGTCGTGTCAAAACCCAATCCAAATGCCAACACTATTCAAAATCGTTACTGCTTTCCCAATAATTTTTATATTTTAAAAGCATTGCATGATAGCCTTATTATTATTTGAATAGAGCTAGGTATGAGGAAATGGGTCTCCATCTCTTGCATCCATCATAAAATATCTTCAGCTCTTTTTATCTATATTTAGCGTGCGTTAAGAGCAGAGATTATTAATTAATTACCTCTTTTATCTTTAAAGGATTTGAATTCCAAACCTTATTGTAAGAATATGAAGTTTAGTGAATTCAAACCTTTAAAATTGAATCGTAGTAGTAGTTCGTTTGCTTACTACTCGGTGCATTGTCAAGTCATTTTCATGGAGGAAGAAGAACCAAGTCAGTTGTCTACTCCATCAAGCCTGATTTCGATCTATGCTATATATGCTCAGTCTATCCTTGGAATATTCTTTAGAATTTAGAAAAATAATTTTAAAAAAACTAAAACAAATTATCCACCACACGGTCCTCACACTGCTTAAATTAAAGCACTCCTGATTCCTGAGAAGTCCTGTAGGCCTTTGCTTACCCTCTGTTTGGTTCGTAGATTTTAGGATGGAAAAAAAAAAAAAAAAAGAAAAAAAAATTTTGGGGCATTATATTATGACATTTTCCTTCCTCTTTTTTCATTTTTTGGAAAATGTTAATTATATTGTGACATGAAAAGTTCAAACTCTCACGCAGGGATGGATTCAACTCTTGCAATTTCACATTGAGTTTGGATCCCATTCCAAATGAAAGTGGATCAATTGCCAAATTACCCCCCAAAAAAAAAAATTTACTTTTTTTTTTGGGGTAAGTAAAAAAAATATAAATTTTACTTTTCAATATCATGAATTTGGTTGGCCCATTTTCGGCTTCTCTTCCACTTGGTCCAATCACACATGGCATGTTGTTATACAAAATCATAAGAAAATTAGAAGCTGCTAGTAGCAGTAGAGATTCTTATTAGTATTTGGGAATTATATTTTAAACTGATTTTGTTATCACAAGTAATTTTTTATCTGTTTGGCAACAATATCTGTTGAACTGATTTTGACACTGAAATAACACTATTGCCCTTACAAAGAAAGCAATGAAGTGACAAAAAAATTAAGGGTTTAGGGCTTTTATAAGAACGATTTGAGAAAAAGAAGAAAGATACCAAAAAAGATGTTGAAGAGAAAGAGAAAGATTGGTTTTACTTGGTGAAATCTTTGTCAGAGAGAATTTGTTTTGGTTGTGGATGGTACTCACAGAGAGAGATGAGAGAGCGAGAATGACAGATTTGAGGATGATCGAGGCAAAATCGTATAATTGTGGATGCAGCAAACTTTTTTGGAAAAGGTCCCTGCTTTGGCGCTTGGCAGTACCTCGGAGGATTAGTCATAAGCGAAGCCTAGGGACACCTTGGGAAATTAAAAAAAAAAAAAAAAAAAAACCGTATGATTGTGGGCTGAGAGGATATGATTGGTATTCTTTCATTGAGGTTAAAATGTGGAGGGTATATTTGGTAATACATTAAATTTCATGAAAGACTTACACCTAATTCTTTGTCAATTTTGAAAGAAGCTAGGATACCCCAACTTAAGAAAAAGTGGATCTAAAATCACTTTTGATAGTTAAAATAGATTATAAAGATTAAGAAAAAAATACCCAAACAGACTCAAAATAGATTTTGGACCTCCCAAAATCTAATCCAAACAGGCACTTATGGAGAGGTGAGGTCTTTGGAAGTTGTTGGGCCAGTCCACCCCAGCTTAAATCTTGACATGAGCCTCCTCCCTCCACGAGAAGGAAAGCATTCTCTCTCTCCTCTTTTTTTTTTTTGTGCTTTTTCTTTGTGTGTGTGTGTGGGTGGTTAATCCACGAGAAGGAACATGAATCGATCAATCAACTTTTATTCTTGAATGAAATTTCCCAACTAGGCTTGGTTGGTTACGAATCTTGTCTTTTGGCCATCCAATTGGAGTTATCTACACTTTTGAGTGGCCATTTTCGTTAGATATGCTTAAATCCAACTCTTTGTTGCTAATTTGATAATCTTGTGCTAGAATATATATAACTGTCTTAAGCTAAATTCGATTCCACTCGGTTCCCTTCGTAGGCGCTGCCTTTGAATCGCCAACTCATTCTTCAACAAGCACAACGTCGTCAATGATTTTGAGTCTAATGACATGTCTTATCCCAATAAAGATGTGTGATTTGCGAAAATCTTGGTTTCAACTTACTTGGATGCATGTGTGGGTGTATGTATGTGTTGTCCTATCATTTGGCTTTATAAAAATAAAATATATAAATAAATAAAACACGATTAGCCTGGGACAAATACAATGTGGTTGCTCTCAAGGCACATGCAATCACTAAATTTTTTTTCTTTTTTTCTAACAAATAATTTTGGAAAATTTATTAAAGTGCCCCAACCTCATTTACACTAAGCTTTTCTTTCTTCCCCCCCCCCCCCCCCCCCCCCCTCCTCTCTTCTCCCAAGTCCCAACCTACTTCTTTTTTCTTTTTCTTTTTTTTTTAATTACTAAAATATATATGTAAAAGGCTAGACATACACACTTTTATAAACATTATGATTAAAATTTTGAAATTATTACTTTCCTGAATTTCGAAGGTAAATGTAGGAAAAATTTACTCTTGTAGAAAAATTTGGTTTGTAAATTTTAATGTGCAACCATTGAAAAAATAAAACAAATCCGAAATTCGAGCCTTCTATGCTGATGTTTATGGGTCATTTTTTATACCGTCAAGAGTTTGAACTCTTGGAAATTAAACATCCACTAGAATTACTTGTGGTGAACAGTTTTGGTGACGTGGTTCTAGTTTTTGGTTCCTTCTCTGTAGAGAAGTGAGAAGTCCATGGGGGAGAAAAAGATGTCTTAATTAGCTCAAGAGTGACGCCTTACCTAGAAGAAAATTCAAAATTCTCACCTAGGGGTGGCCTTTTTTTCTCCTCTCCTCATGATTAGTTGAATAGAGTGGAAACTGGAAACTGCTGTTACCCAATTTTTTAACTCACTCATGCATGCATACATGATTTTTGTTGCCTGCATATTCCATACATTAATTATATGTATTGTAATACGTATATGTATATAACTTATAAAAAAAAAAAACAAAAAATAAAAAAGTCCAGTTTGGCATGGAAAATTCAAACTTCACAAAAAAAAAAAAAAAAAAAAAATTGTTTTTTTAAATAATAAACAACTAAACATAAGTTCACATATCCCATAAATTTATTATTAAAAAAAAAGAAAAAGAAAAAAAAAATCATTTTAACAGCAACACTAGCAAAATTAAAAATTAAAAAAAATAGTTTAAACTGTATAATACGAGTAGGAATGTAGGATACTCAACTTTGTTGTATTACATGGAATTTTGGGCCTCGGTCTTGGGCTCTAGGCAAGCAATGTATGGGAGCGCCATCAAAGTCATCTTAGTAGTAAATAGTTAAAAGGGGGTCTTTATCGGCACCCCAAGACTTACTTTTCATTCCTACTTATTTTATATTTTAAAGTTTTATAAAAAATATAAAAAATTTTCATAAGAACTGGTGACGCTGTCTATTAGAATATATCATTTTGAATAATTTTATAAAAGGCATTTTTTTTAAAAGCTTTTGTTTAAGTGGATTTTTTAGCCATTTACGTCTCTTTTTCATAAATGACTAAAAAAACCCAATTAAAGGATAGATTTTGAAAAAAATTTCATATACAAAATTGTTCAAAATGATATTTTCTAGTGAACTACGCGGTCAGTTTTCATGAAAACCTTTTATATTTTTCATAAAACTTTAAAATGCAAAATAAATGGGGGATAAAAAGCAAATCATGAGACGCCAATAGAGGTTCCCATAGTTAAATACTAAATAGCAAATAGCCAAATATCTTCATAAAAATCTTAAGGGGTGAACTAAGTGGTTCTAAGGTCTTTTGTTTAAATAATAAGTTTTGACTTCAACTCTCGCCATTCCATGGACTTTGTCCTGATATTAGGAAAAAACAAAAAGTGTCATTTAGATTTTTCTTTTTTTTCTTTCTTTTAACCAATCCGTACACCCTACTAGGTTCCACCCAAAAATGGAATAAGGAATTGAACTTGGAACCTCCTCCATAGAAAGGGTTGGAGAGGTGCCACTTTTGTTGACATTTATGTTAATGGGTAAGCAAAATTTTGATTTTTCTTTTATGATAATTGAATCTATTCTTACCATAATCCCTTTAATATTAATAAATGGGTATTGGTACTTTTCCTTAAGTTTGAGTCCCCAGTTACTCATTCAACAAATAAGAAGAATGTTATTAAACTATCATACTATAAGGATTAATGGGAAAGCAACTTGAACCACGCCTAAAATTCCTCCAACACCCTACCCCCAACAATCCCCCCCCCCCCCCCCCCCCCCCAAACAAAAAATAATAATAATAAATAAAAACACAAAAAAAAGCAAAACAAATAATATGATGTTGTGTCAAAAAAAAGCTTTTAATTAATAAACTTTAAAAAAATAACATGATTCATTACTTTCTTCTTCAGTTCTTCTCATTAGAATTTTTTTTTTACTTTATTAAAATCAAAACTTTTATAGCAATGAAAAGATAAAACTTATCTACTGCAAGTAAATGCTATTGAAAAGTGTTGGAACATTCCAATTCCTGTAGTTTTCTTATTTTTCTTATTTTGAAAATAATCAAAACTCATTAAAAATTTAAGCGTTAACTTGGGAAAATTATTTTAAACAAGTCAAGCGGGATAAAATTCATTAGAATTTCTAAATACTGTGAAAATTAGGCATCAAGCTAGCAAAAGACAGAAAATAAAAATGAAAACAGCAATCCACCCCCCAAAAATACACAATCCATTGACCACTGGTTTAGTTGAGTTGGAAAATAAAGGTGCCAAATTCTATCAAGTGTACATGAATTTAAGTTATGCTAGAAATAGATGATTGGACACAAACTGCTTGTTTTCATTCTCACATTCACACCCAAATTATACAACACATCAAGCGGCTAATAAATCCAATCCAATACAATTATCCAGGAAAAAAAATAAAAAATCTAATACGCAGAGACATCTAACAGAGCATGAAGTCCTAAAGCAAATGGGTCTCAATTACAATAAATGAACTACTTCTGAAAAAAAATTTAAATACAAGAACCAAACTCGATTTCATTCAGTTCCAAAAGCCTCGTAAGATCGAATAGAAGGAAGAACGGCAGCAGGTTGTTTGGCCACAGCACCCAAGATGTCAGCATAACCCACAACCCCAACTAAAACATCTTCACTTTCATCCTCAGTCACCCACACATGGGTTGCCCTGTGGGAAAGCATCTGAGCCATGACTGCAGCCAAGGAATTTGTAACCTTGCATGTCAAGGGGGCACTTCTACCCCTGTACATGCTCCTACTGGCACCAAAACTTGGGCTTGTGGGATTGCTAAAGAAGCCAATACTCCTACTACTGAACTTCCTTTGCCTTGTTGACCCACCGCCTATAGCTATACTCTTATCTCCAACCTGCGAATCAACTGAAAAATCAGGCAAAAACCTTGAGGTCACATTATCCTCAACCCCCATTACAAATTGTCCTGCTGAGAAGTTGGCTAAAGCCCATGCTGCGGCTACGTAATCACATTTCCATAGTTTGGAGGCTGATATCTCCCCGATGATCTTGTATTGACCATCCAACAATGGCTCCACGACAGCAATTGCACTGGGGTCCTCGGGAAGCTTCCTGGTGGCTTCAATGGCTGGGATGGAGGCTTCGATGGAGTTGTACTTTGGGTTGATGGCTCCAAGAGAGGAGATGGAGGAGAGCGGGAGCGGAGCTAGGGCACCTAGGCAACCAATAATGAAACGGATGACATCTTCTCTTGAAAGGCAGCACAACTTGTCCCGGATGAAGGTGGTAGAAGATGAGGAAGGCCTGTTTGCATTGGTGGTGCAGCTGGGGCTGCTGCTAGAGTTATCGAGGTTCTTGAGCCATTTCCCATTGTAGAGAATTGAGAATCGCTTGCTCATGCCTTTCCACACCACACTCTTACGAACAAGAAGACGCTTCACACCATGCTTCATCATCTCCAGTGCGTCTATCAATCTTGCTCAAGAACCAAAAGATCAGGATGATATCAGTAAGAAGGAACATCCATAGGATATTTCAGAAGAGAATTTGGATATATACAGCAATCACATTTAAAAGAGGTTCCTAGAAAATGTTACATCAAATTCTAAGTCACCAATCATGAACACAATAACACAAATGAGACAGAAGAGTCAAAACATGGATACATGGATTGGGCTGCATAGTCCTCACTAGTCGATTCTAAAGAGAATAATAATGGCATTCACCCCATGCTTCATCATCTCCAGTGCATCTCTCTCTCTCTCTCTCTCTCCCCCTCCCCCTCCCCCTCCCCCTCCCTGTGTATGGGATCAAATGGTGATGGGCTTGCTAATGAATAAACGAATTTCAATTAATGACAGTGAATCAGGAAAATCTCTCGACCCAAAAAATTAGTTTGTATTCACATATATGGGAAACAATATAAAATTTTGTGCAGAAAAGAAAATTTTGGCCACAGTGGTATGGCCGTAAAAACAAATTAATAGCATTTTCGACCCATAGAAAAATTTATATTTTTTCTATAAAAAAATTGCTATAAAAGGTCGACTCCAATAGCAATCAAAAACCACACATATAATACACAGTTCAAATTTAATCTAAACGCAAGTAACAATGCTTATTTGCCTTTTGTGTGAATGCATGCGTGAGAGTGCATGCGTGTGTTTGTGCAAAACAATTTATCAAATATACCTTATTATGCATAGCGAGCACAAAACAACATATCAAACTGCATTCTCCCTTTTGTGTGTGTGTGTGGGTGTGTGTGTGTGTGTTGTGGGTTAATGGAGGTGGAAGTAGAGGGTTGTGTTAGGGTTTCAGAGGTGGGAACGAAGGGGAAACTAGTGCTTCTTGGGTTGTTCGACAGGGTCTCAATCTTGGCTTTGGATTGTTAGCAAGAGCTTTATGGGTGGCAGCAAAAATCTCGTGAGGGAGGAAAGGAAAAGGGAATGCTCTCTTGGTGGAAAACTTTGAATCCATGGATTGAGGTCTGCTCTGATACCAAAGTTGATGTAGGACAACCTCAAAAACCTCTAAAAGAGAAAAAGAGAGAAAAAGAAAAGAAAAGAAGCAAGAACAGAAGTTGGAACCTAGGAGTTGACACCTAGGGGGTTCGGAGTCAACACCAAACCTTGGAAAAATCCAATTTTTGATTCATCATAAGCTCCTTCTTAAGAAAATATTGGAGCCCTTATGTAGGGAGTCCAATTACATCAAAATTGGAAATTACTTAACCCTAAAGTCTAAAAAATTAAAAAAGGCAATTTTCCATTATTCCATAAATAACATAAAATAAAATAAGTAATTAAATTTGTAGTCTTCACGTCAATAGGCTGAATTGGACCACCCTGTTGTACCCTGAGTCTCCTGTTCCCATTACTTTTCAAAGTAGACAAACATTTTGGGACAAAAAAAACTAGCAAAAATGGCCTATCTTTGTGGGATGGAGGGAGTAGCTCTTATTAAAAGCTTCTTTTTTTCATCATTTAACAATCACAATTGTGTTATCCCAACCATTTTTGGTACAACAACCCAAATCCTTCAAGCTAATCCTCTAGATCAAGTTTTACCCAAAACAAAATAATATGTTTTCCTCTCACCCAACACTTTAGCTGCCACAACAAGATCCATACTCCTCTTGTAAGGATTAAAGAAAAGAATAAAGCATTATTTTCCTGATGAGTATGTTGCCATGAAGGACTTATGAGCTAAAGTCCATATGAAGTTCACCAGCCATCACCTCTAGCTGGAATGGATCTAATAGACACTGAGTAGGAGACAGTAGTAAGCTCTAAGAATACAAAATCCTAACGAAACCTAAATGATAGTGCAGATTGAAAATGACTTTAAGTTACTAGTTTACTACGACTAAATGAAAGTCCTTCATGTAAAAATTATAGCAGCTTCTCTTTATATATTGAAGATTGTCCGAATAATGCTTCTAGATTAGATTGATGAAGGGTCTTCACTCTTCATGAACAAATTGAGAATCTTAAGATTCAACTAATTAAAACAGAGGATAACTCTACAACTACAACTGAAACTCGCAAAGGACTTTAAAAATGAATTGAACATAGAGGAAACCCAAAACATAAAAATATTTTTTTTATTTAATAACAAAGAGCCAACCATTGTATATCACTATCTAAAAAATTTCTTTTGTTTGAAAGGTTGCTGCAAAAACGTCAATCTTTAAAAGCTTTCTTCTTCTTCCTTTTTATTTTTATTTTTTTATATTCCTTTTAATATGGAAATGCGACTTCAGTAAAATGAAGAAAAGAGAGGTAGCAAAAGCCATCATACACTCATAGCACAGTGGTGCATGGCATCTGAAAGCATGGACTGGGGGCCAAGGGTTCAAACTCATCATTGAAAAGTAAATAAATAAAAGGATGAAGAAGAAGAAAAACAAGGTATATCGATGAACAAGAAATCCTTAATCCAAATCAAGGGAAGAAAAAACAACAAAGATTTCACTTGCTTTTAAATCTCTACCATAACTCCATTACTTGCCTTCTCACAGCGCCTTAGTGAAAATAGATACTGAGATATATAGGAATGGTTTAATAAAAACGCAAATATTGGTAGATGGGCAAGGACCTAAAGTTCTTTAGGGCATGTAAGGACCCAATTTTATTTGTATAATTTGAGCATAAAATGATTGGATAAAAACACAAAAAATTGGTGACTCCTGGAATCATAGGAGTCAACTCCCAAGTCTATACATCATCCCCTTCCCAATATGAACCAGAAATAATTTGACTGGCAAGGGAGTCTTGAATAGGAGTCGTGCCAAAATGTATGGTACAGAACTGAAATTATAAAATTATATGAACAGACGAGGACGTTTAAAAAATATGTACATGTTGTTTCAAAAAAGAACAAAAACATATAGGAACTTCAGAATGCGTTCTTATTAGAATTAAATTTGGTAGTAAGCCCCTTATAAGAAAAGTTGAATATATTATTAGAGGGCAAACAGCATAAAAAGAAATATTGTAACAGGGAGAGCCAAAGTGATATAAGATCCAGAGTACTTTTTCTTTTTCTTTTTTCTTTTTTTTTTTCTTTTGTGCTAAGATCCAGAGTACTTGATGCAACCTTCATATAAGGAAGAAATCTTCTGGTAGCCAGTAGATGGCACCAAATATTGAATATTTGGGTTTGAGATTTAAACTCTGATTAGTCATAACATGATTAGAGTTCTAAATTTAGATAGTCATTCACAGCCATAACCATGACTGATGTTAATCATTATTTATGTATATAAATATATGTTTATACCCTCAAATCTAATGGAAAACAAAAGAAAACTCACCACTGGAGTAAAAATTTAGATATGCTCTGGTCAGTTGCCATTTAGTAAAAGAGAAAGAGCTTGAAATCTACCAATTCTAAGGGGTTGGAATTGTTGTTAATTGTTATTAGATTCAACAGAGCAGAAGGGAAACATAGAACATACAACAATGAGGTAATTAAGATTTATGACCATCAGAAGTTCATAACCAACATTGCATGACAGATCTCGAGTCAATAAACTATGAACAAGTTTCAAAATGTAATTTGGTGGGGGAATTTTTTTCCTTTGGTACTTCAAATGATACCTAGAAGAACATCATCCAAATGGAATTAAAGAATAGGGAAATTGAACTAGAACTGACGATACAAGTGAGTCAATAACCTATGAACAAGTTTCAAAATGTAATTTGATGGGGGATTTTTTTCCTTAGGTTCTCCAATGATACCTACAAGAACTTCACCAAATGGAATTAAAGAATATATATATAGCCACCTACAAGCAATCAGATAGAGAAATTGAACTATAACCGAAGATAGAAGCAGAAATATGAACATGAAAAGAAAGCACATACCAATCTTTTTCATCAAGATATGAGAGGATATACACACTATAAAGAAAAAAGCAAGGTCTTCCAATCACAAAGCACATTAAAAAGAATCACATAAATACATAATTAAAGAAACGTCATCTGAAGTGAAAAATGAAATGTAGTTTATAACTGCAATATTCACACACAAGAGCATCAATAGGATGAAATAATGAACCCTTAGCATCAAAATTGTTTATAAAAAATAAGAAAAGAGAACCTAAAATCAAAACTGAAAACAAAACAAAACTTTATTGCCCTGTTTGCTTGCCCGAATGAATCCACTGTAATTTATTTAATTTTGAAGGTACAAAACCCATCTTCTTAAATGGTACTGTTTAAAAAGTTAGGATCATCACCATAATTGATGTTGCGGGATTTACTTTTAAAAAGTCATTACATGCTTTTGTTTTTAGTTTTCACTCTCATTTGTGATGTGATCGTCATCCTCTTGAACTTGAATTGTCCAATTCAATAGGATAACTTTGTATCTTCAACACTATGTCAATTACAACGGATCCATTTGGGCAACCAAAAAGGTCATAATTTAGAACCATAGACCTGCATTCAAGTAACACTTCTAACTTCCACACCGCAAACATCAACAGCAAACAAATAAATTTTCCAATTAGAAAACATTCACATGAAGCAATACACTACAAAATTCATAACCAATAAAATTAAATTAAATAAATTAATTAATAACCCACATTCAATATGATAATCCATAAAACTAAGTACAATACTAACAGGGGTTAAAGAATAATTTTCAATTAATATGATTTAAAAAGTTGAATTCAACAAACAACTCAATTTCACAAGCAAAACAATTAATAATACAAACATCATAATTCCCTATCATATTAAAGTGCAATATCATCATAATTCATAACACAATTAACAGAGCTAACCTTGTGCCTGGATCAACCTCTTTCAAGACAGACTTGTTGGGAACAACCACCTCGGAGACAGGGGTCTTCAACGCCTTCTCCTGATCCTCCAAACACCAATCTCTCGCCAAGAAAGCAACAATATCAAGAGAATTGAGAATACCCACAAACCTCTGTTGCCTCATTTCAGTATTCTCAATCATACCCACCTGTGATCTCTTCTTCCAAACCGGTATCCCGCCTTCTGTCGACTCTCCGATCGCCCGTATTGCCGCTTCCACCGTCTCGGTCTCCATAAACTCCACCAGCTCCGGCTTCCCCACCGTCAGATCGCCCACCACGTGGTACAGAAACACCGATGCCATAATCAAACTTCCCGTTTGGTTACTAAGAAAACAGAGGAAAAGGAAAGAATTCTGAATTCCTAATATTTTCTATTGTTTTATTTTCCAAAAAAATACGGAAAACTATCCCAAATAATCCAGCTGATTAAAGGGTATCAATTTTCATTTTGAATATTAGATTCAAAGATTGAGTTCTTAAATTTTCTCACTTTCTCTGAGAAACCAAACAAAAGGGAAAAGCGGCTTTCCCCGGAAAAGGAAAAGAAAATTTTGATTTATTGAGTTCTATGCTGTTTTGGGTTTACACTTCACAGCAAAAGGAGGGGAGAAACAACAGCATACCTCAATTAGAAGCCAAGTTGTTTTATTTTCCCGGGAGAATCTGATTTGATTCTTTTCAGCTTTCTAAGGAACCAAACAGAGTAGGAAAAAGAGGAATTTACCGGGAAGAACCGGCGAGGAGCGAGAGTTATAAAAGGGAGTGGAGGAAAATGAGGAGGAGGATAAAGCCGGTAATGGGTAATCTGTGAAGGATCAGAAGAAGAGTAATGGGTGTAGCGAAGGTGATGAGAGAGTTGGCCATCGAAGAAGGTGAAGGCCCATGAAAGTATCAGATCTCGGTTTCTCTCACTAGATTGTGCGGAAATGGCGTGAATTAACGGTGGGCTCTAGAGAGAGAAAGATAGGTTCGAGGGAGAGAATGACGGGTGTCGGATGAGTTGCGAAGACTGCTGACATGAACATAGGCAAATAGCAATGAATTTATTTATTTTTGTCTTTTTGATCTTTTTGGAAAACCTATCATTATCTCTACTTACTGTAAGCCTATATTATTTTATCCTCTTGAATTTGTTATTATTAATTTATATATATATATATATATATATATATACTTTTTAGGTAATGGACTTGACACATTACAAGAACGGAAAATCTCTTAACTAATTTTTTATATTAACTCACGAGATAATGAATAATGATTAATCATTGTTTTACTTTTGCAAAATACTCTTTCAAATTTAAATTACAATTATTGTGCCAAGATATCACAAGACATTTTATTATAGAAAAACAAAATTGAAAAATCAAAATTATTTAAGTGGCATGGTAATATATTAAATATAATCTTCATATATGTGTGTAGTCAAAGTAGCCCAAACATATAAGCTACTAGGATTGGCCTAATGGTGAAGGAGGGTGGAGAAAAAGATAGACGTAGGATAGTTTAGGAATTCGAACCCCTTCTAATGTTCCAAAAAAATAAAATAAAACAACTCGAATAAAAGGAAACAAAATGAACATTAGTATTTTGAGAAAAACTTGTATGTAACGATATATGATGCCACATCATTCCTATTGCAAACCAATTAAAAAAAGCATCAAAGTAATAAGGCATTAATATTTCAGGACTAATATAAACGCTTTGAAATATTTTTATTGACTTGGGATAGAAATAACATGACATAACTATTACACATACATTTTTCTGTGAAGATACCTTCTAACATGTTTACTAGCTTTGATCAGAATGTGATCAAACTATGAAATATTTGAGGATGACTATTCGCTAATGAATCATCTAAAGATGCAATCAACTCATGTTTAAAGTTGCTAATGGATGAAAAGAAAGATTTAGATGTTATATAGTATTTATATTCATCATAGATCTTGATCGAACTAAAAGAAATTAAAGTAGACGATTTAATATATTACTTGATCTTTTTATTCAAATAGTATTGGACCGAATTAATGTAATATCTATATTTCATTTGTAAATCCAAAAAAAATGAATTAAAATTGACTTACGTATGGAAAAGTAAAAAGTTTTAGATTCGATTTTTCACTCTTTTTCAACCAGTTCCCAATTGAATTCATTACAAGTATTATTCGATACAAAATGTACAATAATCTTACTCTTGACTTAGTGGATAAATCAAAATAAAAATCTAAATACTTTTGTTGGCAAAATATATATATATATATATATATATATATTTCATTTGTCAACTAATGGATTATTATTTTGAATTTGTTAATAGAATTACATACCACGGTTCTCCAATGCGATTCAAATTATCGAATTAAATTTCAAATCAGATGAATAGTTAAAATCCATTAGGCAAAAGAGGTTGAGAGTTTATAATATAATATATATAATATATAAAATAATGTGGGTGCGCTCACAGGAGCCTTACTTTTTATCGCCACTACAGAAATGTGATAATTTATTAAATAAACTATTTTCTTTTCCTGTGAGGATGGAGCAATCATTGCTGCGCCAAAAATAAATAAATAAAAAGCAATCATTTGTACGTGTATATCAAGTAGGTCGCACTCTATCCAGCCAACGTTCCGGGTTTTCCCACACCAATTAAGAATTTTTTTTTTTTTTTTGTAAAATACATTTTGCCTCTTTTAAGTTTGAGCCATTTTTAATAAACCTTTTTTATAATTTATAAATTACGCTTTGTTCCTTCATACATGACACGTGACAATCCATTTAACTGACACATCATCATTAAAAAAAGGTAAAGTGATATTTTTTACAAAATGTATGCAATCATCTGTTTGATTTTAAACTATAAGAAGGTTTACTAAAAACGGTTCAAACTAGAAAGGGATAAAGTGTAATTTATCTCTTTTTTTTGGGGGCATATAAACGTGCCTATAATTGAATTCATGGCCGCAGCCTTTAGTCGGCCCGTCATGTGACGATGATATATCAAGTTGAATTTTATGGGATGGAAGAGAGGTGGATGATTAAGTGAAAAGATGACAAATGGAAGAAAAATAAAAATAAAGAAAATGATCGACAACTACGGGCTTTTATTTTATTTTAAGAGATATAATATATTGAGATAGGGACTTCACGTTTTTTTATTTTTTTTTTGAACTTAACACCTGGTAGGAGTTATCATTAGTCCTAAGTTCCCATTAATATTAATAAATGGATATCAACATTTTTATTTAAGTTTGAATTCGAAATCACTCATTTAAAAATAAGACAAATGTCATTAGACTATATATAAAGCTTTGATCATATGTAAGATATCTTAGATATCCCGTTTGATTTCAACCGTCCGTAAACAACACGTGCGTGCGTGTCATCTACGGACGGCTGTGATCGAATATGATAGTTTAGGATATCCCAAACATGATCAACCCTATATATATATACATATGTGCCTGATTATTAGTGGCATAGGCTGGTAACCTAGCAGAGCATTAAAGTAGGCATGTTGGATGCTTGGTGTTGGCTGACTAATGAGTTGTGATTTACTTATGATCCTATGGTGGAGCTAACCAATAGCGTGACCACATCCTCGCAATGGTCACCACGGTGGTCCTTACATGGCGCATTCCTATCCTCCGGCTAGAGGAAACCACCCCATACCCACAATGGATGAATGGTCAATGCAATGTTGCAATCAAATAAAAAAAGGTCGCACTATATACAGCCATGTTCTGGTTTCTTCCACACATTTTTATTTTTTTATTTTTTTTTATTTCTCATATAAACGTGCTTATAATCTAATTCATGGCGGCAACCTCTAGTCACGGTCGTCGTCGCGGTGACGATGATACAATGAGGGTTTCATTGCCAAACAGCGTGATTTTTGTTGTCTTTGGAAACGTCAAATTGAATTGTGGGATAAAAGAGAAATGGAGGACCACGTCCGAAAGAGGACAAATGAAAGGAATAATAAAATAAAGGAAACGACGACTACGAGCCTTTTTTTTTTAATTTTAAAAGACAGTAATATGAAGCACGAGACAGAGACCTCATATATTGTTTTCCTTAACAACTGATAGAACATATCTTTCTTTTTGAACCTTTCTTAATATGAATAAATGAGTATCAATATTTTTTTTATAAGTTTAAATTCTATATCACTTACTTAACAGACTACCATGTCATTGACCAGAGACCTTACATTAATTTGAACAAATGATCTCTCAGAAGTTTCAAATACAAAATTTTATAAATAATTTTAGGTGATTCGCTTATATATGTGCTAATCAAAATTTGACACTCTCATAAAATATTATTTGATGGAAAATTTTTTTTTTTCTAATTTTGACCAACACTTGTAGACCTATTTTAATATGACTAGTTGGTGCACACGTGCGTTGCACATGAATATTTTTAAATAATATTAGTTTAAAATTCAAAAATACATTTTTTTTTAAAATCAAAATTGTCAATGAAAGATTAAAAACTCTTTAGATATACAAAGATTTTTATTATTACTATTATTTCCATAAAATGGAATATTCAAAGAATTTGTATTCATATATATTATCATGCAACTTGATAGTTGTTTTAGGAATTTGAGTAAGAATTTAACTTTCATTTGTAATTAATTGAGAGTTTGAGTTAAAATATAACTTTCATTTATTACCAAATAATAATAATGTTTACCAAAGCTAAAATTGTATTTGTAAATTAAAATGAGGGTAGAATGGTCCACAATGGAGACAATTGCGAGGTTTCTTTAACACATGCAGATCAGAACATACTGGTTCGTATATTGTTCGTCCTATAAAAGGGTATTACATATTATTAGCTCACTAACAAAGGTATTATTTTTGTTCAGATTTTTTAATTTTTAAAATTTGTAAAATTTAATACCAACCTTGGGATTCATATAAGTTTAATTGAGCTCTAAGTAACCAATCAATTCTTTGTCTCCTATTTCCCGTTTCTGCAGTATTGGTACTCTTTCTTCTCCTTTCTCCCACTCTTTCAATGTATTGTTCTCTTTCATCAGTAGTTAATTGTGCATATTTGTTGATTTGTTCAGCAATTTGAGTGGTTATAATTTCATCTGAAATTGACATATATTGTTTCATTAAATGTAAAACTTTAATTAAAATTTTTAATATGTAATTAAAATTTTACTAATATTGTACAGAGTTCAAACCTTCAAGAGATGCCATTTTTAAAGATACGATTGTGCTTCCCTCAAAAAAATATGATAAAGCTATTTCCTGTTTATTTTACTATACAATATCAATAACATGTTGCATATAAAAAATAAATATATGCTCATCTACAAATGGGCAAAATATCATTAACATATTGCATATAAAAGATTATGATCTACATTAAAATATTTTGGAAGAAATAACATACCTCGATACTATGAACAGCGTTTTGAAAGCAATCCAAAAATTCAATTCATTTTGCGATATAAATATATAAAGAGAAAGAGTAAAAAGACAGGCAAATCGTAACAATTTTATATTGCAATAATCCTATTACGTAACAATATGCCAAAAAAAAAAAAAAATTGCCATCTACAAATAGGAAAAATATCAATAGCGTATCAATAGCCTTCATTGCATATAAAAAAATGCTCATCTACATTAAAATATTTTGGAAGAAATAACGTACCTCGATACCTTGAACAGCTTTTTGAATAGAATCAAAAAATTCAATTCATTTCCGAATAGAAATATGAACACAAAAGTAAAAAAAAATAGGCAAAACATAACAGTCATATATTGCATTAAACCTATATTGCATTATTAATCTTATGTAACAGTATGCATTTAAAAGAATTATCAATCTTATGTAACAATATGCATTTAAAATAACAAAATTCAATTGAGAAATAATACTATTTTAATGTAAAATGATGCTAAATATTTAACATACCTCACTATATATTATGAACGACCGTTTGAAAGAACTGCAAAAATAAAAGACTATTATTAAATACAAAAAACTATTTGTTCAGTTTGTCTCATAAGGCAACATAAAAAAATATCTCTCTTTCTCTCTTTTCTCTCTCTCTCTTTGTTTCTCACACACACACGCGCACACACACGCGTGAACCAAATAAAAAAAATCTCTCCAATTTTATTACACACGCGCGCGCACATACGCACGCAGTTTAACAACTTCAACCAGACCAAAAATAAAATTAAAGATATAATGATATCTATAAGTTGATCAATAAAATTTTTAAATTTTAAACAATAATTCTAATGTCTTGCTAATTGCTGTACGCCTGTACCTGTATACATACTAACTTATATCAATACGTGCTGATGAGAATATTACCGTGTATATATATATATACATACTAACTATAGCACTTTTTTATTTTTATTTTTATTTATTTTTTATTTTTTATAATCAAAATTGCCACAAAAAAAGAAAAAAACAAAAAAAAAGTAAAAAAGTCCTACTTCAAATAGGGCTTAATTAGTAACTTGCTTTTTAATTAAATCTTGTTTGATGGATCCATGGCTAGTGTCAATATATACATTATTATATAACTTTATATTTCACAGTTTACTTTATTATATATATATATATATATATATATATATATATATATATATATATATATGCACGTTTATGGTATTCTTTGCAACTTTGATGATGATCTTTGTATTTTAGCGAGTGTAAATATATGGTCATCTTGACTTTCTCAATCAATAGACACATCAACGGTTGGTGGATCAATCATTCAATTGTCCTCCATGAGGTGGAAACTAATGCTGACAATTGAAATCACAGGATTGCTTTCTAAGGAAATAATAAAGAGAGCACCAAAAAAAATAATAATAATAAATAAGAGAAGAAAACAAAATCCCAACTTGCTTTGGTTCAAAATAACTTACTAAATAAAATTAAAGAAAATGTCGATAACAATAGAATACAAAAATAGGTTACTATTTCAATAAGAGTTTGTAATTGTACAAAATACCATTCATTACTGACCAATCCAAATCAAAAGAAACCTCTTTTATTTCTTTGCTACTAAGAAATCAAAGGAAATCTAATTAATCATTACAAGCTTAGATTGGTGTGTATACAACCTTCAAGAACAAAGCCCATTTTGATAGTCAGGCACTTCCCCCCAAATCATTTTTGCCTCATACCTATTTGTCTAAAATACCCTTACAACCAATCACATCCTCTGCTCTGTTTGTTTTTTTAAAGAGCTGGACACACACGCACACAGTGGACAGTTTTTTTTAACTCACACACACACAGACGCACACACAAACACATAATAAAAAAAATCTGTGTTTCTCTCTTATCTCCCTCTCCCTCTCCCTCTCTCTCTCTCTATCAACCTCATTTCTCACACACGCACACACTCATCTCCACTCTATTCTCTCTCTCTCTCTCTCTCTCTCTTCATTTTTACAGATTTTTGTTTCTTTTTCTGCTCCATTCTCTTTTAGTTTCAGTTTTTTTTTTCACGGTATAATTTTCTTTTTTTCAGATCTGTTCTCTCTCTCTCTCTCTCTACCTCATCTCCTTTCTCTCCATCTCTCTTTGTTTCAGTTTTTGTTGTCTCAATTTTTTTTTTCACCGATCTATGTTTGGATTGAAATAATGAGTTTGTTTTGTATTATTTTTTTTTCTTTTCTCCACTGATTTTTGTGGGACGGTATAATTTTTTTTTTTTTTTTTTTCAGATCTATTCTCTCTCTCTCTCTCTCTCTCTCTACCTCATCTCATTTATCTCCGTCTCTCTTTGTTTCAGTTTTTGTTGTCTTAATTTTTTTTTTTCAACGATCTATGTGTTTGGATCGAAATAATGAGTTTGTTTTGTATTTTTTTTTTCTTTTCTCCACTGATTTTTCTGGGTTTTTTCTCTCACTTTCTTTCACTTTTTTAGATTTCTATTTTTTTTATTCACTCATAAGTATTTGGATGTGAGTTTGTTTTTTTTTTTTTTTTTTTTTTTTTTTTTTTCCAGATATAGTGTTTTAGTTTTAATTTCTTTTAGTTTCATTTTTTTTTCTCAGATCTATTCTCTCTCTCTCTCTCTCTACCTCATCTCCTTTCTCTCCGTCACTCATAAGTATTTGGATGTGAGTTTGTTTGTTTGTTTTTTTTTTTTTTCCAGATATATTGTGTTTTAGTTTTAATTTCTTTTAGTTTCAGTTTTTTTTTTTTTTTTTTTTTTTTTTCACGGTATAATTTTCTTTTCTCCACTGATTTTTCTGGGTTTTTTCTCTCACTTTCTTTCACTTTTTTAGATTTCTATTTTTTTTATTCACTCATAAGTATTTGGATGTGAGTTTGTTTTTTTTTTTTTTTTTTCCAGATATAGTGTTTTAGTTTTAATTTCTTTTAGTTTCATTTTTTTTCCTCAGATCTATTCTCTCTCTCTCTCTACCTCATCTCCTTTCTCTCCGTCACTCATAAGTATTTGGATGTGAGTTTGTTTGTTTTTTTTTTTTTTTTTTTCCCAGATATATTGTGTTTTAGTTTTAATTTCTTTTAGTTTCAGTTTTTTTTTTTTTTTTTTTTTTGTCACGGTATAATTTTTTTTTCTCAGATCTATTCTCTCTCTCTCTCTCTCTCTCTCTCTCTACCTCATCTCCTTTCTCTCCGTCTCTCTTTGTTTCTCAGTTTTAGTGTCTATTTTTTTTCACTAATGTATGTATTTTTTTTAGAAATAATCTATGTATTTTTTGTTTCTCAGTTTTTGTTTCGTATGATTTTTCTTTTTTTAATTTTTAAGTTTTAATTACAGTACCTATTATCATTATAAATTCATCCATCTAACTTATAAATTCATCAAAAATCAAACTTCTTGTCTAACAGTACCATATATATATATATATATATATATATATATATAATTTGCAGTTTTCTAACAGTAGCATATATGTATTATAATTTGCAGAGCAAAACTTACCAGAGAAGGGAGAAGTTGCTGTTAACCAGGGAAGGGAGAAGTTGCAGTCAATGGAAAAGGTGGAGAGAAGGTTGAAGATTCTTGATGGAGAAGAATGGAATTTACAGTAGGCTGTTTAATTGTTATATAGGAATATAGTTTCCTATTCTATTGATCTTGGAACCGTTCCCACAATTGTTAAACATAATTATTTTACAATTATAGTTTCCCTATTCCTGGTATGTGTTATAGAATATAGTTTCCATATTCCTATTTTTTAAAAATTCTTACGTTTCCTTTGAATTCATTCATATTTGAGTTATATTAAGGAAATTCTTCCGTTTCCTTTGAATACGTGTTTGTGTTTTATTGTTAAGGTATGTGTGTTTTAGAATATATATAGTTTTGTGTTAAGGTATGTGTGTTTTCAAAGTCTTTTAGAATTATAGTTTTCGTATTGCAATATTTCCTATTTATACAGAAGGGCGGGTAGTTGTGTATTTAAAAATTAAAATGAGGGTATATTAGTCAATCAAAAGTTTTTCTAACATTCGTCTTTTTATAGGTAGTATAGATTTTTAATTAATTAATTACTTATTTTATAATGAGACGATATTAATTATTAAAAAAAAAACTAAGGAAAACCATGACCCAAGTTTGCTCGGACTTGGTCTCTTACATAAAAAAAAAAAAAAATAAAGGAAAATCATGACCCAAGTTTGCTCGGGCTTGGTCTCTTGAACAAATTTAATTTAACCATCTCAACTTAATGAGTCTAATGATCGATATGTTATTTAGGTACACAAAATAAGTGAAGAAGAGAGATTTTTTAAAGAATAATAAAATAAATAAAAAAGCCGGGCACCCTCCTAGCAAAAAATTAAAAACTAAAAAAAAAAATTAGGTACCCCTTAGTAGCCTTACCCAAAACAATAATGTCTGTGTATAGGATGATGTACTATTAAAAAATTTGCACTAGTCAGCGTGCGTGCACGTAATGTGCAGCAAATTTTTTATGCCTAAAAATAGTAATATATTTCGAAAGGGCAAAGGCGCAAAGCTATGAAATCCAGTGGTTCGTACCCAAACAAGCTAATAAAACCAAAAGTGGGTATCGGCATGGGGAGAAATTAATGCATCAACTACGATTGACTGGCGAACTCATATTTAATTGGGACAATTACCTGTTTAATTAATAAGGAGTATCCGTCACTCAAACATGTAGCTATTTTTATAAGTAGTATCTTCATTTTATATCATCCACCCTCAATCAGACATATAGACAAGTGCCACATTGATAGGGAAATGTGTGCAAGTGCTGATCACTTATTTAACACGCCACATCATTTTTTTTTTTTTTAAATTCCTTTTCGTTACTAAAAGGGGTAGGCGGGACCAGGCAATTAGAGTGGCTTTCTTACTTTGAGTTGCGGCATCGAACGAGTCGAATCGAACTGAATCAAACTTTAACGTGACTGGGCTTAGCTTGTTAAGAAGTTTATTTTTTTTGTTTTTTTTTTCACATTCGAGTTGAGCTTTTAACGAACCTATAATGTTGTAGTCAACTTTGTTTGTTTAACAACCACCACCGCAATCGGTATAAATTTGGTACTCTGTAACCGTTTTTAAAGCCAATTTCAAAGGATATTTTGGTCAGAAAATTAGCTAGATGAGACACTTTAGGCGTTAAATTCTACTAGCGTGGGCTTATACCCATATAAATTCCTGACCAAAACTGGATTGAAAATTCATTTTATGAGACGGGTTGAGCTTGGGCAAGAAGGTTTTGAATTTGTATTGGGTTGAGTTCAGGTTAGGATTTTGTGATTGGGATTAAAAATTGAGTTGAGTGCAACCAAGCTTAGCTTACCACAGTTAAACTCCTACTTCTAAAATTGCGCCATGGGTAATAGTGGTAGCAAAGTATTGCACTACTATGGTGCCCAGTATCGGCAAAGGGATCACCAGTGATCAAGACACCATGCACCCTATAGCCTCTCTTCTCTCCCCCATTTTACCAACCAAAAAGAAAAAAAAAACAAAAAAAAACTGCGAGTTAGCATAAAATGGGTTTTGGACTTGGGCCTTAATGGGCTTGCCGATGAGGCTTCAACACCTAGGGTTGGTAGAATCTCGAAAGCTAACCATAACCTAAAACAACCTAGAAGTAGAGACAGTGGCGGATTTAGGAATTTATGCTAGAGGGGGCGACTTTCTTTGGATGTAGCTGTGTTTTTTTTTTTTCCCCCTCTTTCTAACTTTATAAATTAAATAATCATTTGAAGTAGCCTTCTACATACAATACAATTAATAAAAACAAAGAAAATTTTTTGAACTTAATAATTAATACAAAAACTTAAATATTCATTGATAATTTATTTTTTTATCTATACTACCTATAAAAAGATGAATGTGAGAAAAACTTTTGATTGACTAATATACCCTTATTTTAATTTTTAAATACACAACTACCCACCCTTCTACATATATAGGAAATATAGCAATATGGAAACTATAATTCCAAAACACATACCTTAATATATAAAACACAAATAGGAATTCAAAAGAAACAAAAACTATAATTCCTTTTAAATACACAACTACCCACCCTTCTACATATATAGGAAATATAGTAATATGGAAACTATAATTCTAAAACACATACCTTAATATAGATTGCTTTTAACAGTTTCCATGCATCATTATTCCATATTAATTAATATCTTTTTTTTGCTTGAAATACCCATAGCTCTGAGAAACCGTTTAGACTCATTAAACCGAAAAACAACGCAAAATTATCACGTGCAGCGCACGTGTGCATCAACTAGTTTTTATAAAGTAATGTATGTATTAAACCAAAAAGGGGCATAACCCAAGGACATGAGACATATACAAGCATTAACCAAGAGCCCTAACTAAAACTTTAGGAACTCCACGTACAAAAGAAATAAAAGAACACCTACTAGTACTAGTATACGTGACAACAAAACCACAAAAAAAGAGTCTTTACAAA
Organism: Liquidambar formosana; assembly: GCA_039720395.1. Classification (NCBI taxonomy): domain Eukaryota; kingdom Viridiplantae; phylum Streptophyta; class Magnoliopsida; order Saxifragales; family Altingiaceae; genus Liquidambar; species Liquidambar formosana. The sequence goes on from CM077820.1 coordinate 40,071,451, forward strand.
AGACGACTTGAGGTCAAAATCGAAGTTTCCATCTCATCAAAAGTTTTTACGTTCCTACTTTATAATTGTCCCTGACGAGTCTTCATGTTTTGAAAGCGTTGAATGATAATCTCATTATCAATGTTTGTCATGACTCAAGGGTTAAAGTGGGTAAAAAAAGAAAAGAAAGAGGAGTAGGGGGGTTTAATTAAAAAATTAGAGGGGTCAAAAAAAATTTCAGAAGGATCAGATTTAAAATTTTAGATATATATGTGTAGTAAAAAAAAAAATTTCAATAGGTGAGGGGGGTCACCTGCCCCCCCTGGCACCCCCCTCCCTCCGCCCCTGAGTAGAGAGACATTTTTTTCTTTTATTTTTTAACAATCGATGGAACCTAGTATTCCAACCTCCAAATACTCCTAATATGGACAAATGAGTATCAATGTTTTATTATAAGATTGAACTTGAAATTATTCACTTGACGAGTGAAACAAGTAGCAAGAGATACAATTGGGTGGGTCTTTAACCAAGACTTTGATTAACTTGTTAAACTTAAGTTTTTATTTAAAAAATTATTATTATTATTATTAGCAAAAAAAAAAAAAAAAGATTTAAGAATAACAACATATGAACTTATGAAGAATTAATCTATAGAGCATACTTAATCATATTTAAATTTGAAAAATTATGTTAAATTTGTGTTAAAAAAAACACTAGAAGCTAAATCCATACAAAAACCAGGGCAAGGGTCAATGCTTCTACATGTGTTGCCATGGTGAGTAATTAAGCAGGATTGTGGTGGTGTATGATTTAAGTTCTATTAAAATTTTCATTCAAATGGAAAGTGTATTGTTGAAAGGGGGGGGGGGGGGGGGGAATGGCAGAAAAAAAAAAAAAAAAAAAAAGAAAAGAAAAAAAAACGAGTATCGATCTAACAATAAAAAATTTCATATTTGAGCAACCAAACCTTTATATATAAGCAATTAGATTAGGTGCTAAAGCCTCGTAGCTTCATAAGGTCTAATTTGATGCCGCTAACATCAATCCATTGCCCAACCAAAAAAGTAAAAGCTTCACTCTTCTCCACACGAAACCAATTTTTTCTGCTTCCACCTTTGTGATGATGAACATCAATCTCATCGGATATATAAATAGAGACTATTTAACAAGAAAACATGGAGATTTAATCAACCAGAGGGGGAAAAAAAATAGAAAGAAAGAAAAAAGCAAACACCATTAATTTTTCAAACAAAATTAAAATAACCAAATCTATTTTTATTACTTAAATTTCAATCAATCATAAGATTAGGTCCCTAATGAAAACCCTTAATTATATTTAGTTCCTATATGCTAGTAATAATAACTTCCAAAAATATGGTTTGACAACATCACAGGCAGTTTATGGCCTTGGCCAATGCCCGTAAGGTAGTTGACTATACGGGTTAGGGTCTCCAAAAATGCTGTGACAAGCTCGTTTTGAAAGTTGATCAAACCAGTCTTCATGGCTCGCCGGCGGTGGTTCTACAGGTTCATTATAGTGATCCCAAGGTGCTCTCTGTAATACACACTGATTCTCAGAAGTGAAAGGCGGATACTGCAGGCCTTCGGGATAATGGACAGTATGTGGTTGTGGAGGAGGCGGTGCAGTACGTCGTGGATGAGGGCGAGAAGATGTTGAATTCCCATTATGGTGTTGTGGAGGAGGGGGTGAAGTACGTTGTGGATGAGGGCGAGAAGAGCTTGAATCACCATTGTTAATCTGAATGGCCTTTCCTTTATCAGGGACGGGACGAGGTTTTGAATCTCTTCGAGGACCTTCTTGGCCAGGCTCGCGAATCACAATGCCCTGCTTGTTTCCTCTAGCGGGCACAGGACGAGCGTCTTCGGTTCTGCTTCTTTCGTTCTTTGATTCTTTCGATTTCAATTTTTGTTTCACTGAAAGAAGATATATATATATATATATACACACGCAAGAGAAATTGATACAGATTATTATTTTTATATTAAAAGAAAAACAAAGCAAATAATAAGAATAAGAATAATAATAGTAATATAAGTTCTAAAAAAAATAAATTCTTGCAACCCAAGTAGCAAAAGGGTCCTGGTAGTCTGGTACGTGCATGGCAACAATGCAGAGTATCCATGCATAAAGATACACTCCATCACGTGATTTGAATAAAATTCTCTTTTGCTGAAGGCAAAAAAAAAAAAAAATATATATATATATATATATATATATATATATATATATATAGTCCTGATCAGGTCAGCACGTGTTGATATAAGTTATATCAACACCAGGCATTGAGGGTTGTACTCCTTGCATTGGATCAATGTACTTCATAATCCACTAATGCACAAGGTACAACTTCCAATGCGGGTGTTGCCGTAAGTTATGTCAGCACGTGCTTACCTGATCATCATCCTATATATATATATATATATATATCTGCATTGGTTTTTGTTAGAAATTTGTATGTGAAGTGAATAGCCCTCAGAGGCTGCAAAACAGGACAATATATATAGAAGACAGAAAACTTGAGCGGGCACAATGTGTATCCTCAAACCATGCAACTTCGATTAAACAAAAAGAATGGGTTAAAATCCTATTCTCATCGCGTGATCGAGGAGGCCGTTGATGCTACTCAGTTTGCAAGAAATCACCTTAAGAAAGGAGCTTGTGAAAGTTCGTACCTTGACTTATGAAACCCATATCTCTCGCTCATGGGAGAATTTTCTCTCACTCAATAAATTAGATTAGCATAATACCTCTTTATAGAGAAGAGTCTAACACAAGAATAGAAGGTATGGGGTATGGACACTCCATATATAGTATTCACTTCTAGAATTAATGCAAGCAGCAAAAGTTTCCCTTGCTTAGAAGGTACGTAGAGGGTTTCCAATTTTTTTTTTTTTTTAATGAGGGTTTCCAATTATTTTTTTTTAAAGAGGGTTTCCAAATTTTGTACAGCTTCTTTCTTTGGTATGATAGGGTTTAACATGCCTAGGGTTTCCTAGCTAATTTCGTCAAATATGAGAAAGTTAGTGACAAAGGAAAGTAGAAACAACTTGTTTCTATAGTTAAAAAACGTATGGAAAGTCAATGTGAGTTCGAATCAAAGGTATTGTTGCCTTCTTGCCGATCCAACTACTGAGTCATGCATACAATATACATAATGATCATTAATTAATGTGTTTGCTAAATTTGTCTTTGTTCAAGAGAGAAAAGATTCTCAAAAAAAAAAAAAGAGGGTAAAAATTCCCTCCATTGACGGGATGGTCCATTGAAAAACTAGATCATTCATATTATATGGGATTTATTAAATCATCTGGGACTTATATATATCATATGAACGGTTCAAATTTCACTTAAAAGCCAGTCCATTGCAATATAGAGGATTGTTACTCTATTCGAAGAAACAGAAACACTCTAAGAAACGTCTCGTGCATATATATGTCAAAGTGGTTTGTAAGAATAGTACTCCATTTATTGCAAATAAAAAATAAAACAAAAGCCTTAATTTAAGTTGGCTATGACCGATGGTTGATTAAGATCTAATTAAAAAAAGTCAAAAATAGTAATGGGTTATTCTTGATATATACACATGATCGCTGCTATTTGTTATTTCCACACGCCATTCCAATTTTCTGGAAGACCAAGAGAGAAATTATTAGCGCGACTGATTTCTTTGCTCATGCATAGTGCCATACTGCCATATATATGAGGTGGCTAATGCATGTGGCTGCTACCAATAGTTAACCAAATGTCGTTTGCTTGTGGGCATGCACTTGTACATGTCAATTTGCAGAGGAACTAATATTGATCTAAAACTCTCGATTTTACTCATAATTAGTCTTGTTTAAAGCAAGGCCGGCGTTGAGGTCAGGCGAGCTACACAAGCAATCACCTAAGGTTCCAAAATTTTGACAAATAATAAGGGCCCCAAGTTAATTGTTACCCTTGTAATAAGTCCAAAAAAAAAAAAAAAAAAAAACAAACAAACAAACAAACAAACAAACAAAATTTTTTTTTTTAATAACTAGATGAGAAAAGGCCCTAATCCAAGTTTAAGGACCCCAAATAATTCCTAAGTTTCTAACCTAAGTGCATAAACAATAACCCAAATGGCCAAACAATCCACTTAACTCAAGCTCAAAAAAAAAAAAAAAAAAAAAAAAAAAAACAACACAATTAACGCTAAATCAAATTAGATCTAATGCCTTTGTCAATTTGCCCCGAACCTCCAAACTCCAAGCACTACCTCTCTTAGTCTCTTAGTGCTCTCAACCTCTCACAACTTCCATCCTAATCAAATCAAATCATATCAGACCATAATGCCATTTGGAAGATTAAAAGTATTTGATTACTTCTCAAACAAAGAAGTTAGGTACACCAAATGTCCAAACCATTCTATTTAATTAATTAATTTCTTTATTTTCTCTTTCCTATATATATATATACACACACAGACACATAAGGGGCACTTTAATATTATTGGGGGAGATTTATTTTTAGAATTAAAGGTCTTGAAAGAAGTTTTACCAACAGATGTAAAAAGGCCAATTGAAGTACTGAATTATTTGAAAAAAATGGGCGGTTATTTCCTAAATGGTTGGATTGGTTATAGAATATTGTTGATCATACCAGCTACAGTTGCACTTGCAAAAATAAGTTTTTCAAAGTTAAAGTTGATCAAATCTTACCTTCGTTTCACTATGTCACAGGAAAGATTGATCGGATTAATTATATTATCCATTGAATATGATATGGTAAAAAAACGTGATTATGCTAACTTAATAAGTGATTTTGCTAAAAATGCGAAAAGAGTAATACTTAAGTGATACTTTGCTATAGTTAGTTCATTTATTTTTGGTATTATAGCTTTAAATTTTGTTTTCTGTCCCTTTTTTTTTTTTTTTTGCCTTCGTCTTATATATGTGATTTTTTCTAAATTATAAAGGAAGAAGATTAGATTTTATTTATTTATAGTTCTTATAAAGATTTATTTTTTATCTTAATTTATATAAGCAAATTTTAGTACTCATATATTTAGGCAAATTTTGTGTGTATTAGGGAAAAAAAATTGTTGGGTATAAATTTTGTTGTGAGTATGAATATATATAGAGGGCCCCATTTTAGGAGTTCACCTAGGGCCCCAAAAAACTCAGGACTGGCCCTGGTTTAAAGATTTCCTTTCCCACGTGATGCATTTGAAAAAAATTAAAAATAGAAAAATAAGAAGTTCTCTATTTAGCTTTGGTAGACTTTGTAATATTACATCTGCAGTACATAGATGGACTCGCTTTACATTATTAAAAATGTTTGAAACTTCTAAAATTACATGGTGATATAGTGTTTTTATTTTACAGGGAATTTGGTGGGTGTTGATACTTCTCAATTTGTTCAATACTGTTAGAAGTCTGCAGAAAATCCGAAAGCCGTTTACTTAAAATTCTAATTAAATCTTTGATGGTAGAGAAGTTTGAATTTTTAAGTGCCTTTTTTATATTTTATTTTAATTGATTTATTTATTTATTTTAGTTCTGAAGGCTATGGGAACTGGGAAGATGTCTTTGGAACAAACTAAGAAATGAGATTGTGAGGAGTGATGATAAGAGATGACCTTTATTTTAAATCAATCCTAAGAAAGCATCAAGTGCATTAATCCTCCAAACCATTAGTGGAGGCATGTGAAGGAAAGAGCAAACGTCAAAATTTCACATCAATTCTATCGTCTTATCAATCATCGGCGCAACAGGCCCTAGCCCCATGAGCATTGCTTGTTCAAGGGTAAGCTTTCAACGTCCCCCAAAGTCTCCCAACTTTCCGACATTTGAGGTGCTATCAGTCAGCAAAATTGGAAGCCTTTGAGGGAGGTTGATAACTTCCCCATTCGGAGCTAGCATTGTTGATTCAGGAGCAAGGCTTCAACCTCCCTCAAGGTCTTCCAACTATCCGATCGACCTCATGAGGCGATATCAGCCAGCAAAATTGGAAGCCTTTGAGGGAGGTTGGTGACTTCCCTATTTAAAGCATTTTTGTTTCAAGAGTAAGCCTTCAACCTCCCTCAAGGTCTCCCAACCTTCCAACTTCTTGAGGTGATCTCAGTCAGGAAAATTGGAAGCCTTTGAGGGAGGTTGCTGACTTCCCCATTCAGAGCATTGTTGATTTGAGAGTAAGCCTTCGACCTCCCTCAAGGTCTCCCAACTTTCTGACTTCATGAGGTGATATCAGTCAGAAAAATTGGAAGCCTTTGAGGGAGGTAGGTAACTTCCCCATTCAGTCTTGAATTCCTTTGTAACTGATACACCAAACTATAATACCTCCCCGTAGTTTATATAGGAGTGATTCGATGCCACTTGAAGCCAAGCGAATCTCACAATTGCTATGATGATCTTCATTTCATCTCAAGTGAATGCAAATCAAATTCACTTTAGGTTGACATCCTTGGGAATATAAAGGACACCTATCTGTATTTGACTCCTGCATTTTGCAATTAATGGTCCATCAGGAGAATGTCTACTTTTTGGGATTTGATTCTTTGATACTGAAAGTTGATTTCTAACAGATCGATAAATATATATTTCAAAAATTCGTGGATAAGAATGTGAGCATTAGGCATGGAATAACAGGGGCTGGAGCACATAGGACCAATGGTGCACATAGGACCAGGGCAAGTCAGCCCAACAGGGGCTGGAGCTCAGGCCGACTATCCACATAAACCTGCATCAGATGAATAATGTTGTGAGAGTGGATTTGGATGATTTTTGGCCCTTATTGTGGTTGACTGTGACTTGCAGCTTCAGGGAACAACAGTTGAATAATGGGCATCTTTTAAATCTCTTCAAGTTGACTTCACAAACTAAATGAACAGAACCAAGGCCCACAAGTTCTTCTTTAGGCAACCAGATGGGCATACAAATATCACTTATGGCCTGTTTAGTACAGTCGCACGTTATCTCTTTCCAGATTCTGTTCTCTAGAGATATCATTAGTTTCTGCTGGATGTGAAACTTCAGAGTATTTTCTAAACAACTTAAGAACCACATTCCCCGGGCCGCCTTCAACAAGCATTTGATGTTTTCAATCACGTGCTATGCTTTTCATGATCATCATAAGGAATTGATGCTTATGCGCTTCGTTGGTGGCAATAATTGTGGCAGCAACATTTTATCCACAGTTTGTAGGTATTTCATACCTAATCTCTATACTAAATAAGATTTCCATACCTAATCCCAAACCCTACTGACCCTTGGGAAAAATCACAAGTCAATTCCCATCTGCCTCCATTCCAAGACTGTCAAATGAAAGCGCAGCTAGCTGTGACAAAAATCCAACAATAGATATCCTCATATTAATATGCTCTCATTTGTCTACTGCAACGGTGGAAGAAAATAAAAGACAACTTGGTATCTTAATTTCAACAGGCGATTCAAAATTCGATTGATCGAGCTTGGCAGCCAAATAGAGCTTTTTTTTTTTTTTTTTTTTTCTTTTTGGGTAAGTGAGCCAAATAGAGCATTTGTGAATTATAAACATTAAACATTTCCAGTTTTATTGGATTTGGAAACATTTGCAAGCATGAAAAGTAGTTTCACGTAGATCATTCCTTGATATAACCCATGTGGAGTAAGCTAGATTCCATACTTCTCTTAGTAGCATCTTTGTGACATGGATAAATCGTAAAAACTGATTATCCATTTGAAAACTTTTATGGGTCTGAAACCGTCGAAGGATATGAAAGCTCGGACAATTGTTATGCAGCATTGTGTTTATAGCAATTGGAAGCCGAATCAACTAAATCTGAGGTGTTTCATAGTTAAGTCCCTCAAAGGCCTCCAATAACATTTGGGAAGAATTATTATGCAGTTCACAGACAGCCTCCTGAAGGTTTGAGTGGAGATATTGCGAATCTTCCACTTGACAATAGCAGACTGCACTACCAAAGAGCTTTATGTAATGGCATGGTATTCCTGCAAGGCAGGTATCTAACTCAAATCCTTAACCCAACTTATTGGGGAGAAATCTCATTGACAGACTTGATTTGGTTCAATCCATCACTGGTGATTAAGTATACGGCATGTATCTCTTCATTTGTCTTATACTGGTTTTTGGCTCTTGTTTGTGCATGTTTTATACTTATTTTAGTGGTGTAAATGAGGAAATTGAAGAAATTAAAGAGAGACAAGTAGTGATTTGGGTGATGAAGAAAGGCACGTACCTAAGAATTTTCTCTCACTAATTAAGGATTTTCTTTCACTTAAGAAATTGTATTGGCATAATACCTATTAACACAGAGAAGTCTAACACAAAAATATAAAGGTATAAAAAATGGCAGTGTGCACCTAAAAAAAGAAGAAGCAATAAACTTGTTTCTAAAATTAATGCAATTAAGCAACAACGTACAGCTTCTTTGTTTAGAAGCAATAGGGTTTAGAATGAACGGGGTAATAGGGTAATTTCCTAAATTTGTCTATAGGAGAGAGATGGTGACAAAGGAAAGCAGAAACAACCCTTCAGGAAACTCATTGATCGATCACTCATTCATCTGTGCAAAATTTGTCTTTGGTTTAAACATAAACACTGCAGGAAACTCATGCATCTATATGTCAATGGGCTGGGTTACTTACACAGTATGTATGTATGTATATATATATATATATAGATATATAGATATTGCAAAAAAAAAAAAAAAAAAAAAGAAAAGAAAAGAAAAAGGCCTTAACATAAGCTGGCTATGACTGATTGTTAATTAAGATTTAACTAGCTACTAATTAAGTGTCAAAAATAATAATTGGATATCCCTGATATTATAACTATTCTTTGTTATTTCCACAGGCCGGCCATTCCATATTTCTTGAAATCAAGAGTGATAGATAAAAGAATTCTCCTGTTAACAGAGAGAGAAGCGGGGGGAAGGCAACACCAAAAGATAATTAAATAAATCAACTTCTTTATTAATACTTTGATTTCAATCAACCATAAAATAAGTCCCTAATTAATCAAAATTTCTAGCTAATACTTGGATTTCAGTACTCAATCATTTAAAAAAAATTCCTAATCAAAAATCCTTATTTTATTTTATTTTATTTTAATAGTTCCTACGCTAGTAATAATAATAGGCTCTTTTCCCTAAAAGGTAGGTTTTTTAATCTTTATTCTGACTTGGGTGTGGTTTTGAAATTAATTCCTAGACAGTGATAAATCGTGGTTGCTAACCACGATTTTATTAAAATCGTAGTTAGCAACCACGATTTCAGGTTTGGTATACAAATTGGTATTTTTATCGCTTGTGCCAGTATAAAAAATTTATACGATAAAATCGTGGTTAGCAGCCACGATTTTAGTTGAAAACACACAAGCTAAACGAAAAATGGGGGAGTTATTTTTCAGAGTTGGTTTTTGATTTTTGGCTCTCCCTCTCTCTCTCTTTCTCTCTCTCTGTCTCTCCTCTCCATTTTTCAGATCTGGTTGTGGTGAAGCTTCCCCAACTTCCTTCTCCGCTCCTCCTGTCCGCTCTTGAGTGGAATGCCCCCCCGACAGCTGTGGTGAAGCTTCCCCAACCTCCTTCTCTTCTCCATTGTCGCCAGCAACCTCCATTTTTCAGATCTGGTTGTGGTGAAGCTTCCCCAACGGCTGACGGCTGACGGCTGACAGCTGTGATGAAGAGCTCCTCCTCTCCGACGAAAAAAGTGGAATGCCCCCTATCCCGACGGCTGACGGCCATGGTGAAGAGCTCCTCCTCTCCGACGAAAATAGTGGAATGCCCCCCCATCCCGACGGCTGACGTGAAGCTTCCCCCCACCGGCAACCTCTTCCTCTTCTCCAACAATCACCGGCAGTCAGTCCCCCGAAGCCCCCGACGGTGAGTAAGGGTTTTCAATTTTTTTTTTTTTGCTGCCAATTGGGGTTTTGAAGCCCAAATGGACCACTGGTGAGTTATTTATTTATTTATTTATTTATTCCAGTTGGGGTTTTGAATTTGTGCAACCTCCTTCTTCCCGACCGACGGCAGTGGTGAACAACCGGTCTCTTCTCTAAGCTTTCCTACCGACGGCAGCCGTCCCAGTGGTGAGTTAGGGTTTTCAATTTTTTATTTTTTTTTGCTGCCAGTTGGGGATTTGCATTTTTCTTAGAATTTTATCTACCTAATTTTGGTTGATCTTTGCTGCAGAACAAAAGTCATGGCAAAAAGAGGTAATCTCTCTATTGAATCGTCTAGGTTTGAGAAAAGCCCATGTTTTTGTGCATTCAATGGGTGAGTCCAATGACCCTAAATTTTATTTCTCTTATCGAAAATACAGTATTGACTACTGAACATTAATCACAATTTTTTTCCCCCTTATTGAATTTTCTTTTGTATCTGCTAAGGATCGTGATTCCATTCCCACCCAAAAGTCAATCGTGTGTTAATTTTTTTTTTCTTTTTAAAATTCTTTTAGCTTTGAGACTTCTTTTTTTTTGGGTACTGGGAAAATGCAGGAAGAGAGTAAAATTTTGAATCTTTATGTTTTCATGTTGTTTGAGTTTCTTAGAATTTTATCTACCTAATTTTGGTTGATCTTTGCTGTAGAACAAAAGTCATGGCAAAAAGAGGTAATCTCTCTATTGAATCGTCTAGGTTTGAGAAAAGCCCATGTTTTTGTGCATTCAATGGGTGAGTCCAATGACCCTAAATTTTATTTTTCTTATAGAAAATACAGTATTGACTATTGAACATTAATCACAATTTTTTTCCCCCTTATTGAATTTTCTTTTCTATCTGCTAAGGATCATGATTAGAGTTGAATGTCTGGCAACTTCTTGAGAAAAAATGTTATATTTTCGAACTATTTGATCAATGAGAAAATTAGGGAAAACAAGAAATTAAAATTTGGTTTGTTTTGGTTTTTTATTTTCGCCTTCATTAAGCTAGGTTGCTGTATTAGACATTTCTATCGATGAATGAAATCTTTGACATCTATTGCTGCTGCAATATATATAATGTTTTTTTCACTATACTTTCCTCTACTGTTTGGAGATGGTATTTTTGGAGAAGATAACATAGGATGGTTTAATTTTTTTAGAAATGGGTTGCTTGAACACGGTGCTCTGTTATGGGTTTGAAAGGTGCTCTTTTATGGATCTCTATTATAGGTTTCAAGAAGTGAAGATGGATTGAACCTTTAAATAAAAAATAAAAAATAAAAAAGAGGGAAATATCAAGTGGACATGAAGAATATGGGCAGGACAGATTTGCTGGGTGTGCTTAAAGATGGCAGCTGCATGTGCATTCAAATGGACAGGTTGGTTTTGTGTTTTAACAAAAATGGAGATTATGGTGTTGAGTTTGTGCTTTTGAGATTACAGTTTAGAGCCCACTGTGGCTGCCATGATTGGCCAACCTATCTCATTTCGCCCTATAGCAGACAAAGGGGACGTGATACCCCATTACCCCAAGACTGAGGCTCGTTGAAATTTGGATCCGTTTTTCATTGCTAAGAAATCATAACGGAGTATTCAGTTTCTTATGTGCATGCACAACGAGGCAGCCACACATTATGAAGGATAACTTTTGGGTTTTGATAATTGTTGTAAAAGTATTGATGTTTTCTAATAAGTTTCTTTTGCATTTATTTATATCAAACTTCTTAGATACATTAGCACCCATGCTTGTCATCGATGTACCATCGATAGAATGTCCTATTCTAACTATTTTGCGTGTACTTTTTATCGTTATGCAGGACCGGCTATAAGATCTCAGGGGGTTTGGGTGATGCAATATGGATATTCATGTTAAACGCCAAATTTCCTCCATTTTTAGAGATGAAATCCTCTCTAAAGTTTGCAGTAGTAAAGCACCATATTTGTGTCCATTAATGTCGGTTTAGATTTTAAGTGTTTTTTTTTTTTGGTGGAATGACACCAATGTATTTTTTCCCCCCTGGCTAGAAATTAGAAATGTATTGTTCATCAGTTATCATATGTATTTATTCTTTCTTAACGCAATTTTGTGTGACAATTCTCTGTGGCATATATATAATTGGTTTTTGATGTAGCTAAAGGCATTCTAAAGATCATGTGTATCCTTTTTCAGTTTTCATTTTACTTGATCAAACTAAGCAATTAAATGACGTAAGGAAAGTAACTACAAAATAGAACGCACAATCACCGGCAAAAGTAGCAAGGTATAGGGGGAGTAAAAGCTCTCATTTTGCAATATGAAATGCCATGTGCCGTGCAGTTGGCATTTAAACAATTCAAACTCAGTCAAGAAAAGGTCTTTAAACAATTCAAACTAAGTCAAAGGTTTGGAAACAATACGAAACGTCATGTGCTGTGAACAGGATAAAGTCGTGGTTGCTAACCACGATTCTAAATGAAATCGTGGTTGTCAACCACGATTTTACTTCTAAAATTACTTCCAGAATTTTTTTTATTTTTTAAACTTATTATATCATAATCGCTTCTTGTAACCACGATTTTGGGTTAAAATCGTGGCTACCAACCACGATTTTACCGTATATAAATTTTTATACCAATACGAGCGACAAAATAAAGGATCCGTATACCCAGCCTAAAATCGTGGTTGCTAACCACGATTTTAATAAAATCGTGGTTAGCAACTACGATTTATCGCTGTCTAGGAATAAAGTTTAAAATCACACCAAAGTCAGAATAAAGTTTAAAAATCCTACCGTTTTGGGAAAAGAGCCAATAATAATAATAATAATCCCCTCCAAAAAGTTGGTTCCATGACATGCAGCATCGATCACGATCAGTTATGCGACCCTTGTCCCGGATAAAAACTATTCTCAAAAATGGTGCCGGCCCAAGTATCCGACAACTCATGTTGATTGTTGCGTGCCGCGAGATAGCCGTCCCTATGATGCGCGTAAGTACTATAAGGCGAGTTCTGAGCTCCTTCTTGATAATTTCCAGAATGAAAGTCCCACAGCGGCCTGGCGCTTTGGGGATAATAGTAAGTGGGTTGCTGCCCTTCATGTTGCATGGACCACCCTCCAGAAGAATTTTGATTGCTAGAAGTTCCCGAACGTAATCCCTCATAGGTCATAGTGCCAGATGTTTGATCAGATGTGTTTACTTCGGTTGAGGTAAATGTCTGTTGTTCATCATCAGCATCGCCGGTATAATTCCCATTTCCAGAATCATCGGAGTCTGTTGAATTTCGCTCAGAGGCTATTGAATTTCGCTCCTCTTCTTCTTCTTCGTGATCAGATTCGACGTGACGCTGCTGCGATGATTGTCCAGTTTCATAATGCGGGTTCGAATACGGATAATATTGATACGGTTGGTATGTTTCGTTCCGCTTCTTCTTGCAGCAATTTGTTTTCTTGATTATTTTCTTGACTGGGAGAATATACAGGAATAATTTCACCGTAAATAATTAACCACGCAAATTATTTTATTAAAAAAAAAAAAAAAAAAGACAAAGCAAATGCACACAATAATAATAATAATAATAATAATAATAATAACAATAGAACTGAAAAGAATAATTGAACCAGAAATAATCGGTGAGATTATTTTATCAAAAATAATATTGAATAATAAAATAAGATAAAGCGAATAATAATAATCGAACATATTTCCCACAACCCAAGTGGCTTAGGTTCCATGGTACGTGCATGGCAACCATGCATGCATGACTGGAATAACTACGTAGGTTGGTTTTCGTTAGAAATTTTGTACTCATGTGAGGAAATCATCTTTCAAAAAATTTGTGAGAGTCGTACCGTTTTTCAGAGGTTTAGAATTTTCAGAACCCATCTCTCTCTCTCGCAAGAATTTGCTCTCTCTCACTCACTTGAGAAAATGTATTAACACAATACCTATATTTATATAGAAGAGTCTCATAAGAACGGAAGGAACAAACAATGCCAATAAACTTACTTATAAAAATTAAGGCAAGTTCAGAAGAGAAGGCATGCATGTACGGTGTTTCCAAGTTTTGTACATTTTCATTCGTATGGAAAGTATAGGGTTTACAATGGGTTACATTTTGTGGTAACCTAGGTCATATTTGTGGTAACAGGGAAATTACTACAAATGTAACCTAACATGGGATTACCAAAAAATGCAACTACTTACCATAAAAATCAATTTATATAGAAAAAGTGAACTTGAGTTTTCCTTTTAACTTCTCCCATTTTTTTCCTTTTTTCTCCTCCTATTTATTTATTTATTTTTTTTCCTTGGACTGTCCTTACCAATTTCACATTTTCATGTATTACCCTTCTTACAACTTTTCAACACTAAATGGAAAAAAATTTCCAAGGAAAAGAAATGGCAAAATAATGATATGCATATATAAGTAACTTACATACGTATATGTAGTATTAGAATCGGTTCCCTTTTAAATCATGACCTCATGTCCTCATTGCACTAAGATTGACTATGCTGAATAAAATCATCTCTCATAAGTGTAATGGGCTGCTTCTGTATTAGGGTTTTGATCCTATGATGGAGTTGTGCTTGCTAATACTTAATTAAGAAACCGATTAATTAATTTAAAGAACAAATTAACTTGCAAGTCCCAACCCAACACAAAAAAAGAGTTAAAGATTTTTTGGTTATGAAAAAAACAAAAACAAAAGAAAAAATTAACAATCAACAATTAATATAAAAGTTAGAGAGGCATCAAGGATAGGGTACTATGTAGTGACCAAGACCATTGAAGTGGATATAACGACATTAGGATAGATCTAAATTTATGAGATTCAACAATGCAAATTGTTATATATATTTACTTTTACTTGAATGGACAATCTTGTTACAAGGTTTAGGAAAAAAAAAAAATTACAGATATATAGATATATATATATATATATATATATATATATATATATATATATAGATATATATATATATATATATATTTTAGATGAAGAGACTTTTTAATTTGCATTTTGTTATTACTTATATAAGATTTCCTCGATCTAATGAAATGTCAAAATTGTTAAATGGGCCCACCATTTACGCACACACAAAAAAACGGATCCACCATTTTGTATTAAAAAAAAAAAATGGTGCAAAGGTGGAACCAGAATTTATCTCTAATGGGGGTGCTATGCTATGATTCTGTGAAGTGAGAATTGAGAACTAAAAGCCCTCGAAAGCATTTTTTTTAATAAATAACTTTTTACTTATCATTTTCCAATTTAATACCAAAAAAAAGATATTGTTGTCAACTTATTACCAATTGACTATAAATATACTATAAAATGACTATTATCTTTTTTGGCATTATGTTGAGAAATAGTTATCAAATGGTAAATATCTCTCAAAAAAAAAAAAAACAAAACAAAAAACAAAAAAGAAGAAAAACTTGGTTGAGCCAGTGGGGGCACGTGCCCCCAAAGCCCCCCCTAGCTCCGCCAATGCTATGGTGCCTAGTATGGGCTAAGGGATCACTAGTCAAGACACCATACACCCTATAGCCTCTCTTCTCTCCCCTAGTTTTTACCAACCCTTTTAAAAAAATAAAAATAAAAATAAATAGAAGAAGAAGAAGAAGAAGACACTCCTGTGAGTTAGCATAAAATGGGTTTTGGACTTGGGCCTTAATGGGCTTGCCGATGAGGCTTCAACACCTAGGTTTGATGGAATCTCCCTGACAAAACATAGCCTAAATCAACCAAGAAGTAGAAAGACATTTTTTTCTTTTATATTTTAACAATCGATGGAACCTATTATTCCTACCTCCAAATACTCCTAATATCGACAAATAAGCATCAATGTTTTTTTATAAGACTGAACTTGAGATTACTCACTTAACGAGTGAAACAAGTAGCAAGAGATATAATTGGATGGGTCTTTAACCAAGACTTTGATTAACTTGTTAACCTTAAGTTTTTATTTTAAAAAAATATTATTATTATTAGCAAAAAAAAAATGATTTAAGAAAAACAACATATGAACATATGAAGAATTAATCCATAGAACATACTTAATCATATTTAAATTTGAAAAATTATGTTAAATTTGTGTTAAAAAAAACACACTAGAAGCTAAATCCATACAAAAACCAGGGCAAGGGTCAATGCTTCTACATGTGTTGCCATGGTGAGTAATTAAGCAGGATTGTGGTGGTGTATGATTTAACTTCTATTAAAATTTTCATTCAAATGGAAAGTGTATTGTTGAAAAAAGGAGGGGGGGGGGGATGACAGAAAAAAAAGAGTATCGATCTAACAATAAAAAATTTCATATTTGAGCAAACAAACCTTTATATATAAGCAATTCGATTTGGTGCTAAAGCCTCGTAGCTTCATAAGGTCTAATTTGATGCTGCTAACATCAATCCATTGCCCAACCAAAAAAAAATAAAAGCTTTACTCTTCTCCACACGAAAAGAAAAATAAAAGCTTTAATTTGATGCTGCTAACATCAATGGAAAGTGTATTGTTTCCACCCTTGTGATGATGAACATCAATCTCGTCGGATATATAAATAGAGACTATTTAACAAGAAAACATGGAGATTTAATCAACCAGAGGGGGAAAAAAAAAATAGAAAGAAAGAAAAAAGCCAACACCATTAATTTTTCAAACAAAATTAAAATGACCAAATCTATTTTTATTACTTAAATTTCAATCAATCATAAGATTAGGTCCCTAATGAAAACCCTTAATTTTATTTAGTTCCTATATGCTAGTAATAATAACCTCCAAAAATATGGTTTGACAACATCCCAGTCAGTTTATGGCCTTGGCCAATGCCCGTAAGGTAGTTGACTATATGGGTTAGGGTCTCCAAAAATGCTGTGACAAGCTTGTTTTGAAAGTTGATCAAACCAGTCTTCATCGCTCGCCGGCGGTGGTTCTACAGGTCCATTATAGTGATCCCAAGGTGCTCTCTGTAATTCACACTGATTCTCAGAAGTAAAAGGCGGATAAAGCAGGCCTTGGGGATAATGGACAGTATGTGGTTGTGGAGGAGGCAGTGAAGTACGTCGTGGATGAGGGCGAGAAGATGTTGAATTCCCATTATGGTGTTGTGGAGGAGGGGGTGAAGTACGTCGTGGATGAGGGCGAGAAGAGCTTGAATCACCATTGTTAATCTGAATGGCCTTTCCTTTATCAGGGACGGGACGAGGTTTTGAATCTCTTCGAGGACCTTCTTGGCCAGGCTCGCGAATCACAATGCCCTGCTTGTTTCCTCTAGCAGGCACAGGACGAGCGTCTTCGGTTCTGCTTCTTTCGTTCTTTGATTCTTTCGATTTCAATTTTTGTTTCACTGAAAGAAGATATATATATATATATATATATATATATACACACGCAAGAGAAATTGATACAGATTATTATTTTTATATTAAAAGAAAAACAAAGCAAATAATAAGAATAAGAATAATAATAGTAATATAAGTTCTAAAAAAAATAAATTCTTGCAACCCAAGTAGCAAAAGGGTCCTGGTAGTCTGGTACGTGCATGGCAACAATGCAGAGTATCCATGCATAAGGATACACTCCATCACGTGATTTGAATAAAATTCTCTTTTGCTGAAGGCAAAAATATATATATATATATATATCTGCATTGGTTTTTGTTAGAAATTTGTATGTGAAGTGAATAGCCCTCAGAGGCTGCAAAACAGGACAATATATATAGAAGACAGAAAACTTGAGCGGGCACAATGTGTATCCTCAAACCATGCAACTTCGATTAAACAAAAAGAATGGGTTAAAATCCTATTCTCATCGCGTGATCGAGGAGGCCGTTGATGCTACCCAGTTTGCAAGAAATCACCTTAAGAAAGGAGCTTGTGAAAGTTCGTACCTTGACTTATGAAACCCATATCTCTCGCTCATGGGAGAATTTTCTCTCACTCAATAAATTAGATTAGCATAATACCTCTTTATAGAGAAGAGTCTAACACAAGAATAGAAGGTATGGGGTATGGACTCTCCATATATAATACTCACTTCTAGAATTAATGCAAGCAGCAACAGTTTCCCTTGCTTAGAAGGTATGTAGAGGGTTTCCAATTTTTTTAATTTTTTTATTTTTTTAATGAGGGTTTCCAATTTTTTTTTTTTTTTAATGAGGGTTTCCAAATTTTGTACAACTTCTTTCTTTGGTATGATAGGGTTTAACATGTCTAGGGTTTCCTAGCTAATTTCGTCAAATATGAGAAAGTTAGTGACAAAGGAAAGTAGAAACAACTTGTTTCTATACTTAAAAAACGTATGGAAAGTCAATGTGAGTTCGAACCAAAGGTATTGTTGCCTTCTTGCCGATCCAACTACTGAGTCATGCATACAATATACATAATGATTATTAATTAATGTGTTTGCTAAATTTGTCTTTGCTCAAGAGAGAAAAGATTCTCAAAAAAAAAAAAAAAAAAAAAAAGAGTAAAGATTCCCTCCATTGACGGGATGGTCCATTGAAAAACTAGATCATTCATATTATATGGGATCCTATTAAATCATCTGAAACTTATATCATATGAACGGTTCAAATTTCACTTAAAGGCCGGTCCATTGCAATATAGAGGATTGTTACTCTGTTCGAAGAAACAGAAACACTCTAAGAAATGTCTCGTGCATATATATGTCAAAGTGGTTTGTAAGAATAGTACTCCATTTATTGCAAATAAAAAATAAAACAAAAGCCTTAATTTAAGTTGGCTGTGACCGATGGTTAATTAAGATCTAATTAAAAAAAGTCAAAAATAGTAATGGGTTATTCTTGATATATACACATGATCGCTGCTATTTGTTATTTCCACATGCCATTCTAATTTTCTGGAAGACCAAGAGAGAAATTATTAGCGCGACTGATTTCTTTATTCATGCATAGTGCCATACTGCCATATATATGAGGTGGCTAATGCATGTGGCTGCTACCAATAGTTAACCAAATGTCGTTCGCTTGTGGGCATGCACTTGTACATGTCAATTTGCAGAGGAACTAATATTGATCTCAACCTCTCCATTTTACTCATAATTAGTCGAGCTACACAAGCAACCACCTAAGGTTCCAACATTTTGACAAATAATAAGGGCCCCAACTTAATTGTTACCCTTGTAATAAGTCCAAAAAAAAAAAAAACAAACAAACAAACATTTTTTTTTTTAATAACTAGATGAGAAAAGGCCCTAATCCAAGTTTAAGGACCCCAAATAATTCCTAAGTTTCTAACCGAGGTGCATAAACAATAAACCAAATGGCCAAACAATCCACTTAACTCAAGCTCAAAAAAAAAAAAAGGACAATTAACCCTAAATCAAATTAGATCCAACGCCTTTGTCAATTTGCCTCGAACCTCCAAACTCCAAGCTCCACCTCTGTTCCTCTCTTAGTGCTCTCAACCTCTCACAACTTCAACCTAATCAGATCAAATCATATCAGACCATAATGCCATTAGGAAGAATAAAAATATTTGATTACTTCTCAAACAAAGAAGTTAGGTACACCAAATGTCCAAACCATTCTCTTTAATTAATTAATTAATGTCTTTACTTTTTCTTTCCTATATATATACACACACACACATAAGGGGCACTTTAATATTATTGGGGGAGATTTATTTTTAGAATTAAAGGTCTTGAAAGAAGTTTTACCAACAGATGTAAAAAGGCCAATTGAAGTACTGAATTATTTGAAAAAAATGGACAGTTATTTCCTAAATGGTTGGATTGCTTATAGAATATTGTTGATCATACCAGTTACAGTTGCACTTGCAAAAATAACTTTTTTAAAGTTGAAGTTGATCAAATCTTACCTTCGTTTCACTATATCACAGGAAAGATTGACCAGATTAACTATATTATCCATTGAACATGATATGGTAAAAAAACGTGATTATGCTAACTTAATAAGTGATTTTGCTAAAAATGCGAAAAAAGTAATATTTAAGTGATACTTTGCTATAGTTAGTTCATTTATTTTTGGTATTATAGCTTTAAATTTTTTTTTTAGATTTTTTTTTTTGTTTTTTTTTGTCCTTCTTCTTATATATGTGATTTTTTCTAAATTATAAAGGAAGAAGATCAGATTTTATTTATTTATAGTTCTTATAAAGATTTATTTTTTATCTTAATTTATATAAGCAAATTTTAGTACTCATATATTTAGGCAAATTTTGTGTGTATTAGGGAAAAAAAATTGTTGGGTATAAATTTTGTTATGAGTATGAATATATATAGAGGGCCCCATTTTAGGAGTTCACCTAGGACCCCAAAAGACTCAGGACTGGCCCTGGTTTAAAGATTTCCTTGCCTACGTGATGCATGTGAAAAAAATTAAAAATAGAAAAATAAGAAGTTCTCTATTTAGCTTTGGTAGACTTTGTAATATTACATCTGCAGTACATAGATGGACTCGCTTTACATTATTAGAAATGTTTGAAACTTCTAAAACTATATGGTGATATAGTGTTTTTATTTTACTGGGAATTTGGTGGGTGTTGATACTTCTCAATTTGTTCAATACTGTTAGAAGTCTGCAGAAAATCCGAAAGCCATTTACTTAAAATTCTAATTAAATCTTTGATGGTAGAGAAGTTTGAATTTTTAAGTGCCTTTTTTATATTTTATTTTAATTGATTTATTTATTTATTTTAGTTTTGAAGGCTATGGGAACTGGGAAGATGTATTTGGAACAAACTAAGAAATGAGATTGTGAGGAGTGATGATAAGAGATGACCTTTATTTTAAATCAATCCTAAGAAAGCATCAAGTGCATTAATCCTCCAAACCATTAGTGGAGGCATGTGAAGGAAAGAGCAAACGTCAAAATTTCACATCAATTCTATCGTGTTCTCAATCATCGGCGCAACAGACCCTAGCCCCATGAGCATTGCTTGTTCAAGAGTAAGCTTTCAACGTCCCCCAAAGTCTCCCAACTTTTCGACATTTTGAGGTGCTATCAGTCAGCAAAATTGGAAGCCTTTGAGGGAGGTTGATAACTTCCCCATTCGGAGCTAGCATTGTTGATTCAGGAGTAAGGCTCCAACCTCCCTCAAGGTCTTCCAACTATCCGATCGACCTCATGAGGCGATATCAGCCAGCAAAATTGGAAGCCTTTGAGGGAGGTTGGTGACTTCCCTATTTAAAACATTTTTGTTTCAAGAGTAAGCCTTCAACCTCCCTCAAGGTCTCCCAACCTTCCAACTTCTTGAGATGATCTCAGTCAGGAAAATTGGAAGCCTTTGAGGGAGGTTACTGACTTCCCCATTCAGACCATTGTTGATTTGAGAGTAAGCCTTCGACCTCCCTCAAGGTCTCCCAACTTTCTGACTTCATGAGGTGATATCAGTCAGAAAAATTGGAAGCCTTTGAGGGAGGTAGGTAACTTCCCCATTCAGTCTCGAATTCCTTTGTAACTGATACACCAAACTATAATACCTCCACGTAGTTTATATAGGAGTGATTCGATGCCACTTGAAGCCAAGCGAATCTCACAATTGCTATGATGATCTTCATTTCATCTCAAGTGAATGCAAATCAAATTCACTTTAGGTTGACATCCTTGGGAATACAAAGGACACCTATCTGTATTTGACTCCTGCTTTTTGCAATTAATGGTCCATCAGGAGAATGTCTACTTTTTGGGATTTGATTCTTTGATACTGAAAGTTGATTTCTAACAGATCGATAAATATATATTTCAAAAATTCGTGGATAAGAATGTGAGCATTAGGCATGGAAAATTTATCTAAACCTCACTAGCTAGTTGCAACAAGCTTTGTGGAGTTGAATGCAATGTGAGCCCAGAACCAATGGTGCACATAGGACCAGGGCAAGTCAGCCCAACAGGGGCTGGAGCTCAGGCCGACTATCCACATAAACCTGCATGAGATGAATAATGTTGTGAGAGTGGATTTGGATGATTTTTGGCCCTTATTGTGGTTGACTGTGACTTGCAGCTTCAGGGAATAACAGTTGAATAATGGGCATCTTTTAAATCTCTTCAAGTTGACTTCACAAACTAAATGAACAGAACCAAGGCCCACAAGTTCTTCTTTAGGCAACCAGATGAGCATACAAATATCACTTATGGCCTGTTTAGTACAGTCGCACGTTATCTCTTTCCAGATTCTGTTCTCTAGAGATATCATTAGTTTCTAGCTACTAGATGTGAAACTTCAGACTATTTTCTAAACAACTTAAGAACCACATTCCCCCAGCCACTTTCAACAAGCATTTGATGTTTTCAATCACGTGCTATGCTTTTCATGATCATCATAAGGAATTGATGCTTATGCGCTTCGTTGGTGGCAATAATTGTGGCAGCAACATTTTATCCGCAGTTTGTTGGTATTTCCTACCTAATCTCTATACTAAATAAGATTTCCATACCTAATCCCAAACTCTAGTGACCCTTCTTAATTGAAGTATTTGAAAGAACCAAAAAAACATAAAATAAAATAAAAAAAATTCTCCTGTTAACAGAGTCAACACATAGAGAGTGACAGACTATATATATGTACCAAGAAACAGAAGGGGGAGAAAAAAAATGGCAACACCAAAAGATAATTAAATAAATCAACTTCTTTATAAATACTTTGATTTCAATCAACCATAAAATAAGTCCCTAATCAAAATTTCTAGCTAATACTTGGATTTCAGTACTCAATCGTAAAAATAAGTTCCTGATAAAAAATCCTTATTTTATTTTATTTTATTTTAATAGTTCCTACGCTAGTAATATTAATAATAATAGTCCCCTCCAAAAAGTTGGTTCCATGACATGCAGCATCGATCACGATCAGTTATGCGACCCTTGCCCCGGATAAAAACTATTCTCAAAAATGGTGCCGGCCCAAGTATCCGACAACTCATGTTGATTGTTGCGTGCCGCGAGATAGCCGTCCCTATGATGCGCATAAGTACTATAAGGCGAGTTCTGAGCTCCTTCTTGATAATTTCCAGAATGAAAGTCCCACAGCGGCCTGGCGCTTGGGGGATAATAGTAAGTGGGTTGCTGCCCTTCATGTTGCGTGGACCACCCTCCAGAAGAATTTTGATTGCTAGAAGTTCCCGAACGTAATCCCTCATAGGTCATAGTGCCAGATGTTTGATCAGATGTGTTTACTTCGGTTGAGGTAAATGTCTGTTGTTCATCATCAGCATCGCCGGTATAATTCCCATTTCCAGAATCATCGGAGTCTGTTGAATTTCGCTCAGAGGCTATTGAATTTCGCTCCTCTTCTTCTTCTTCGTGATCAGATTCGACGTGACGCTGCTGCGATGATTGTCCAGTTTCATAATGCGGGTTCGAATACGGATAATATTGATACGGTTGGTATGTTTCGTTCCGCTTCTTCTTGCAGCAATTTGTTTTCTTGATTATTTTCTTGACTGGGAGAATATACAGGAATAATTTCACCGTAAATAATTAATCACGCAAATTATTTTATAAAATAAAAAAAAAAAAAGACAAAGCAAATGCACACAATAATAATAATAATAATAACAATAGAACTGAAAAGAATAATTGAACCAGAAATAATCGGGGAGATTATTTTATCAAAAATAATATTGAAAAATAAAATAAGATAAAGCGAATAATAATAATCGAACATATTTCCCACAACCCAAGTGGCTTAGGTTCCATGGTACGTGCATGGCAACCATGCATGCATGACTGGAATAACTACGTAGGTTGGTTTTCGTTAGAAATTTTGTACTCATGTGAGGAAATCATCTTTCAAAAAATTTGTGAGAATCGTACCGTTTTTCAGAGGTTTAGAATTTTCAGAACCCATCTCTCTCTCTCGCAAGAATTTGCTATCTCTCACTCACTTGAGGAAATGTATTAACACAATACCTATATTTATATAGAAGAGTCTCTCATAAGAACGGAAGGAACAAACAATGCCAATAAACTTACTTATAAAAATTAAGGCAAGTTCAGAAGAGAAGGCATGCATGTACGGTGTTTCCAAGTTTTGTACATTTTCATTCGTATGGAAAGTATAGGGTTTACAATGGGTTACATTTTGTGGTAACCTAGGTCATATTTGTGATAACAGGGAAATTACTACAAATGTAACCTAACATGGGATTACCACAAAATGCAACCACTTACCATAAAATATAAACACTTACCATTTAGTGCCAAAGGAAAGCATAAACAGCTTCTTTCTAATTTAAAAATCAATTTATATAGAAAAAGTGAACGTGAGTTTTCCTTTTAACTTCTCCCATTTTTTTCCTTTTTTCTCCTCCTATTTATTTATTTATTTTTCCTTGGACTGTCCTTACCAATTTCACATTTTCATGTGTTACCCTTCTTACAACTTTTCAACACTAAATGGAAAAAAAAATTTCCAAGGAAAAGAAATGGCAAAATAATGATATGCATATATAAGTAACTAACTATACATACGAATATGTATATAGTATTAGAATCGGTTCCCTTTTAAATCATGACCACATGTCCTCATTGCACTAAGATTGACTATGCTGAATAAAATCATCTCTCATAAGTGTAATGGGCTGCTTCTGTATTAGGGTTTTTATCCTATGATGGAGTTGTGCCTGCTAATACTTAATTAAGAAACCAATTAATTAATTTAAAGAACAAATTAACTTGCAAGTCCCAACCCTACGCAAAAAAAGAGTTCAAAGATTTTTTGGTTATGAAAAAACAAAAACAAAAGAAAAAATTAACAATCGACAATTAATATAAAAGTTAGAGAGGCATCAAGGATAGGGTACTATGTAGTGACCAAGACCATTGAAGTGGATCTAACGACATTAGGATAGATCTAAGTTTATGAGATTCAACAATGCAAATTGTTATATATATTTAATTACTTTTACTTGAATGGACAATCTTGTTACAAGGTTCAGGAAAAAAAAAATTACATATTTATATATATATATATATATATTTTAGATGAAGAGACTTTTTAATTTGCATTTTGTTATTACTTATATAAGATTTCCTCGATCTATTGAAATGTCAAAGTTGTTAAATGGGCTCACCATTTACACACACAAAAAACGGATCCACCATTTTGTATTATAAAAAAAAAAAAAAAAAACCGAGGGAGGGGGGGGGGGGGGGGGGGGGGAATTACACTTTGCCCCCTCAATCTTTGGGCCGAAATCGCTTTTCACCCCTCATCTATAAAATCCTACAAATACCCCCCCCCCGGAACTACTAGAAGACGACACTTTTCATCAAACCGTTATGCTACCATGATAAATTTAACAGAAAGAGTCATGTGCGATGCACATGATATAAAATCAGCACATTTTATACCCAAAATGTCCTTTTATAAGGGCTCACGTGCTATCCCTCACCCTCACACACTCATTTTCTCTCTCTACCCTTACAAATCAGATTTCTCCTCTCTTCCTTCAACCTCACACCCGCCCATTGATATTTTCCCTCTCTCCTCTGCAAATTCTTGAACCACATCCATAGCAGCGGAAGATCGGCAAGGGCGCAGGCTTCCGCTCAAAGATCGTGATGATCGTGATGATGGTACAACTGTGAAGTTATGGAGACCAGCAAACGAAAAGGCAAAGAAGTGCTCTCAAATCTTCCTTAGGAAGCCTTTATATGGCTGGAAGTAGCACGGCAGGAAAATACAGTGGGTATTTGTATCATTTTGCTTCTCCACCCATAAAGGCATTATTATCATTTCATTCATTCCATTAACGCCATCAGCCCATAATTGTCTTCTAATAGTTCGAGGGAGGTATTTGTAGGATTTTGTAGATGAGGGGTGAAAAATGATTTCAACCTAAAAATTGAAGGGACAAAGTGTAATTTTCCCCCTTTTTTTTTGTTAAAAAATGTTTGTTCATTTTGAAAAGTCAAAAGCACATTTTTTTAAATTTTATACTACCCTTTGTTATTTTAATAGTTACTTTCAATACAAAACTTAATAAAAAGTAAGAGAGGGTAATTTTACAAAAATACAATTTAATAAAGGACAAGTCAATAAAGTGATATTTTTTCTTGAACTGTGTGTTTTGTCAAATATGGTATATTTTTGTGAGTTGAAGGGAGTAATATTACTCCCTCCCACAAAGATAGGTCATTTTTGTTATTTTTTATGTCCCAAAATGTTTGTCCGTTTTGAAAAGTCAAATCATAATTTTTTGAACTTTCCTACACTACCCTTTGTAATTCCAATAATTACTCTCAACATAAAACCCAACAATTGGTGAGAGTATTTTTGGAAAGATGGAATCTATTAAATGAAAAGCCAAAATAATGATGGCTTTTCTTAAACTGCGTGTTTTGTACAACTTAGCGTATTTTTGTGGAATGGAGGAAGTATGAACTTTTTTTAAAAAAATGATGAAAATCCATTTGTGGTCATGATTTGATTGTTTGTCATGCTAGCACAGCCCTATAAATTTACAGAAGTATCCATAAAGTTTTTTTTCCTTTATTATTTAAGTGAGGGGTTTTTAAGTGATGTTTATTGTCTTTAGTTTAAGGCAAGCATATTAAGAGGGTAATGTTTACGAAATTTTCAAAATTTAAAACCTATATATAAGTTTTTTTAAAAAAAAATTCTTGTAAATTATCTAGGTCGTGGTCTTTCAAGCCCCTTATTAAGTCCAATCCTAGTTACCACCACATGAAAATTGATGGGGTAATTTCATTTTTTAGGGTAAATTGCAAAAAACCTTATATGTGTGGGGGACTATAGCACATAACTCCCTTAAAGTTCAAAACATTGCACCGTCCACCCTAATACACATTGGCGGTTTAATAAAATAGACAATGTTAAAGGACAACTGAAAAGTCGGTTTTACCCCTCACCCTCCCATGGCCGACGATCTCCTTTTTTTCATCTGGTCACCCACTCCTTTACTGCTTCTTTTGAGACCATCTCCCCTCCTCCAATCTCCTCTGATCCCTTTTCCCTCTCTATTACACACAATTTCCAATGAACTCCTTTTTTTCCCTGATAAATTCATACTTCATTTTCACAATAAAAAAATTTCAGAAAAAAATTTCCTAACTCCATTTTTTACCATCGATCCCAGTAATCCCCAACACAAAGAATAAAAAATAAAATCAATTAGAAGGCACGAAGTAGCAGCTATGGCAACCATGCTAAAAAATGGATTTGAACTCTACTTGTGTGAAAAAAGAAAAAGGAAAAACAGAAGAGAGGAAGAAGAAGATGAAACACCAGCAACAGCCGCTATGGCTGATAAGATACTCCCTTCACGACTTTTTTTTTCCTATGCACAAAACCCCCAAACAGCGATGCCGTTGTGGGGAGGAACTCAAGATCATGATTGTGATCCACTCGTGTTGTTGTCAGTGTCATAGGAGGAACTCTAGATCGAGATTCCCCATGGCTTCCACCGACGAGAACTAAGTGGAAGGTTTGGGAGCAAACTTGGGAGATCCCATCAAAGGAAATCCTCTGCCGACCAACGGTTGGAAACCCTTCTCAACACCAAGATCGAGATACCCCATTTTTCTATACTAGTGTTACCAGTACCATTGCAAACTAACGAGTAAGTGAATAAGGGATGGGGGGTTTGGATTGGGAATTTGGGAGAGAGAGAAAGGATATTTTTGACAACACAAGTCAATTATAGAGTCACATATATAACACATGACAAATTTTCGTCACTTTTATCAACGGTCATTAATGGTGTGGCACATTACAAAAAATTAAAACATTAGGCAGGGACATTGCTTAATTTTGAACATATATAAAAGGTGTTATGTGTCATACCTTATACTTTATGGGGTTATCTGTTATTTAACTTTTTTTTAGGAAAATTACAGATTGCCCCCCTCATCTTTGAGCGGAAATCACTTTTCACCCCTTATCTTCAAAATCGGATAAATAACTCCTTGAAATTTCAAAAATGTTATTTGGACTTACGCCGTTAACGAAATCCGTGAAATGACTATTATATCCCTAAGACATTTTCATCTAAAGATGCAAAATTACATCCTTACCCTCACTTTATTTTCAACAAACAAATTGGATGAAAGCTTCTCAAGGAAGCTTCTGGATCCTTACATGGAGAGGCGATTGGAGTACTCCCATAGAAAACTCGCTGGAGTTGCAACGGCAACTCGTCACCTCCAAACCCTAACACCACCCAACCATGAAACCCAAACCACCACTGCCACCGTCACCACGTCTATCGCGTCCTCCACAGCTGCTCCACCGTCGGTGTCGTGAGCTTGCGGCGAACCCCTCTTCTACCTTCTTTTTTTTTTTTCCTGATTGAATCTCACCCCTCCCCTCTCTTATCTCTCTCTCTATATACATATCTATCTCTCTCATGTGAGTTTTAAAATCACGTTCTTAGAACGAGATCTGAACCCATCTCGATTATAAATCAATGGGAAGCCGTTGATCGTGGCGACTTAGGGGCATAGGGCTAACTCTCCGATCCACTTGCTGAGTTTTGACCCCATCTCCACTCCACACAGCGGTCATCGGATCTGAGGATGAGAGAGTCGTCGACGGCAAAAGGTGGTTTTGGTTCGCTGATCTAGGTTTTGGGTTTGATGAAAATGGGGTCTTGGTCAGGGGGTTAGGTGGCGGAGTGATTGGGTGTTAGGGGTTCGACGGAACTGGTTTGACAGCGAGGAGTGGTGGTGGGGAAGGCGGTGGTCAACGCCTCGCCGGTGCGGGTGCTAGCTCGTCGCTGCTGCTTCTTCCTTCATGCTTCGATTTTTTTTTCCATTTTGTTTTTATTGTTTTCTGAGATCTACTACCTCCATGGTTGTGGTATGCTGGTGTGAAGGGGGAAGGGGGTGGCATTGGGAGATGGTGAGGGTTGAAACACGGTGCGGTAGGGATGGTGGGTGGCATTGGGGTTTTGGTGGGGGCTGAAATAGGTGTCGGTGGTGGTGGGTTTTGGGTTTGGTTTTAGTGTGTTGGTGTGAAAGGGGCGGCATTGGGAGATGGTGGGGGAGGCGGTGTGGTAGGGATGGTTTCATTGGAGAGGGAGCCGGAGTTGGGGTTTTGGTGGGGGTTGAACAGGTGACGGAGGCGATGGGTAATGATAAGAGTATTTTGGTCTAATTTGTAAAGTATGTTGGTCACGTGCAACGTATGTGACTTTTTCTGTTAAAATCATAACGTTGGTTAGACGGAAGGGTGTAAAGTGAATATTTTGAAACTTTAGGGGGGGTTTTTTGTCCGATTTTGAAGATGATGGGTGAAAAGTGATTTCCACTCAAAGATGAAGAGGACAATCTGTAATTTTTCCAAAAAAATATAACAAATATGACCAATCTTTGACTTATTTTTATGAGATAGAAAAAATATTTTTTATGGCCATAATTTAACCTTCTTTGAAAGAGAAAGAAAAGGGAAAGATATCTGAGCCAAAGATGAAACTTGCATTGGGAGACGAAGTAAGGGAAGGGATATCCTTGGAAAGTCACAAAATGTTAATCTCAAACCATTTTCACCATTTTTTTTTTTTTTTTTCTTTGAAACAGTATATTTAAGTCTCACGCTAGTAAAAAACAAAAAATTTAAAAGGACCTCACTTTTTTGACACTAGACAGTGAATCAGTCACCAAAGGAGAATTTCCCCAAACAAATGGACTATCGATGTCCACACCCCACTGGCCGAATCAACGCCAACCCGAGTGGAGAGCGTTATCCCCACGCGACTACATGTTAGAAATCTGAAAAACAGAACCCACACTCTCACCAACAGGTAAAAGTGAACAGCAAAATGGGAAAAAAAAAACAAAACAAAACAAACAAACAAAACAAAATGCTTTCTCTCGGACCAAAAGCAAAAACAAAATGCTTTTTCACTTTAATTTCAAAGCTTTGGAGCTCTCGCAGAGGAGAATCAATGTCTGTTTTTCTCTCTAAAAACATAGGATAACTCATTCTCTCTCTCTCTCTCTCTCTCTCTATAGCTACCGTAATCTTCCTATCCATGGAAGAAAGATGGGCTTCACTTTTCCACCCCTGCAAAACCCCTAATTTACATCTCCTGCCACTCCACCTCCTCTTCTTCATCCTCCTTCTATCTCCTCCAACCCATTCTCAATCAGCCCCCGATGGTCACAATGCCACTACCTACCCACCTGGTCTCCACGCCGGCGACCGAGCCTCTCTCCTCTCATTCAAATCATGGCTCGACGACCCCAACCAGACCCTCTCCACCTGGGTCGGATCCAACTGCACCAACTGGACCGGCATCACCTGCTTTGCTCCCACCGGCCACGTCGCCGCCGTTAATTTAACTCGTACCAATTTGTCCGGCCAAATCCACCCTTCTTTGTGCAATCTTTCGTATGTAGAAACCCTAATTCTGTCGCACAACAACTTCAACGGCTCGATTCCGGCCTGCTTCGGCAGCTTCCGCCATCTGAAAACCCTAGACCTCGGCTACAATCAGCTGCGTGGCGATGTTCCGATGACGCTTGAGAAGCTTGGGAATCTAGGGAAGTTGATTCTGAGTGGGAATGTGGAATTGGGTGGTGGTGGTATTCCTGTTTGGATTGGGAATTTCTCGTCGGTAATCGAAAAACTCGACTTGGGTTTCAGTTCGTTTGGCGGCGAAATTCCGGAGAGTCTGTTGTTCTCACAGTCGATGAAGTACATTGATCTCGGGAAACAATCATCTCTCAGGAAATCTTCCCAATTTTCATCAAGCTTTGGTGTTCTTGAATTTGGGCTCCAATGGGTTTTCCGGCACTTTGCCTTGCTTATCGGCCTCTGCTCAGTCGCTCAACGTTCTGAATTTAGCGAACAATTCCATTGTCGGAGGAATACCGACGTGCATTTCGTCGCTTCGAGCTTTGCGGCATCTCAATCTGTCGTACAATCGGTTAAGCTACGAGATTTCTCCGAGATTCGTCTTCTCAGAAAAGCTTCTCGTCTTGGACCTGAGTTTCAATGGCTTGTTTGGTCCTCTCCCGAGCGAAATCGCGGAGACGACGGAGAAATCGGGGCTTGTTCTTCTCGATTTATCGCACAATCGATTCTCTGGCGAAATCCCATTGAGGATTACGGAGTTGAAAAGCTTGCAGGCATTGTTTCTCTCTCACAATCTTCTCACCGGAGAAATCCCGGCGAGGATCGGAAACTTGACGTACCTCCAAGTGGTCGACCTCTCTCACAACTCGTTATCGGGTTCGATTCCTTTGAACATCGTTGGGTGTTTTCAGCTACTTGCACTGATACTCAACAACAACAATCTTTCCGGCGAAATTCAACCGGAGCTCGACGCCTTGAGTAGCCTGAAGATACTCGATATCAGCAACAACAAGATGGCCGGCGAAATCCCATTGACTTTGGCAGGGTGTAAATCGCTGGAGATTGTCGATTTCAGCTCAAACAATCTCTCTGGAGCTCTAAACGACGCAATAACGAAATGGTCGAACCTTAGATATCTCTCACTGGCAAGGAACAAATTCGACGGAGCTTTACCCAGTTGGCTGTTCACGTTCGAAGCAATTGAAGCCATGGATCTCTCCAGCAACAAATTCTCCAGCTTCATACCGGACGGTAACTTCAACATTAGCTTAAAGTTCAACAATGGTGGTGAAGATGACCCAATTCCCACCAAAGAGCCACTGGTTGCAATGCGAAATCCAGGCATTGAAGTTTCTGTAATTGTTGCTGGTAGCAATGATTTGAACTTCAAGTTTGATCTCTCTTCCGCAGTTGGAATCGATTTATCCGATAATTTGCTAGACGGGGAGATTCCAGTGGGTCTGTTTGGTTTACAGGGATTGGAATACTTGAATTTATCGTACAATTCTCTCGACGGTCAGATTCCGAGTTTGGAGAAGATGAGGAGTTTGATGGCATTGGATTTGTCGCACAATTTGTTATCGGGGCAAATACCAGCAAACATTTCTAGCCTTAGACATCTGACCCTCTTGAATCTGTCATATAACGGTTTCACCGGATTGGTCCCGATGAAACAGGGGTATTGGAGGTTTCCGGGAGCATTTTCCGGTAATCCAGGCTTGTGTGTGGAGTCCTCCGTTGAAGGGTGTCAGACGGCGAGCCTTCCGGCGGTGCCAGGGAAGACTTTTGCAGAGGAAATGGAGGAAGGAAGGATTTCGGTCTGGGTGTTCTGCATAAGCACTCTCGTGAGTTTCTATTTTGGTATTGTTGGTATCTTTTGTTCGGCTAGAGCGAGAAATTACATCCTCCAGACAAAAGTTTGATGTATGAGTTGTGTATGTGAGAATGAAAGACCTTCTGTTTGTACATATTCCCATTCTTCTGGTTTCGTAAGTTATGTCTCTACAGCAATATTTTTGCCTGTTTTTGTAAGAAAGCTCTCAGCCTGCACAATTTGTTAGTGATGCATGTGCTCTCGAAAGGGAGCAAGGGTGACAATTTTACTCTGGTGGCTGCATGACATCGGGAACTATCTTCCATTGTTTCAAAGGGGGCAGGGCTCTTCTTTGATTATAGAGCAATTCAGGGCAAACTTTCTTTTGTTTGCAATACATTAAAGAGTTGAGATTCAATTGAAGATCTTATTGTATGACTAGGGAAGAATTCATAAACACAGTACATCTCTTTTTGGTAACATGGGTGACAAAAACATTATATCATCTTTTTGGTAACATGGGTTAGAAATTCATTACAACATCGTTTAACTACTCCTAAGACTCAAACCGGGGAGGTTTAACTACTCCTAAGACTCAAACCGAGAACCTCCCCGCACATGGAGGGAGAAGTGCCACTAGGCCTTATGGTCCCAAGGCCATTGGTACAGTACATCTTTAAAGTAAAGGGAAATAAATCTTTTGACAAAAATGTATTTTAAAGCACAGGTTTGGTAGAAGATGTGTGTGCTCTGCCAAAATTCAACATCAAAGACAGCACCTTTTCAGTTGACACAGAAAAATAGAAAAATGGGAAATGCATTTCAATGTGGCACCTGAATTTTAATGAAGCACCCAAACATATCGGACAGGTATGGCAAATGGACCTGACCGAAATTCAACTTGTAAAACAAAAGTTTAGGTTAGCTTATGGTAAGACTCATTCCAGTCTAGAGATGATTTCAGAGCCATTCAAACAAAGACATAAATCATGAGACAGAAATTACTGCAATCGTCAATTACTATGACAAAATACATTTGTAAAGAATTGGGTGTGGCATTGCCCAAAATAGCCAACCGAACTCTGGCTTTTTCCTGACCTCTCCTTCTCAAGCCACAAATACTTCCTACAGGCCAAAGCTTCACTTCATGCAATGAAGGCCTTTGTGAAACCTTATAAAGGTAGAAATACAACATCATCATTTCTATGACAGTTCTCAGTTAGAATGGGTTTCCCTTCCTACAATGGGGGCCAACACAGATGCCCAATCACCTATTCTTAGAGCTTAATCAGATTAAAAAAAGGAATACCAACAACAGATATTAAAGATGAAAATCAACCCAGCACCTATTCTCTTCTGACTGTAGGAGTGGGCTCCCTCTATATCAGAGTTGTGAGAACAAAAGCTCCAGTACAGTGCCTCATCAAGGCAAAGAACTTTATTGGTCAGCTCCAACATCGTTTAAGAGTCTTCAGAATTGCAAAGGTGAATTTTGCATGCAGCATTCGACCCTCTTTTGAGCAATCCTATCTCTAAACTCCTTTTGGCACCCAAGAACCGATGAAAATGTGGTCTTATATATACTACCACAGTACATGTGCTAATATCTAATTGGCCCATCCAAACTCCCAGATGCAAACTGAAAACAAATATATGGAGTGGGAACTGGTTAGAAATATGGTAAATTATATCCCAAAATTCCAAGATACTTTATCAAGCAAAATAGACAATACATGTTGAGAGAGCAAGAGAGACAGAGAGACAGAGACAGAAACAGAGGTTTTCCAAGTTAACATGTAGAGTCCAGTGATTAAGAAGTTATTAGCTTGGGGTATTGATTGTTGATTTTGGAACTAATGCACATAGAAAGACTAAAACATGTTATTAACTAGGCAGTCACAAGCCAATAAAGCATAAAACAATCCTTTAAAATCAATTTATTTAGGCAAACACATGTTATCTTATGCAAACTTGTCTCCTTTTCTTAATCTTACAACTACCACCACCACCATCTTACTGATATTTATCACATCACATCAGGAGAGTTAACATTGCTGATGGTAAAATAATTAAGGGTAAATTACATTAAGACCCCCTCTAAAATCTGACAATTACAAATAGACCCCCTCACGTTTCTGAAATTACATTAAGACCCCCTCCCTCTAACTTCCGTCCATAATCCGTTAAATCACTTCCAATTTTTTTCAAAATACCCTAATTACCCTTATTGGATGACAACTTCCATGTTAAATGCATATAACTCATTAGTCCAACACATTCATCTAATACATTTGATTGATTTATTTATTTATTGATAAACAACTAAAAGATTATATATATATATATATATATATATATAAAAGAAAAATGCCAAAAAGCTTAAATTTTTGTCCAACTGATGTGGTAGCAATCAGATTTGCTCATTAGAAACAATTATCTATTTAATTGATGTGTAAAAATTAAAAAAAAAAAAAAAATTGATTTGCCAAGTTGCCACCTCTATACGTGCATCTCCATTGTAATAATTCTTTTTATTTATTTCTACATATGAGTAATGCTACATAGCTCTTTTTTTTTTTTTTACTCAAATCTACTTACTCAAATGAGGTGGCAACTTAGCAAATCAATTTTTTTATTTTTTATTTTGCAAATCAATTAAAAATTTAATTAAATAAATAATTGTTTCTAAACAGAAAATTTGACAACTGCCACATCAGTTGGACAAAAAATTTAAATTGTTTTTAGCATTTTTCTTATATATATATTATCTTTTAGTTGTCTATCAATAATAATTAAAAAATTCAAAAGTATTGGATGAATTATTAGACTGGTGAGTTATACGCATTTACCATGGAAGTTATCATCCACTAAGGGTAGTTAGGGTATTTTGAAAAAATTTGAATATGATTTAACGGATTAATGGACGGAAGTTAGAAGGAGGGGTCTCTTTGTAGTTTATTTTGTAAAGTAGGGGGTGTCAGTGTAATTTTAAAAACGTGAGAGGATGTATCTGTAATAGTCAGATTTTAGAGGGGGTCTTATTGTAATTTACCCAATAATTAAATCCAAATTTTCAGGGTTTCAAGCACTAATTTGAGTCATTACCTGTTGAACGATTGGATTTGTTGACGTTGTGAATTCATGAGTCATTCCTTCCCAAACAATCTTCCCCTCATAGAGAAACAACAACCTATACATATTGAATAACTTCTTTGTTTAGGACATTCCACAAGTAAGCAACATAAACTCCAAGAATTTAAATGGCTTAGGACAGAGCATAACAACCTGTCAACAGCTCTTCTAATGGTACTATGTTGGTGAGTGACGACTACATAAGATGCAATATTGCCAGCCTTTCCAAGTGCATCCTCGCCTTTAATATGAACAGAGCGCATGAGATCTTCAACTACTGTGGATGCAATAGGATCCAGTCCAGCAGTAGGTTCATCATACAAAAGCACCTGTTCAGGAATTAAAAAAAAAAAAAATTAATCAACTTTATGATGCATGTAAACAGAGACGGGCTCACAAACAAAAAGGCCCCAAGAACGACATACTCTAATACCATGCTAACTTTCTAACCTAAAAACCTAAGCTACTAGGTGGAGGGCTCAAACAGCCAACAGGTATATGAAGCCACATCAAACTCAATATTTAGACGATGTCGGATGTGGGACTTCTCAACATGTACTATAAGCAAATTTTCATTCCAAGGAAGATGCAACAAAAAGTACAGAAGGGTGCTGATCCTTTGGGTATTGCGCAATGCAGCCCCCTAGAAAATCTAAATCAACAAAACAATTGATAATATTACTCTTTTCAAGAAATGATCAACTGATTCTATGAATACTTATGTTGGATTAAGTTCATGGTGTCTAAACATTGATGAGTCAATTATTGAGAAAAAACATGACTGTTAGGGTTGCAATTATTTCCACTCTAGGTTGACAGGAGTACAGTACATAAGTATTTTCTCGCATAAAATAATTGGGTCATCTCAAGAGTATGGGAAGCATAAAATTCAATACCCCAGGGGAATTCCACACAGATCCGATAGCAAGTAAGAAGAAAGGCTTAAGCTTCATATTAAGCTATTGCAATCTAAACTCGCAACAATGATGATTTTTAAAAATAACAAATCATCCTTTAATTGGAGAATTATTGCAAAAATGCCCTAAATAAAATATGATTAGATGAAATGCTATATATCCTATCCAGCATTTTTCTTTTTCTTTTTATTTTTATTTTTAATAAAGTAAATTATATATGTACCCAGCTATTAAACATACCTCTGGCTCTATTGCATCCTTTGTGGTATCAAAAATTATAGACCGAGCTAATGCAACCCGTTTCTTCATTCCACCAGATAATTCAGAAGGTAACCGGTCCTCAACTCCCTGCACAAACTGTTGAATTAGATTCTCCTACATCAATTGGAAACTAAATGGTTAACACATCTGCATATTCATTTTTCCTTTTATTAGATTCTCCTACATCAATTAAAAATTAATTGGTTAATGCATCTGATATTGACCATTTTTCATTTTCATTTTCATTTTCATTTTCATTTTCATTTTCTTCCTTTTTCAGTTCTCTGTGTACCCCCTTGGGAAATGGAATGATTTATTTTTTTATTTTTTTATTTTGTGGGAGGGGGACAAGCAGTTAGTTGTTGGTGGTTAGTGTTAACAGATGAAGAGAGCTGTCAAGCTCAGGCAGCGACTTAAAAATAAGGTATGAAAGAACCCCCAGAAGACTTTTACCAAGCTGGTAAAACCTAAGATACATAAATATCATCGCTGTAAATAGGAAAGAATGGGAAAACAGCACTTCATAAAAAATTCCTATAAATGAATTGATCAGATGATCCTGTCCATCCAAGACACATTCTCTCCAATTCAACATGAATTCCCTTTAAACAATAAAAAGATGTACATCCAGACTAGAATAATCAGAGAAAGTTTTGCACATATATGCTGAGCAAAATTCATAGGATTGAATGAGCAATGTCCCATGATGACATAAGATCATCAGATAATGGCTTAATTTTTCAAAACTACATGCTGGTTAAAAGTTCAGACAAATTATATTTTTGGCCTGATCTTTTCATCGCCAACCAAATGTATGGAAGTCAGGCAAGATCTTCATCATCAGATCCTATCCTAAAAAAATTGCCATTTGAAGCATACCTTCAATCCAACAGCAGCCAAATTTTCCGTCACAAGCTCTCCAATTTGATCCTCAGACATGCTGGAATTTTCATACCTAAGACATTCAAAAAATAAAAAAAAAAATAAACGCTGCAACTCAAGCTTTATTTTAGAAGAAATAATTAAACTATCAGTCCTCAGAAAAAGGTGGGGGGAAAATTCAAACTTGTAAAAATGAATTAGACTGTCACTTACAATAAGAAACCAACATTTTCACGAACAGTTAAAGAATCAAAAAGTGCAGCACTCTGAAACACCTGTTTTTAAATGGGGCAAAAAAATAGAAAAAGGAATGAATGATATGATAAACATTAAGAAAACTCAGGAAAACAAACAATGTCCTTAGGTTAAAAACAAAATTTACCAATCCAATTCGAAGGCCAGATATCTCCTCATCACTGATCAAACCAACTCTCTTTCTACCTCGAATGAAAACCTCCCCCTGCTCATTGGACAACAGATAGACATTGGAGATCCCAAGAGGCACCAAATTAATATGTAAACGCAATAGGTTTGTTATAGAGCCAAGATAAAACAAAGGGAGGGGCTATTTCCACAACCATTTTGGCTGCATCTACAGCCCCATTAAAAAATTTTGTTAGTTTATCACCCTATTTGCCCCTAGTGCTGCCAACTTTCCACTATTCTCCTTTCTCTCTTCTCTCGTTCCCCTGTACTCTTCTTTCTCATCGATCCATCCCTCAGAAGTCAGATCTAATGCTTTGTTCATTAAAAAAAATAATAATAAAAAATCTGAAACTGAAAGAAAGAACTAGCATGCAGCCTCACTTTGCTAGTCATTACCTGGCCTAGCCATCTGGTTGGCGTCCTAGCAACATCACTTCCATTTCTTGTTAATATGGCCTTAAAAAACTTTGGATTTTAGTGACAGTCCTTTTGAAATTAGGATTTCCATTGGAAACCCTTGAAAAATTGTGTATTGGTGATATTGAAATTCCTTTTGAAAAAAAAAAGTTTCAGTTGGACTTTCTCCTTGGTTGAAGCAGAAAACCATTACTTCCATCTTTTAGCCAAAAAAACTTCTATATTCATATTACACTCAACATTAGAAACTGTTAGGTAATTCCCTATTTATATATATATATATATATTATAAGATACTTCCCAGTTCCCAGTTCCTGTTTTGAAGAGGAGGTATCTGCAACTCTACGCTGTTGGATCTGATGAAGTTTGTTATTGAGAGAGAGAGAGAGAGAGAAGGGTTAAGTGGGCAAATTACGCTCTCCTTTTAGTACTGTTTTCTTTAGCTTCATTGTTGTTTAGATTTTTCTTTTTTTCTTTTTCTCGGAGGGCGGGAGGGGTGTGGTGGGGTTGTGGGTAGGAGGAGGAGGGGTTAAATCAAATATGAGAGAAAGAGAGAGAGATGAGGAAGAATAGAATTTAGGGAACACCGAAACAAAAGAAGTGAGGGGCAAATTGAGCAAACTAAACAATTTTTTTAATGGGGCTGCTGGATGGAGCCAAAATGGCTGTGGAAATAGCCCTTCCCTAAAACAAATAAGTAAAAAGCCCAAATGAAAACCAAATCAGATTATTTACCTTGTCCGGAGCAAGAAGTCCTGCAATGATCTTCAGAACAGTAGATTTCCCAGTGCCAGAAGGCCCAATAATTCCAACAGCTTCCCCATGTCGAATCTATACATAGGATAAAACTTAGAACATAAATCAAAAGTATAATAAAGTAACATAAAAATGAAATTCAAGGAAATCTCAAACTATAGGTGAGCAAAGAACCATACACTACTCATTGTTCTGATAATAATATCAGTTGCAGTATTGATTAGGTCTGAAAACAATAAATTACCAGAGCAAAGGAAAATCATATATGCAGTGCTTTTGTGTGTGCGTGGGTGGGGGGGTTAGCAAACTGCAAAAAACTAGTAGATGTGCATGATTTGACACAAGTTCTTCACATACAATTATGTTTATACAATGTTTATGATGTACATGTCATTGCTGGTAGAAATAATCAAATAATACTGGTTATTATGTTCACACAATTATGCAAAATTTTGCAAGGTTCCTATTAATTTTTTTGTATTAGAACCTTAAGCTTAAATATATTAACCATAAACACCGAAAGGTTAAAACAAAACGAGCTTAATAGGATGTAGTAAAACTAGATTCCAAGGTGCTCGTAATAATTTCCTTGAATATACCAATCAGCCAGTTGGCCAATTGAGAAAATCTGAAAATTTATCTTCCTTTGGCCAATTGAGAAGATCTGAAAACTTATCTTCCTTTTCTCTTCTCCTCCTGAACCTCTCTACCTCTGTCCTTCCTCAAGCCTCTTTCCCAAAAAAATCACTATGATGTCAATGAAAACTGATCAAATTCCAGCCTTATTTCCAATTATCAATTACTTCTAACTCTAATTTGTCTGAAATTTATAATAATATATTGATAAATTGACCCCTTTCAAAGCCCTCTCATAAAAAACAA
Source organism: Liquidambar formosana (assembly GCA_039720395.1). NCBI lineage: Eukaryota > Viridiplantae > Streptophyta > Magnoliopsida > Saxifragales > Altingiaceae > Liquidambar > Liquidambar formosana. The sequence goes on from CM077820.1 coordinate 40,111,110, forward strand.
GATGATGATAAATTTTAAAACCATGATACATCAAATAATCTCTACAAACCCAGTTAAACAAGGGTAAACTCAACTACAGTAACCATAGTTATCAGACCCGGACCAGACACTAACCTGGTCGAGGGAGCAGGTCACCACATCACTGGTCTAAACACTAGGTCAATTGGTCAGACTGACTAAAGATAAGAAAGTATTATATTCAATATATTTCATTTGCATTATATGTATCTGAAGCTAATTGGTTAAAATGATATATGTTGTGAAGGTATTACAGCAAGGTAGCATGTAGATTGGTGGTAAAGATGACCATTTTGTCCACTAGTGTGTGGTTTTGAGCCTCATGAGCTACTCTTTTAAAATGATTTTAAATAAAATCCAAACCATTGCTACTAGTCAAACTGGACCGGGATCAGTCCAATTAGGGTAAAAAACGTCCAATTCAGATGTAAACCAGTTCTATGCCTTAAACAATCCAAGTAGGGAATCAAACACAGCCAAGGGACCTAGACCAGTTCACCAGTCTGACCAGCTAAGCCGGTCGAGTTCTGATAACACTAACAATACCTATATGAAACCTTTAATAAAGCTCTTTAAAGGGGGAAAGATAATTAAAAAGGACATCTATAGAACTAGAAGACAAAAAATCCCATCACATGCTAAAAATGAAACCACAGCATTTATAGAATGGGTTACAAGAAAATTAGAAATTTTAAAGAGCTGGAAAAAGCACTCTGCATTATAATTCATGTTTATTATTCTAAAACCACCAAACAAAACTAATTTTAATTCTACAGTCATAACCCAAGAAGTGCACACCTCCAGGAGTCAATGGGTCAATGCAACAGCCTTTCCACCATATGCAAAGAAAAGGACTATAAGGTCAAAAGAGAGGCAGGAGCTAGAGAAAGAGAATGGGGGAGGCAGGAGCTCATGGCTCAACCAGACCCAGTTGTAAACAGGTGGCAACAATAATACACAAATGCCAGCCATCAAAATGAAATTGCAAACTTAATAATCCATGCCCATGACAATGATGTAGGGATAGAGTGTTAGAAGTGAACCCATAAAAGACTATTAATTTCCACTTTAGTTGGAAATAAAAATTAAATTTCTATGGAATGATCTCTCTAAGGTTGTTTTCTCCAGAGTTTCCTCTCAGATCACCGGTAAGTATAATGACCTAAGAATATTCTTCAACCATATGTAGGACAGTCCAAGCATCCGTCAATGCAGTCAAACATACTCCAAGTAGGCAAGGCAGTTTTAACATGATATAACCACGGTAATTCAAGCCCATGAATAAAACAAGAGGATGTATCTAAGGGACTGATCGCATGCCACTATAGATTTATGAGCAGATACACCATTTTGAGTATAATCATACCACTAATAGACCAAAAAACAACTATGTATCAAGAGAAATGAATATTTTCCAGAATTAGCTTTCTGCAAAGGGTTTTGAGAGTTTTCCTAAACAGGTTTCATTTACAAAGAATTCTTTTGGTGGGAACTTTCACAGAATTGATGATTCCATAAGGTTCGGTTTCGTTCAAAAGGTTTAAATGGCCTGAAGTCATTTGGTCAGATCTCCCACCCCAAAATTCACAATGCACCTAGAAACATGTGGTTTATGATTTCATAAAAGCATGACAACAAACATTCATGCACATGTATATTTATCCAGTGAAAATGATTCACCTTGAAGCTCACACCTCTCAAGATGTCCTTATTCCCAAACGACTTGTAGACATCTTTACACTCAATAAGAACGTCAGAATCATCCATAGGCTCTCGAACCGCAATCAATTTTTCTGGGTGAGATGTATCCTAAAATAGAATTCAAAAGAAGGCATTGTCATAAAAAGTCCAAATTAATTTCAAGAAAATTAAATTAATCTAGAGTAACTATTAGCATACAAGCACTACTTCTTTCATCCACCAAAAATAAAATCTAATTTGAATGTGAGCTTTCAAAACCAATAACATTTCATCAAATTGCCCTCAAATCCATTCGAATATCATGTTGTATGCAAAGAAGAACGAAGGTATTCAAAATACCCATTGATATAGACTTCATATGATTCAATGGAATTATTTCCGAGGAAAAGCTTTCGCAAGGGGACGAAAAACACACACACACATCTCAGGTGTAGAATGATATTTTCCATGAGTTAACTGAAAAGACATGACTAATTTTCAGAGACCTTTAAAATAAAATTTCCATCAAAATAAAAGGAGCCTTTAATGAGATTTTCAATTCTATAAAATATTTCCAGGAAGTATTTTCCATCAAAACAAAAATAGAATCAGAAAATTTAACAAAAAATTAGTGGAACAAAAAAAATTTATATCAATGCAGAAAATACAGGAATCGCGTAAAATAAAGGTTTAACAACAGATGTGATACAAAAAAAAAAAAAAAATCCAAAAATCAATATAATAAAACAAAATTAATTAAAAGCTAAATGTTCCTCAAGCAATCAAAAAAATAAACCTCACTTCGGCAACTTGCCTGTGAAACCCAGCCAATCCGAAGTAACTGGAAAATACCCATTAAGATAAAATTGAGAGACCAAAAATAAGCAACCCAAAAATATATAAATAATAAAATAAAATAAACCCAAATTTGAATACCTTGATTGGTGTAATTAGAGGAAAAAGATAAGGTAAAGGACTTAAATCAAATATTAATCAATCCCTCAAAAGAACAAATTAAATAAGACCTGATGTGATTATTAGCATTCAAAAACCCACACCCAACTCAGCAAATTGCCAGCAAAACCATGCCAATCTAAAGGAACTGGGTAAAACCCTTTCAAAAATAATAATAATTGGGAGGGCAAACGCAACCAATACAAACTAAAAGTGTAAATGATTTGAAAATAATTTACATTGAACTTGGTGGCCGAAAATTCTTCGTTCCTCAAGTTCCGCGGCGGTGCCATACAAGCACAGACAATCTTTCTCTGCCCATAAGAGCGCGAATTGAATGCTTCTGTACCGCAAACAGAAAATCTAGTGGACCGAGACGAACCATCCAAGGTGGTCAGAGGAAACAACACCGAACCCGACAACGAGCCCATCCTTCTGGACGCAATTGGATTTCTGGGTAATCGAAGATATGAAATTCTGAAGCAAACCCAGATCAATTGAATGACTAAAACCTAGGAAAATCAATCAAATCTCACCATTGGAGGTGGAATTCACATGTGGGTATATATGTAATGAAAAGAGGGGGGAAAAAACAAAGTCTTCGTCAAAGGATTTGGTCGGTGACAAGGGTCAATCAGAGTGTATGATGAGCAAATAGAGACTGGATATTGTCTTTATTTTACTAACAATGAAAAGTATGTGCGCTTATGTATTTGGAACGGCTGCTTGCAATGTGCGCGTATGTATTTGGAACGGTTGCTTGCACCGTTATGGTGGGTGGGGTATCTCTCTCGCGGAGGAAGAGATATGGGTGTTTATTCGTGCCTTCTGATCTGAGGTTTTGATAGAGGAAATCCTGGGATATCTGAGTTCCTTTGTTAGCTTTGAGTCTTCAGTCTTCACCTGTGGACAACTTTAAAAAAATAAATAAATAAATAAAAAATAAAATTGCAAAAACAAAACCCAATTAAGAATAATAATTAGATTAAACTCACCCCGTAATTAGGAATAAAATTTTCAATGTACTATGTAAAATGAATAAATAAAAAAGCTATTAGCTTTATAACACTAATTAATAAAAACGGCCTCAAATGATATAAATTTCAAGGGGAATGATTCATTAACATATTGTGTATGAAATTTTACTCTATTACTTATTAGTATCCTTTTGTATTAATAATATTTTGTCAGTCTAAACATTGAATTAGATTTTCTTTTTCATGCACGTCAAATTTCGAAGTAAATTAAAAATTAAGTGTTATGTCATCCAAAGTATCATAAATTATAATTTTATTTATAAAAATAAAGATCATTATAAGAAACCCCATTAATGTTTAGTTATTTTTCATGTAACTCCCTAAAAAAAATTAGGTTGCAATGTGTTCTTAGGCAATTTACAAATTTATTAATTAACACCAATGGTAATTAGTTACTAATTACCGTTCATGGAATTGACAGTAGCTATGTGACATTTTTTCCGTTTAATTTCATGAATAGTGATCAATAGTAACGTTAATTACTAAATTTGTAAGCTGTTTGAAGGGCACATTGCAACCTAATTTGTTTTTAGGGGTTACTTGAAAAATGGTTAAAAATTACGGGAGTTTCTTATAAATTATCCTAAAAATAAATATAAGTCTTCCTGATATCCAATTAATTTAAAATTCAATATGGTATGTCTTGTATGAGTAGAATATCTAACTAACAATTGAATATGCAAAATATTATTTTTGCAAAAAGATATTAATTGGTATAAAAGCAAAAAGTCTTGCTCCATGTGTCAATGAATCCCTCCCCAAATTTCAAATTAAAAAACATTCAAAATGCTATTTAAATCTTAAAAATATTCTATGCTAATAAATCAAAATTACTTAAAATATTGATTTGTAGCTTTATGGACTTTTTCTAATTGATCGGTGGTGGGACATTAACTTAGACCACTTTTTCCTACATTCACCAAGAAATTTCTTCAAGTGGACGGTGTTGACCTTAAACACCCTTTGTATCAACGTGACTATATAATGAAAGAGACATGGATTATAATACGAGAAAGTGTGAAGCATGTGACGGCTTTAGGGCTTGTCCTCTCACCCACTTTATGACATTTAAATTCCCTATTTTTCACTTTTTATTTCATTTATTATTATTTTTTTCCCTTTGTTTTTCTTTCTTTTTCCCTAATTCTCTCCGTAAAAAAGGGATTTGTTGGCATCACCACCATAAAACTTGGATTTGAATTTGGTATAGTTATTACATGATACAGTAAATATAAGATAAGACCAATTCTGAAAAAAATTAAAAAATTAAAATTCAAGAGATATATTTAATAAATGAAAAGCGGAAATCCAATCCCATAAAGCTTCACTTTTATTTATTTGACTGTTTGTCACAACTTCCACCACAACCGCCGTACCTTATTTTTTGAGAAAGCTTACGGGTTACCCTCTATACTTTTCGATCAACGCCACCGTCCGCGCTGTCAAGGCCTCCACCCATCTTGTTGCGTGTGTGTGTTTTTTTTTTCTCGAAGTTTATTTTTATGTTTGCCATCACCCCTAGAGATGGCAATTTGGACCCGCCCCATAGGAGCCCCGCCCCGCCCCGCCCTCATAGGGGCGGGTTTTTTTGAAAATTTTTGATTCTCGGTTCGGGTATGGGTTTTTTTTTGAAATTTTCATCGGGTTCGGTTCGGGGATGGTATTTACAAGTCCCGACCCGCCGAACCGACCCGCACCATAGACCCGCCCCTCCCCGCATGTGCTTTTACATTTTTACCCTTATATATATATATATATAACACCTTATGTGTGGTTGTTGCCTTGTTAGAGCTTGTAATATTTGAAATCTATGGTTGTTGCCTTTCTAGAGCTAGTGTTTTTACATTTTTTTTTTTATTTTTCCTATGTTTATTTGATATTCTTATATTTGTAAAAATTATGCTGGAAATTTTTTTTTTTTTTGCTTGGGCGGGGCGGGGCGGGGCGGGTTTTCCCAGGAAACCATAGGGTCGGAGATGGGTTTTAGTTTCTGAAACCCGTCGGGTTTAGGGGCGGGTTTGGTACTACGGTTTTAATGTTAGGGTCGGGGATGGTATATGGTCGACCCGCCCCCGACCCGCCCCATTGCCATTCCTAATCACCCCGAATTGTCCGGCGGCCCTTTGGCCAATTATTCTTCATTTCCCTGTCAAGGCCCTATCCACTAATGACCTCACCATATTATTTACTATTTGAAATGATTCACTTATAAGTTGTTTAGAAATTTTAAAAATTGAATAAGATTAGCTTTGATTTATAATTATTATATCATTTTTAAATAAACCAAGTCATAATTACTAGTTGGTTTGAAAAAAATTATGTTTATTTCTTATTTTCAGAACAAAATTGAACTGATTAGAAGGAAAAAGAGATTTACCAAACAGTGCGAAATCAAAACTGGCGAGACTTATTGCCAGGTTTTCAAGTTGCCAAACAGCCCCTTATCATTTAAAGTGATACACAATAGCCTACTTACCATTTAAAGTGACTTACCATTTAAAATAACCACTTATCATTGAAAGGTAATCTTGTGGGTATGGTATCTAATTTTTTGCTTAGGTGCTATAGAATTGGTCAAAGTATAATGGTGATAGCAAATTTTTCTAGAGGGTTTTCTTGTAAAAAAAAAAGAAAAAAAAAAGTTTTCAACCTAAAAACTTAACTTATAAAGTGGATGGTCGAAATAGGTATATAAAAACATGTTAAATTCAATATTTAATCAATATGAGATATGAGACTTTTAAATACTTTTCTTCATATGCAGGCCTACCAATACAAGAACGGATCTGTCATTTGAACAACAAAGTCAGGTTTATAAGTGAAATGAGTCTCGGAACAACATGCTTTTATACCAAACTAAATTTCAAACCTGAAAGCCTAAATTACTATATGAAGGGCCCAACAAGGATATAAAATTATATAAAATTTTATAATTAATGTGATATTTTCTAATAATAATAAAAAATACAAGTATCCAAACCAACCGAACTGCCCCTAAATTAAGCTACCTCTCACGGCTAAAATGATTTAGTTAGCCTATAAGCCCCATGCTTCCTCCATCTCCATCTCCATCTCCACCTCTCCCCAAAACAAAGATTTTGACGTCAGTCTTTCCTATGTTACTTATATGTAGAATTTTATTATTTTTATATGGATTGTGTAGGAATATCATGTGATTTTAGAATATAATTGCATTACGGTGGGTTTCTTCTCAGTTCTCACCATGTGTTTTGGTACTCATCATTTTCTTCACTTCATAATTTCCATTTTTTTTTTCACTCATATATAGACCAAATATATTTTGATTTTGATATTTGTTTCATAATTTATCTTTCTTAATCAATTTATTCACCGTGGTGGGATTGAAATTTATTGAGAAAATTGATTTTTGTTTGTTTTTTGGTTAAAAAAATTCCTAACGCTTGTTTACATGAATGTACATGTATCACGTATATCCTAACCATTAGTCTAATATTGTGAAGCATATAGATATCATTGTTTTAGTAGCATGAAATACATCAAGAGAATTAGCCTAGATCTTTTTTTTTTTTTTTTTTTGATGAAAGACGATATATATAATTACGAAGTAAGATGAGACAGATCAAAATCGACCTATCCTTTACACATGGTGGAGATTCCTCCATCCAAATCAAAACATCCTCAACAAATTTGGCATGCTTAGCAAGTCCGTAGGCAACTTTGCTACCTTTCCTATCTACATGTTTAAAATGACACGACACAAAGGATGGCGCAGTCTCAACAAGAGCATCATCAAGTATCAAGCCCATGGCCATGTGAGGCGCTGAACCGGGTGAAGAGCAGCCATAACCTCCAAATTGTCTCCTTCCAATTCTACGGCTCTTAAACCTAGATCTCGAGCAGACTCAACTGCAAATCGAAGAGCCATGTCTTCAACATGGGATGACTCAAATAGTCTTGATCTAATGATTTAAGATATTCCTCCTTTATCAAAAATGAAAAAGGAAAAAATAAACTTTTAATTGAAAATTTGCCAATATCAAGTTTTTTCAATGACAAGGATGTTCCTTGAGAAAGAAAATACATTAAAATTTTTCAAGAAGGGATTTAGTCGAAATGTGCCCAAATTAAATCGGACCAAACCCAAAAAAAGGAAAAAAATAAAAAAATAAAAAAAACAAACACATACTGCCACACGTAGAAAATAAAAAATGAATGAGATAAAAAAGGGTATGGGAAGGAATTAAAGAAAAAGGAAAAAGAAAATCATAACCTTCTTTCCCGGGAACCAACCACACCCCAGATGCGGATAATTCCCATGTAGAAGAGGATGATGGCTCTGTTGTTCAGACCCGCCACAATCTTTTTTCATCTAAAACCCTCCTCAAAATCAACAAAAATGGCTCTAAATATCAACAACAAAGGCTCCATAGCCTCCTTCACTACCACCACTTCTACTGCTAATACACAGAGGAGAAAGCTTCCAATCCTGCTCTTTGACATCATGGACACTATTGTCCGTGACCCTTTCTACCATGATATTCCCGCCTTCTTCGGGTACTATTTTCTATTCATCCTTCTTTTTTTTGTTATTTATTTTAAATTTAAAATCTTAATTTGTATCTGTCTGGTTCCCGAGAAAATGCTGGAAATTTATCTTTTAAAAATAGAAATTTGAATCCTTAGTTTTTCGTTGTTTGGGAATCAAGAGGACTGAAACTATTATATTTGGCTTAACTGAGGTGAAATCAGATGACCCAGGAATTTCTTTTCCTTTATTTTCTTTCGTTTTCTCCGCAACCAAATGCAGAGTAAGTGTTAATTTCAGAACTGGATAGGATATTAGAATATGTATGAATCCTCCATATGAGAAAATTGGTTAATTCAACTATGATGGTTTTTCGGCTTTGCTTTTGGATGAACGGGTGAAATGGGTCGGTACAGGACATTGTTGGTGGAAACAGTTTTTCCATTCTTTTTTATTAGATAATGGGCACGTACACATACACACATAAGAATTTCTGGAATCAGAACTTGAATAGGATTTCGGAACCCTTCAGACAATTATAACAAAACAAGGAAAGTTTGAAAAATGTAGAAAGGGGATGATAGAAAACCCACCTCAATTAAGGTCAAAACCTCGAAGATTCAATTGTTAAAATTGATTTTCTCTGAGAACCATTTCCGTCTCACTCATGTGCTCTATAAATGGTAAATCTATCACTCTATTAATCTTCTAATAGTCCTCTTCTCCTCTTATTTTTCTTTGGAGATTTTAGTAACCCTTTTTCTCTTTCTTCCTTAATTACTGATATTATTATTATTATTATTATTTTACTTTGGAGAATATTGTATAAAAAATATTCATTTTCTTTTAATTTTTTAATTTTTAATTTTTATGAATTTCCTCCATTATATCCATTTGAGTTAGAAGTTTTGCAAATTGGTGGATCACCTCTACACCCACTTTGCTATAGCTTACTTCAATTGGTAGTTTTTGTTAAGAGTAGAAGACAACAGCTGGTCATCCCCTTCATAGATGCCCGTCTTTTTTTCAACTGCTCTTTATGGTTTTTTTGGGTGGGGTGGGGGTTTGTGATAGAGATTTGCATATTTCAATGCAAATAAATAGCAGAATTTATTAAGATAATTGTATAATTTGTGAATGTATATGGAGGAACATCAAATGGCCTTGATCGTTAGGGAGTTTGAAGGCATCCCAATTTCTCTCACATACAAAGATTGGAACTTTGTGTGTTAATAGAGATTGGAACTTTGTGTGCTAATAGAGATTGAAACCTTGTGTGCTAGTCTATGTCCTATAACCCCTCTTTGCTGCGATTTGTCTAGTGGGAGGATATAGTTTTACTTTGATGCAATTTGGTTTCAAATAAATGACAGATCTGTCACACTCCGCACTTTCACTAGGAAGGATATTGTCTGCTGGGGGTTACTCATCACGGCTTTAAAATGTGTCATTGCAAGTTAAGGATGTGAGCCTCTGTGTAGGGCCCAACAACCCTCACTAACATGGTTCAAAGTCTTGGTCTCAGTCGTTGTCGCGTTTCGGTCTCAATCATCTCGATCTCATCCATCTCGTTGTGTTCTGGGCGAGATGTAACTTTACGCATTAACGAATGCTTTAAAAAATTCAAAAAAATTATAGAAAAATCAGAAAAAATAGGGCAAATCATATTGGAACCATTATTAGCAAAACAAATAACTTGGGACACATAATATGGTAAAAAATATCAGAATAGGCTCCAGCGTAATACTATAACTTGAAAATACACTTTAATTAAGTTTTACATACATAAAATAATCCCAGATAACACTAATAAACATAATATATCAATGGTCAAGTATACGTTTTGATCGATGGGCATTCATTAAAATGTCATTTCTGAAATAATAAAACCCTACTATTATATGCTTGATTCGTTCTCAGATATCATCTCGCCCTTGAATGAGACTGGGTTAACCTGACGAGATCTCGTCCATCTTGGAGGAGACTTTGAACCATGCTCTCTAATCAGGTGATGTGGGACTAAGTGCACGGACTTGGCACCTCACTTCCCCTCACCTCATCCATCTTGGCCTCTTCGCCTCAGGAGTCTTGGGTTTTGGTCACTACAAGAGATTTTTAGGATCATTGCTCTTCAATTGTGTTGAGGCAAGATTCTCTTTCTTTCTTCACTTTGGGCCTTGATTACCAAGGGGTTTGATGGTGTTCCGTTTGTTAGATTGGGCTCAGGTGTGTTCTGGTAGGAGATTACGATGGCATAGTTCTCCTGCTCGATCTCCTCCTAGGGAAAGGATCAAGTTCAATTTTGATGGTTCCTCTTTAGGATACCCAGGATGGTTGGTTAGCGGGGTATCTTTAGAGACCCTTCTGGTGGCACATGTTGCTTTCTTTACATCTACAAGGGTAGTAGTAGTTATAAAAGCAGAAATCCTAGAGCATTTGGAAAGATTAATGGAAGTAGTGAATTGATTTTTTTTCTCATTGAATGATTGAGATCGAGTTGTTTGGGTGCTTGGTGGTATGGGCACTTCATGTGTGATCTTGCTTCTTCCTGGGAGTGAGTAGAGGCCACTTTGATTGCTAGATTTTCCAATGAGGAGGCTGACTAATGCTAAGAGGGGAACTTCTACTTCGTAATCTTTGAGAAGGGAACATTTTTACCCTAACTGAGAAAGACGGTCTAGAAATGTCCTTGTTTTGCCTTTCTATTTAGCAAAATTTTCTTTTGTTTTTTGTTTTGTTTTGTTTTTGTTTTTGTTTTTGTTTTGTTTTTGTTTTTTTGTTTTTTTGTTTTTTTTTTTTGTGTGTGGTTCAAGCCCTCTAGAAGGATTCCTCTTCCTTCTTTTGCTTTGAATTTTTATCCTTTGTTTAATAATAACTTCCATGTTTCCAAATTATTATTATTTTAAAGGTTTTTACTTTGATGGGCGCTCTCTTCGCATTCCAGGTGATGTCTGAATTAGAGGATAAAAGTCATATTGGGAAAACCATCTTCAACTTATTCACCCCTTATAGCTGTTAACTCTTTATTAATATTTGACCTGCTTTAAAGGGGTACATTTAGTTGTAATCAAACACTTGTGGACATTAACTTATGTAAGTGTGGATGTGGGGCCGTCGTGGTTGGGAATGAGTTGGTTTCCTAGAGAGCTCATGAAATTTATGAGGCTCACAGTCTTCTATGCAGCTTAGTGAAACTATTCGTTTGATGTTTGTAAAGTGTTGTATGGTTTGTGGGACCTGCTACATTTAAACCAAGGAGGTATGAGTTTTAGAAATTTATTTCATTGGATGTTTGTAAACTCAGCTTGTCCCTTCTACATATCAATGATCTAATTCTAGTCTAAATTACCAGTATTGTGGCACTTCGCATTTGATTGCTCAACTCATTCCTTTCATATTTTGAATTATGTGGGCTAGTTCTTCATTTTCTAATCTGCACCGTGATTCAAAATTAGTTTTGGGAACATTGTAATTTTAATTAGCATTTTCAGTCGCACTTTTGAAACCCTCTTAAGTCTTACATTGAGGATGTATGACCAAACGATCATATGTACATCATTCATATAATTCTTGAGGGTACATTTGGAAGTTACGTTGTAAATGGAATTTTAAAAAACAAATCTACCATCTAGAATAGGAAAACAAGAATTGGAGATATGGACACGACTGATGGTAAAGAATCAGCTTTATGACTTTAGGAAATGCCATTGTTTTAGTCTTGACTATCATATCTGATTAGCAGTGGTTGCACTTTGGCCAAACTCCAGCTCTTCAACTTAAAAAAATGATTTTATTTCTTCTTAGACTTTCCATCTTGTTTGTAATGTCTTCTTTTGAAAAATATTTCAAAGATCTAAATTTGGCATATATTTCAGGTAGTAGAAGACTAGAAAGTAAAAGGGATGTTTGTCGTTCTTTTAAAACTTTATATGGTCAGAAAATAAAACATCAAGTCACAACTATGATGGAATCCTTATGGAGTTATGAATAAGTTTTAATTAATTAATGTTTAACATGGTAATATTTTCAACATTTTCTTTTATGCAACTTCATATTAATAATTCTCATTAAAAAAAACTTCGTATTATTAATTCACCTTTTTTTTTTGGTTTTGTTGATTGTTTAGTGTTGCCTGAATCTTTAGTGCCTTCAAGATTTTAATTTGATTTTAATATTTTTTTTCTTTCTTTTTTAGATTATCAAATTGAGATTTTCTGTTCAGATTGTCTTTCAAGGAACTAATAGAATGCAAGCACCCTACTGCATGGATCGAGTTTGAAAAGGGGCTGATTGATGAGGTATACTTGGAACAGCTCCTGGGATTTTTGCTACTTAAAAACTCCTGGTGTGAGTAAAACTGCGTACTGTGTTAACGCATCTTTAGAATTATTGAAAGATGATAAAGTGTTGAATCAGAAATTTCATGTTTCAATTAGGCTTTGAGTACCATTGACAACTTTGACTGGCTCTACCAGTCTTTGGTTTGGCTGGTTTCTCTTTGATCGCACAGTAATGCACAATTTTTTTTACCCTGATTATTATTTGTTTCAATTTACTGCGAATTCTGAAATACTAACTAGTAGTCAAAGCTGGACAGGGAAAATTTTTAGCTTTGATCCCACCCCCACCCCTCCTTCCCTCCTCTCCACCTCCCCCCCCCCCCCCCCCCCCCCCCCCCCTCTTTTCTCTTGGAGAAATAAGGCAACATTGTGCTAAAAAAAGAACAGTACATTTATGCAAATTATGTAGGCAAAAAATTGTTCTACAGAAAGAAAAGTATCATACGTATTAGTGTACATTGGCTATGAAAAATAGCCTAAACTAATTTTTTTTCATGATTTATTCTGTCTTAGGGATTGAGTGTTGAGTCTATAAAATCAGTTGATCGCCACTGACTGTTACTTAATGCTACATATATAGATCTGACGTCAAATTCTAAGTAAACTAGGAACTATTGGTTCGAATAACATTTTGAAAATTGTAAAATTTCCATTTCACATAAAAAAATATAACTCTACCATAAAGGTAGTACAAGATTTTTCAAAATAAATTGATAAAAAAATAATAAATAATTGGCTAGGTTTTGTTTTTAATATTACTTATCCAAAAGATATTATTTTGATTATTAAGTTAAAAACTAATGACTGTTTTAAGTTTTTCCTTTAATTGCACGCTATCCAGATACCTTTCTAATGGCCTACGAATTATGACACTACTTATTCTACATCCAAATATCTCTAGACTCTTTAAATTCAGCCCCTAGCTATAATGAGATGACGCTTGGGAAGGAACTGGAAACAGAAGTGAAGAGTCCCCACAAATAGGTCGCACATATCTCAGTTTAGGAATCTGTGTAATAGAGAACTCTGATCTTTTTAAGAAATCATTGACGGATACCATTTTCTCCTGAGCAACTGATAATGATTGGAGCAAATGAATGAGTGGGTCTATTCACACTGGACATCCTCTAGCTTATCAAAAAACCACTGGACATCCTCTAAAATTATACGTCAACTTACCCCGTGGTGAACTGATTTTTTCCATATTCACAAATATATAGTACTCATCCATTACTGTATCTGATATATACTTCTCACCTTAAAACTTGTTTAAAATATCCTTGATGCCTTCTATTACCTTATGTATCAGAACCACACAGGCTACATTCTCCCTCTCTAAATCTCCAAAGCTCCTTTCATACGCACCCACACCCCCCCCCCCCCCCCCCAACAAAAAAAAGAGCTCCTTTCCTAGAAGGGCACCTTGATTGCTCTCAAAAGAAATCTTCTTCTGTTAAATGAAGCAATATCTAAATATGTACCATTTTCCTGCTCAACTGGAAATCCCTTTGGATTTTCTTCAACTTTTTGGCCATAGACATGGGAATTGATTAAGAAAGGCTTGCTGATTTTTTTCTCTCTGTACATCTCTTCTATGCAATCTCACTTGATCTTCTAGATATATTTTTGGTTTTTGTTTTCTGTTCATGATTATTTTGTCACATCCATATATTGTCTTCTTTCAGACGGAGCTAGCCAGAAAATTCTTTAAAGATGAAAGGCCTTTTGATTTGGAAGGTAGGCAGGACTTTTTCTTTTCTGATTTTTTTCCCTGAGATTTGATGTTTTAATATCAATCATGTTGGAGTTAATTAGCAGTTTCCAATTAAATTCTGTAAATTTTTTCTGGGTTTTTAGAAATAATTTTCTGTATTTTTAGAAAACAATCTTCCTGTGAAAATTTTGAGTGAGTATTCCAAACAAATAATAATACGTTTTATTTCGTTATAATATTCTTAATTTGTTCTTTTACTTGTACTTTGCATTCTCTAAGAGTGCTTTCCTTTAATCAGTCTTTTTTTTTTAAAACATTTCTAATTTATTTATTATAGTAGAAATTTTAAATAGGTAGAATGTTAATTATATTGGGGTTTCTGCTGGTCATGTTTATTATATGCTAATGGAAGTTTCATGCAGCATGTCTCATATGTATAATTATTGAGAACTTGATCATATTTTACCCATTGCATCTACTAGGAACATCAGTCCTATTTTACATCCATATTCCCAGGTTTACATAAAATTTGGTGCTATTTGCAATCTATTGTGTGCTATTGGTTTCCAGTTACATCTAAGTCTTTGCAGAATGCTTGAGCTTTCAAGGTAGTGTTGTCTGTTGCACGAGATCTTTAAAATTATGTTCGTGAATCTGATTCTTGTTCTATACAAATTTTATGCATAATATGTATGGAACATAACAAATTGTAGATTGCAAAATTCTTAAATAATACTGATATATCTACCTATAAAATTTTGGCATTTGTCTGATATGTCCTGCTGTCATGGTAATTGTTTTTTTTGTTATTTCTCCTTTACACTCTGAAAGTGATTCTCATGGTTGAGGCATAAAACACTGCAATAATTCCTACATTATATTTTATTTGATCTGGTTGCAGGATCAGGTTAGATCATTGAATATCAATGGAAACTGTGGAGTTATGTATATTTGTTCATAGAAAAGTACAATGTCTTCTATGATATTTATTATTCAAAATTTCAAATTGTGGTCCTAAAAAATAGTGTTTATTCTTTTTTATATGTGTGCTCTTTCTTCATAACTTCTCAAAGTTACTGATTACCTTGAAGGTCTGAAGGATTGTATGAGAGGAGGATATTCCTACATAGAAGGTGTTGAAGGATTGCTTAATGATTTAAAGCAAAACAACTATGAAATGCATGCTTTCACAAACTATCCCATCTGGTAATATGAAAGGGATCATTCTGTTACTCTGTCTTACTCAGTGAAAGGGCTCATCATTATCTTGAGTTTCGTTTTATAGGTACCAAATGATTGAGGACAAGTTAAAAATCTCTACCTATTTATCTTGGACATTCTGTTCATGTGTAATAGGTACGTATACTCTCTCTCTCTCTCTCTCTCTCTCTCTCTCGTATGTGTTTGTGCATGTGTTAAATGGATGGGAAATATTTGTAGTCTAAATTCCATGTTTTATGTGTGGGCAATATATCTATTTTTATAGGGTAGAGTTCTATTGTCATCATTTTTCTGGTGGTAAGAATGACTGTAGTGGGGTGCCTAATTCCTGTTCTTCTTTAAACTAACATTAAGTCTTGTGTATTTCTATATTGTTAGTGTGTGGGTATTATTGTAATAAGGGTAATATGGTCTTTACCCACCTTGTGTGTATATATATATAATGTAGAGGAGTCAGTCCTAGTTGGCAGTAGCTCTCTCATTTTTCCAGAAATCTCTCTCTCTGTCACTCATACCTAAACCCCAACATGGTTTTAAAGCTAGTTGTTGTCATTGTTGTTATTGGGCCTATTCTATCCGTGAGCCTGTAGTTGTTGTCCAAGTGATAGGCCTGTTTTTGTCGGTTAGGCCTGCATGTGAGGGGGAATGTTGGCCTTAAGAAGTGCCACAGCTCATATCAATTCAATATTGAATTTTCTTTTTTGATAACGGGGAAACTTTTGGGCAAAACCCCAGGCTCATGTGAGACCCCACAACCAACCTAGACCGAGCAAGATCAAAGCCCAGGAGAACCATGGAAACCTTATTGGGTGACCCCAAGAGGTTAACAAGACTTGAACTTAGGACCCCCGCTTCCTGGGGCGTGGTCTCTTGGGAACTAAGCTACCCCTTGAGGTTTAAATATTTAGTTTAATACGGCTTTATATACCCTTTTGGGCTCTCGACCTAACAGCTTAGTCTTTTAGGTTGTAAACTTAACAAGAGGCAAATCCCCACACCAAATGTTCTTCCAAAACTTTACCCTCCCACTGTTACCCACTTTAAAACCATTCTCTTTTACAAAAGAATAGTGACCCTTTATAATAGCCTTCCAAAGACTTAGCGCATACGTACTACGAACTTCCCTAGTCTACCACCCCCCAAAATCAACTCCATACTTCCAAAGTAGCACATCTTTCCACAAACAATCACTCTCCACCCCATACTTTTAAAGCCATTTTCCTAGAAGAACCTCACATGTGCACGAGAGATTTAATTCCCAACCATCCCAATTCCTTTGACAAGCAAACGGTTTTCCAATTCACATACTTGAATTCCTCCCCCATGCCCTTCCAAAAAAAAGGTCTCCTTGAAGGCTTTCTAGCCAGAATGCAACAGGCAAGGGAATCTTGAAAAGAGACATAAAACACATGGGAATGCTAGCAAGATTGCTTTAAATCAAAATAATCTTTCCTCCTTTAGAGAGACACACTATCTTCCCTCTACCAAGCCTTTTTTTCCATCCTTTCAATCAGCAAATTCCAACCCTGTTTTCCAGAACAGAGGTAGCATTTAGATAAGATTGAAAGTCTCTCCTTCGAAATGAGGTAAAGCAGTCTATCTATTGGCTTCTCTGATGGGTAAATAATCTTCTGTTCCGTTAGGTACTGCTGCCATAATATTTACAGCCAGCTAGTTTGGTGAAGTTACATGATTAGTATGGAATAATTCGTAGGTGCATTGCCATATAGCTAATTTTGGCAGAGGAGAATGGAATCCATGTGTAAAGAGTTGGTTTTGAATCTTTCCACGGTTCCACCTTCACTCCCTTGGTCTTCTAGAACTGATCATCTTATCGTGAGCGAGAATGAACTTGGAAATGACAAGGCGTTGCCTGGCACAATGAGCCCCTAGGTGATGTATGTCAAGCTACAGATTCCTGAGTACTTGAGCTGTGTTGCCATGCCATTCAGCTCATTGAGATTCTGAGGTTATATGTATTGGAGCTTGGATCCATTGTGGATCTGCTTGATTTGCTTCTGATTCAACTTTTAAATTATATCACTAGTGCACAATATGATTCTTCCACCAATTCCATCCTGAAGTGTTTTTTTTTCCTTATTCTGAGTTTGTTCACAATTTCATTTTTATTCCATCTGAAGTTAATGTTGTTCTTGACTCCTAGGCTGCGTTTGGTTTGAGGGAATGGAATGGAATGGGAGTGGGAATGGAATGGAATGGAATGAGAATGGGAATGGGAATGGAAAGAGAATGGACATTCCATCCCAATGTTTGGTAAGGGGTGGGAATGGAATGAAAAAGCAAAGGTGGGACCCATTTTTAATGATTTTTACTCCTTGAAAGGAGGGAATAGCCATTCCTCTTGATTTAGAAAGGAATGGCTATTCCCTCATTGGAGGGAATAGACCCCCTCAAGGGAATAGCCATTCCATTCCTTGTGCAACCAAACACTCACTTTTTCTTGGAGAATGGAATCATCATTCTATTCCCTCCCTCATTCCCTCATAAGTCATAACAAACATAGCTCTACATGTTAATGGAGAGCATCCTGTATTGCAAAGACTAATATCTAAATAAAGTAGAGTACCAGCCATATGGACATTGCTATGGGGTGTTCCACTATGGAGAATGAACTCATTTTCTTTATGTTTCAGGAAAGCGGAAGCCTGAGCCTGATTTCTATTTGGAAGTTCTAAGACATCTTCAAATTGAGCCGGCAAGCTGCATCTTCATTGATGACAGGTTATTTGCTTTCATTCTTCTATTACTTTGAATCAGTTTGCTCATATTTTATCCATTTAGATACCAGCCTATCACTATTGCTTTCATTATGGATAAGCTAGAATAATGTCCCATGTGGACATCTCCTATCACCTTATTTAGGATGGTCAATTCTGTTTAGAACAATGTCTTTGATGTTTGGTATCTGACAAATCAGGAAGGAGCCCATCGATTGAATGGATTGGACTAGGGTGGCTCAGACTAATTAAACAACAATAGACCCAGTACGCTTTGGTTCTGGACACGTGCCAGCATAATTTCTGATTTGAAAATTTTGCTCAGACTGGGTCAGGAAGCTCAGGTTTAAGGTCTCTGAAATCCAGGTCAAGTTCAGATATAGGCATACTGCTGCCCATTTGTCTGACCTAGCCTGATTCGTTGGGACCAATGAGCAAATGCACCAGTGTTGTATGGTGTTGCTACAATAATGCTGTTGATATTTTTGCCCTCTAATTTTCATTGTTAAAGTTGTTTTGTTCAATAACAACTGCAATTATCTCTTTAGTCCTCTGTTAGGAAGCAAAAAAAAAGGAAGAAAGAAGCTAAATCCAAAAGCAACCCTGCTAATTCATTGGAGAATGCAAACTCTTTAGGACTTTATAAAGTCTTGAGAAGCAGATAAAACTACTGTTTTTTTGTAATGGTTGTCTTGCAGCTTGCTAGTTAATTATTCGTCATCAATTTGATGAAATTAATTTTAAAGCATCACTCACTAATATATTCCATGGGACCCAGGTTGAGAAACGTAGAGGCTGCAGTAGAGGCTGGCATCATTGGTCTACATTTCAAGAATGCAGATTTGCTGCGTCAAGATCTCTCTATACTGGGGATTGAAATTTCTGCAGATGAACATAATGGAAATCATGATCTGGCAAAGCTCACCGAAGAACACGTGCCTTGATTTCTCCTATTTCTCTCAGAACCCTAGTTCTTTAAATGATTTATCACTGTTACTTAAGTTATTATTTTTGTTTTTAAAAGATATTCTTTTCATACCTTTCTTGCTAGGGATTGAGGATCAGTTCATGAGATGATGATAGTAGATTCTCAAGCTCCAAAAATAAATTATCCTTAATTCATTCAATTTCCATGTAATGTGAACTTGTTCATGAAATCCCTTGAACTGTGTATAAACGTTTTTCATGGAAATTTTTTTTGCAAATTAGTTTTAATTTACTTTTTTTCATGTGGAATTGTTTGCAAATTCGTTTACCCACTTTGCTTTTATTTTCAAATGTATTGTTATGAGTTCAAGTACAGTGTATTGAAGCCCAAACTTCGCACTTCCTAGGAAAATATTATTAACAAAAAAGAGTTATGGTTCTAAATGCATTCTTTGTGGCAAAACAGGTAGCTGATAAGTTATGGTAATTCTGTTGTCACCAGATACTACTGTTTGAATGGAATTTTTACCTCTCAGTGCAGCTTTATTGGACGAGTGACAGTAGTGGTCACTGGACACCCATTTTTGTTTGTTGGTGGGTTTCTGGAAATTAAATTTGATGAAACCCTATAAGAATCCACCATATGTGGTTGCAGGCACTAATGAAGGATTACTCAACATGAAGTAGTTCTGAAATGGAATCCCTTTAAGACCCAGAAGTAGAAATCCAACTTTGATGGTTGACAAATAGGAATTAAAACATCAGTAGGAGTGGTTCTTAAAGATTGAAGGAATGTCTACATTTTGCTAAGGCTTGATAAAGCTTGACACAGTTTTGTCCTAATCGAGAGGCAAAGACACTCCAGTGTGGATATCTGCTTTGATAAAGACAATTACTTGGGATCCACTTTGGGTATCTAATATAACACCTCACAATCATAAGAAATAGAGTTATGCATATTTCTTCTTCACTATTAAATCAATGCATATATCATGAAACTAATGGGTCTAGGAAACTTGTTAATAGAGTCTTTCCTTCATTTTGTATTATTTGTTATTATTCAATATAACTTCTGGTTTTAAAGTTTTCTTCTTCGTAGTTTGTATTACTCCTAACATTTCCCACCCCCCACCCCCAACAAAAAAAAAAGAAAAAAAAAGAAAAAAAAAGGATTCTTTTAATGAAAGCGCTATTATTAACAGCGCTTTCAGTATAACTAAAAGCGCTATTAGTAACAACAATTTCATTTTTTATTTTTTTTTCCCCATGTTCTGTTGGTTGGTTGCTTCCTCCGTTTTCGTCAGCAGTGGCTGATCCAGGAATTTATGCTAGCAGGGGTGACTTTGTTTGGATGTTTTTTTTTTTTTTTTTCCTCTATAAATTAAATAATCATTTGAAGTAGCCTTGTACCTTTTTTTTTTTTTTTTTTTCAAATATACAATAATAATTAACAAGAACAAAGAAAATTTTTAGAACTTAATAATTAATACAAAAACTTAAGATATTCATTGATAATATTTCTTTTTTTTCTTTTTTTTCTTTTTTTTTTTGATGAAGTAATGTATGTATTAAGCCAAAAAGAGGCATAACCCAAATACATGAGACATATACAGGCACCAACTAAGTGCCTAGCTAAAACTTTCGGGATTTCACCAAAATAAAGTAAAATAAAATAAAATAAAATAAAAATGAAGAAGAAGAAAAGAAAAGAAAAGAAAATTTACTAGTATTAGTGTACGTGACAACAAAATCACCAAAAAAGAGTCTTTCCAGAAGACGACTTGAGGCCAAAATCGAAATTTCCAACCCATCAAAAGTTCTTACATTCCTACTTTACAATGTCCCCGACGAGTCTTCATGTTTTGAAAGTGTTGAATGATAATCTCATCATCAATGCTATCAAAAATATCTTTTTCAATATATACAACCAAACTACTATTATTCATCCATTCATCTCCTATTTGGTTACGCAACCGATTCTTCACAATCTTCACAACAGAAAACACCGTCTCCAATGTAGCAGTCCCAACAAGTAGTCGAGGACGGTTTTGCATGAGACTTGAGTAACACATGTCACATAAATGGGTTAGAACTATTTATAGAAAGGGAAAAAAAGGAAAGAGAGAGGAGTAGGGGGGGTACAATTATAAAATATGAGGGGTCTAAAAAAAAATTCAAGAGGGTTGGGTTTTGGAATATGAAGATTTATGTATAGTAAAAAAAAAGGAAAATTGAATGGGTGAGGGGTTCAAGTGCCCCCTCTGGCAGCCCCCCCCTTCCTCCGCCCCTATTCGTCGGAACCCCCATCCTCCGACCAAGGGCAAAGCTAGAGTGTTAGCAAGTGGGGCATTCGCATCATTTGAAAATTTCCCCCCCCCCAAAAAAAAAAAAAAATAATCTTAATATTTTGCTCTTTTGATGATCATTTCCCAACTTAATACCAAATAAAAGAAATCAGTACTAATTTTGAAGTACGTATACAGTCAATTTGTAATAAGTTGACAAACAATATTCTTTATATGATATTAAGTTGAAAAATGATCACTAAAACGTAATAATTATTTGTAGAAGTTGGCTCACCTGAGGTAGTTTCCTGGTTTCACCCCTGCCTCCAACCCCACCTTCGGCACACCAACCTTCTTGAAACCTGCCTTTTGGACTATATGGTGATCTTAGATGACTCTTTCTCAATAAGGGTTTCCTTTATGTTTTCTTTCTTGATTATAATTGGTACACATCAATTGTTTTTAGTTTTTGTCTGGTGAGAAAATGTTGTCATGGTGATGACACATCTTTTATATACTATGGAAATTACCTGTGATTGGGTTTTGATACATTCCTAGCCCAATATAATGCAAAATAAAATATAAATACAGAATGAGAGAGAAAATAACCCACTTCGAGGTTGGGGTGGAATCTCCAACAAGCTAATGCTTAATCAAAATTCATTCATCCATATTTTTGAGCCATACGGCATCTGCATATTTATAACATAAAAACTCATAAATGCAAATTCAAATTCAAATTCAAATTCAAATCAAATCAAACTTTATGACCTACCTAATTCAAATACTCAAATAAATCTAATCTAATAATTGTTTATTCAAATACCTAATATAGATAATTCTTTAGTAATATAAATACCTAAAATACTCCCTCTATTTTAATTTAAGTGTCCACCTTTCTATTTTGGGATGTTTCAAAATAATTGTCACATTCAAAAAGTCAAAGATTCTTTTTGTTAGATTTCCTAAATTACCCTTAAAAAAGTCTTTTCACACTTTCTAATATTTTGTACCCTTGAGGGCAAAATTAGAATTTTAAAAATTAAAACAATGATTTAAAAACATTTAATAATGTTACCTAAAAAAGCGTGTTTTTTCAAAGGGGATATTTAAATTGAAACGGAGGGAGTAACTTATTATTATGGAGCACAATCCATCGTATTACTATGTTCCTAATATATAATTGGGTAGGTTTCAAGAACTTTTGACCTGCATAACTGTGGGAGTCAGATATTCTTGTCTAGTTTCATTAAATTTTTGTCTGATTGTATATTGCCTCATTAGTAAGGCATATTATGTTTATTTTTGGTTGTGTTAAGTATGGTTATTTTGTGGCTAGGAATGTAGATGACTTATTAAGGGCCATTGTCTAGTGCAATGGTAGAAGTCTTGGACTGCCAAGCACGAAGGCGCAAGTTCAAGTCTTGAGAACAACCACTTATGCTAAAAACAAAGGTTAGGACTGTATCCAGCTCATCCCTCTAAGGAATATACTTAGCAAGTGCAACACTTGCTAATGACCTTTTTAATGTACATGGCTTATTACATAAACTACAAAAAAAATTATCTCTTGCCTATTGCGTATTGGATTTGTCTATCTTGGTCATTTGCATTTGAACGTCATTGGAAAATGGATGGATGGTGAGAATTATAAAGTTCTTGCATTGTTTTGTACCCATTGTGCCATGACATTCCTAGGTGGTTTACTTTGAGGACTACTACAACAATCTGAATCTCTTCTTTGCTTTCTCCATATTGTACCTACTACCTTCTTTGGTTGCTCCAGTAAGCTTTTGATTGTGAAAATGTATATCTGCTCATTCTAAGATTGGATTTGGAGAGCAAAGGAAAATCTTAACTCTTAATTTTCACAAATCATAGGGATCATGACAAGATGATTCTGGCATCCACTCACTTTGTCAGCTCAGTCCCAACATGCCCAACTTGCAAGCATTCCGAAAAAGCGTATTGGTCTCACTCTTATTATGCCTTATCAAAATTGAACCAAGTCTCAGATTTCAAAGCCTCAAAAGCCACGTTGAAAGTTCATAAAGAAAGAGAAGGTATATTGTGCTGTCTTGCTTTTCCATAGACACCTGTTGTGAAATCATAACTTCTTATTTTCAATATATGCATAGGTGTGATTGCTTTGGTTTGTATGAAGAGTTAGTTCCTTATGGCGAGGCATGGGCTTGGCAAAAGTCAATTGTTGAAAAGAAGAAGGCTTTGATTCGAGGGAACAAAGATTATTCAGACAGAATGATTATTCTACAACATCATCCTGTTTATACATTGGGTACCTGTAGTTCTGAAGAGGACTTGAATTTTGACATAAAGGATTCTCCTCATGATGTTTATGGAACTAAACGTGGCAGCGAAGTTACGTATCATGAACCTGGACAGGTGCTTGTTAACAGTTTTCTAAGTATTAGATTTTGTAGTAAGGAGCTTACAGCTTTTCATTTTTTGATGCTTTGGTTGTGAATGTTTTTATCAATTCATGAATATGAATTGGCTTCTGGGTTGGTCATCTCTTTGAAAGCTTATGCATTAACTTTGACACTATTTTTGCAATCCTAGCTAATTGCCTAGGAAAAATTTTAAACCAGGACACCTAAAGGAAGTTTGTTGATGATCAGTTAGTATGGTTTGGGGGAAGGGGGTTGGGGATTGGGGGATAATAAAGTGGCTTATGATAGAAGTTAGGGTCATTGTCCATATGATGTTTGATTTACGCCTAATCAAAGATAACATCGTGAGTTGACGATATGATGAGCCTAGTGTGAAGTCAAAATGCATGTTGCAGCAACCTTTAATCTTTTGTGGGGACTCTACCGTTACTGCAGAAAAGCATATCAGTAAAATGGGTCTAGGAAACTGCCACTTCTGTATATTATCCTTTGGATTCTATAATTTTCAAAATAATATAATTGTGAAAAAATGTTTTATTCTTTCTTTGTTTTTTTTTGCAGAAATCGTTCTATGATAAAAATGTGGCCTGCACAGCTTTGTTCATCTCATGTTGTGGATTCATCTTAGGAAGTAGAGGTCCTAAGTTGGACTCATGCCGCCAACACTTTGAGGCCACCTGCAAAAGGTTTCATAGTTTTCATGGACCTTGGGTTCATGTGGGTTACGGGGTCTTGCATGAACCCATGGTTTACCCATAAGAGGTCCCTCATAGATAATAATAATAAGAATATTAAAAATAATATATAATAATAATAATAATAATAATAATATGATGCTATCATTTTCACCTTAATAATGCACTTCATTTGTTATTTCTGATTTCCTCATCGTTTTGATTTTACTTTGTTGAAACAGACTTTCTAAATGATTGGTGTTCCTGATCTCTCTTTCTCGTGTTCCTTCAAGAGATCAGAAATTAGCTGCATGCCATTGGGGTACGCGTATCTCAATGGATAGCTTCCGCTTGAACTTTACCACGAACCAATCTCCACGTTAGAATTCTTGAAGGAAGAACCATCAAGCTCACACTCTTGGAAACTAATCTTTGAGCAATAGAACGTAGGCAAGTCTGCAGGTGGGATACACAAGTTTTTGTATGTCTTATTTTTTCTATATTGACGGATTGGGTTATGAATGCAGCAACTGGACAACCCAGCAGGCTTGTGTTTTCAATGTACTCATCCCATAACGCCTTCCTTTATTTTCCACTTCCTTTATTTTTCTTTGTGTATGTACCATAAATTCTAATTATATAGAAATCGTATGTTGTATGAGGCAAGATGAAAAATTCATTTTCCTGATGTGTGCTGGCTATCCTAGCTTGTCTTTTTTTTTTTTTTTTTTGTTCCCTTAACAAACATATCATCAAGGTTTAGTACTTAAAATGGTTATCGGACAGTGGGATGCTGTTTACTTAAATTGTTCTCATTACATTCTCAAGGAAACCCTTATGAAGCAACTACTGGGATGCTGACACAATACTATGTATGCACGATTGCATCAATCTTACCATTTCAAGGAAAGAACAATAAATTGTGATAAATTAAGAGAATCTAAGACAAACAGCCAATTGAAAACGAAAATGGGCCGTTAGGGCTTGAGCTCAAAGCTCATAAGCTTGCATAAAAAATGTTAGATGATACCTTTATGGGAACGGCTATTGCAAACCCCCTTTTTTTTTTTTTTTTAAATAATCATATAAAATATTCTAAACCCCTCATTAATTAAAATAATTTGTTAAATTCTTTATATCTATATGTATATTTACCAATAAGGACATATCTACTTAAAAACCTAAAAATTTTCCTATCCCCACCCCACTCCACCCCTAACTCCAAAAACATTACACCATTTATAGATCTCAAGCTCTCACAAACCCTAACAACCTTAACACCAAGTCCATATGTACATGAAAAATTAGTGTTTCTTATGTTATATTGATAATGGACTAGAAAAGCATTGCTAAAGATGGTATTAGCAGCTAAAAGGTAAGCATTTATACATTTTTTTTGTCGAGTTTAACTTCAGTTTTTCGTATGCTGAATTTTGCCTTATTCGGTTTCTCGACTTCGAATATGTTTAAAATGTTCATTTCTGTAACACTGAACACTTTTAACTCATTCCAATTCATAAGTCTGAATGAAACTCTTTTTTTCCGTTTTAAAACTCCGAACGCCTTAAAAAATACGTTTTAAGATTGTTCGGTTATGTTACTCCAAACAAATGGATATTGTTCAACTCTAAAAGTCCGAACAAATTTGTGTTGTTCCATTTTAAAACACTGAACAACTTAACTATATAATCCCGATTTAGAATTGTTCATTTATATAACTGTGGTAGCGTCCGTTCGCGTAGGCGTCGGTTTTTCGGTGAGGCAATGGTGTCAGTGTCGCTGCTGATTTCTAGTAAATCTTTGATGAGGACGATGCTACTGGCTTTGGTAAAGGGCAAGGGGCTTGAGAGGAGGACGGGTTGTGGGTGGGGTGCGGTGGAAAAATGTTTGAAGTTTTTAGATTTTTTATTAAGTGTATTTTAGGAAAATAGGGGGGGTGCTTACAACAAAATTTGAGGGGATTTAATTAATGGGGGGCTTAGAGTATTTTATGTGGTGGCAATAGCCTCCCGCCTCCCTGCCCCTTTTTTTATTTTTATTTTTTATCAAACCCCCCTTTCATTTTGGTTTTTAAGATTTTATGCAAAATATAAATGGTTTTTACAAAAATTGGCTGCAATGTCCTCTAAAAAACATTATTTTAAACAACTTTATACAAAAAAATTTTCCAAAATCTATCATTTAAGTAGATTTTTTGAAAAAAAAATTGAAATAAAGACTATAAATAGCTAAAAAGTCTACTTAGACGATAGATTTTAGAAAAACTTTCTTCTATAAAGTTGTTCAAAATGATGTTTTCTAATGGAGACCCTAACCGGTTTTCGTAAAAACCTTTTATATTTTGTATAAAACCTTAAAAACCTACAGGATGGGAGGTGTGACAAAAAAGTAAGGTTGCAACAGCCATTCCCTACCTTTATTTTCACAATTGGGCCCATTTGAATTGTAATTAGGTCTAAATTAACTAGGGGCCTCTATTGGCTAAATGGCACCCCCAGACTTGTTTTTGATCCATTACTTATTTTATTTTAAACTTTTCATGATTTTATGAAAAATACAAAAGATTTTCATAAAAATTGGCCGCGTGTCCATTAGAAAGTATCATTTCTAAAAACTTTGTAGAATTTTTTTTTTAATATCAAAATTTGTCTTTTTGATGAACTTTTTTGGCTATTTACAGTATTTGCAAAGAAAGATTTTGAATTTTTTTTTTTTTTACAAAGTTGTTCAAAATGATATAGTGAATAGCACGGCCAATTTTTTGTAAAAACCTTTTTGGTAAATAAGAACTATAAATCACCAAAAAGTCCAAAAAATTTCGAAATGAAGCTTCCTAGTGGACATGTACCATCAGTTTTCGCAAGTCTTGTGGTGCCACTAGCAGCCCCTTTGTTTATATACTTATTTATTTTTGTTGTAAACCACAATTCAATAATCCAATATAATCATCCAACTTCACTTGTGCAGTCACTCAATGAAAGAATTTGATTTGATTGAGTCACAAAGACACATTCTATGAGCTTTGTACACTCACTTCTTTGGATGAGTGTTGCTGGCTCAACCCATAAAATAGAAGTTTGAGCTATTATAAGGATATCTTTGACCATAACACAACATCAGGGGAAAAAAAAAGGAATAAATAAATATAGGAAAGAAAAAGGAAGAAGAGTATATTAAACCTGCCAAATTGCTGTTTAATGGATTCCATTAGGTCGAGTTGGTTTAACCAGATTCAGCTTAATCTAATTTAATGTTTAAAACATACTATTTTGTTGATTAGGTAGTAAATTACCAACCAACCAAAAAAAAAAAAAAAAAAACCCCTATCCTGAATTCTAAGTCCATTTTCACTTTAGTACCCTCAATTGGAAAACCAATCAAAATAAACCCTAAATCATATGTGTATGACAATTTAGTACCTTCAACTTTAACACTAATCAAAACGAACCTTAAATTATATTTATGTATTAATTTAGTACTCTCCATTAGTACAGATTTTTTGAATGATGTGCTAATGAAAGGTACTATAACATCACAGTACATTTATACTAATATAGGAAGCGTTTGGAATAATTTAGGATCCATTTTGACAATTTGTAAGGTTGACAATAATAATTTAGCATACGCGTGTAGTTTAAAATCCATATTGATTGGTTTTGAAGTTAACAATACTAAAGTAAAACTGGATTCATAGTTAACTATAATTTTATGTAATTTGCTAAATTCTGAATTTCAAATGAGGTTTTGTGAAACTGACTTAATTTAGTGTCTTGTATAATTTACTCTTTAACTAAGCACATAATCATAGTTTGGGGGGGAAAAAAAAAAAGGAAAAAGTACAGTCATTGTATAGCAAGACCGAGTTTCATTGGTTGGTGATTTAACTATCTACTCATCCAGTGACGCAATTACTTCTCCCTCAATTTATCCCTTGCCTCTCCTGAGTCCTGACTCAACTATAATAAACTGACAAAAGCAAATACATGCTCTGTCGAAGCAAATCCGAATTCTAGGGTTCACAACTTTCTTCTGTCTGCACGCTTTCTGATTCTCTCGTCTACTCATCTTCAAAACATCATGACCCAATTCGCAATGGTAAGTCTCTCTCTCTGTGCAATTGTAACCGGTGCCTTCTCGATTTCTTCTACTGTGTGTTGTATTCGTCTTGCCAGTTTGTTTGAATTCTCACAATTCACACGAAAACTTTGATAATTCTAAAATTGGGGTTTTTTTGGGGGTGTTAATTTTTAGAATTGCTGTTCAATTGCTTTATCTATGAATTAAAAATTTTAACTCTCTTTTTTTTTTTTTTTTTTTTTTTGGTGGTGCTAAAAATTTTAACTTTGAATTTTCTACTGCTGATAATTTATTATCGGGAAACCATAGAGTTATGAGTTTTTAAATTCGTACAGTAGTATCTGTTTTAGTTTTTATTATTATTAATTTTTTTTTATATAAAAAAGAAAATAATCTCGGGGTCTTTTTTTAAAAACGATCCATAAGTAGATTTCTATAGAGGAAAATCTTTGTCTTTGTCATTGAACTTTGCGGCGCAGCGATGATGCGTACCCAATTTTGAAATAAATGTAAAATAGAGTAAGGAATAACTACCCACTTCGAGAGGGGGGCAAAAACCTCCTAAAGTGCTCGTTTCAAGAGGGGTGGAATCTTCTATGAGCGAAGCTTGATATCAGAGTAATTTCTTCATTGCATACCCGAGCCCTTCAGCATCTACAATTATATAGAAGAGGATAAGAACCGAGAATAACTGACTATAAGTTACAGTTACGAACTTTTATCTTCTTAGAATACCCAATAATAGTTTAATTAAATAGGTGCATATCATTATAGTCTTTAAGGGGGTGTTTTTCTCGATCCATGGAATTTGATTGTGTCAATTACTCAATCGTGAAGATATTTTGGGATGGACATTAAGGCCAGGCTTGAACTATATCACTTCTATTTTATCAATGCGCCCTTTGGCTTGAGTTGTCTCAACCAGCTTTCTCTTATATTTTTCTTACCTTCTCACAGATGTAGTAATTTTAATTTTGTCATTTATTGCTTTGCCTACTATCAGTTTCAATGTACTCATTTTTATTGTACTTGTTTTAGGACCTGATTTATGCTTGCTTATCCCATATCAATGCACCCATTTCTGTTATGCTCATATTTATAACACGTTTCTTGACTGTTTGACATCTTCTATCGTAAAACATGGGCTTCTTACGTAATTTGTCACAAACAAACCTTAAGCCCTCTGATATTGAAGAGGCATAGTAGACATTTTTGAGTAACCACCTCTTTTTTTTTTTTTTTTTTTTTTGATCAGCTGAGTAACCATGTCTTAGAGTCCTAAAATTTGAAAATTAGATGGATATGAGTCATTTGACACCTGGTGGAAGGAAAAGGCCCACATTTTTTGCAAGAACCTAATGGAGGGTCCTCATCCTTCTCTAATGAGAGAGAAACAGTCCAGTAGAAACCATGGCACAAATCAAATTGTTCCATTGGTAGAGCTTAGAATCACATGTGCTCTCTTTCAGACCTCTTTATCAATTTATGAATGCCTACATTATTAAGTTACATCATATTTGACCACATAATCAAATATGTACACTTATGTAATGATATAGCGTATAATAGTTTGAATAAAGCTTTATAATATTACATAGAGGGGTCATTGGTTCTAGGGTTGGGTTGGTTTACCTGATTGTGCAATACATAACAGAACTGACCTTGGGTGGTCCTACATTAGGTTAACCTGGGACTGGACTAGATACATTGGAGAGCCGAACCATACTAACCCATTGGGGTCACGTTGGTTTGGTTTTTAGCTTGACACTGCCCCGTGTTGCAAGTTTGCAACCCTTCCAGTTTTTTAGTGCTTTGCCTGACAATAATTGTGCATGATCTAGCCAAGGGCTTGCATGTGATTCAAAATTTTGTGGCTTAAATATTTAATTTTATCATTCTCATTTTTTGATGCCTTTCATTTTGACGGGTTATTTTATTTTATTTTATTTTTTTTGAGTCTCTTGATTTTATATTAATTATATCACCTGCATGCAGGTGGAGGAATTGGCTTTTCTAATTAAGGACAATCTTCGATGCAAGCATCTTGTTCTCTCCATGGAAGAAGCCTTTGTTAACTTCCTTCAGGATGATTCCAGGTAGCTTTCTGCCAAGAGGATTGGGGACTGTTGTTGAAGTTGAATTGTTTGCCAAATTGAAATAATATAGCCATAAAATGTTAAGGAGGCAGGATACAACAGAATTCTGATACCACTAAGAGTATCTTTTTCATTATACCTCCAGACATTAGGGTGTTCTTAGCACAACCAATAGTTTGGGAGACATAGTTACGATAGTTCCCAACCATCTAGAATTCCAATAGTGTTGTGATGTGAAATCGTTCTCAGATTCTGAGTTGGTTACTGTCACTAACTGATTCCAGTTACCTTTGCTTTTAGCCTGATGGTCAAATACTACTCGTTCTCTATATGCCAAGGACTGTAGTGCTTTCTTGCTTGCTGAGCTATCCATGTATGAAAATTGAAGTTCTTATTTACTTATTTGGGTTTTTTACCACTAAAGTATGTTGTCTATTTGCATGTTTTAAGCTTCTAATGTGTTGCCTTATTGCCAGAGACTTTTAAATTACTTGTTAATTGAACAATTAGAGTTTTGTCTCTCTCCCTCTCTCTCTTGGATTTTTTTTTTTTTTTTTTTCATTTTGTTGATTTTGATATCTCTATGGTACTTGATTCATAATATGATCCATATTTCCAGTTAATATTAGTAGTGAAGTTATATTTTTTTAGTTTTGGTTGGTCATCTGTAGCCATTTCCTAATTGTTGGTGTTGGTGGTGTTGTTTTGGTAGCTGCTACTGCCTGCAGCTTATTGTTGTTGTGAAGTTAAAATTTTTGCCTCTTAATTCATCTTTTGTTTCTACTTTCTAGTATAATGAGAATGAAAATCTTCTTGTTGGAACACATTAAGATTTCTTGCCACCAAGTTGTGAAGCATTTTCTTTATTTGTTGTTTCTTGTATTATGAAAATGGAAATTTTGGGTTTGATTGATGGAGATATGTTAAAAAGGAATGATGTTGTATTGCAGTCCAGATGGGATCATGGAGCTAGAACCGATGAATCCGTACAACCGCCTTCTCTTGCATCGCCTTGCAGATATATTTGGGTAGGATTTTTTTTTTTTTTTTTTTTTTTGGTTTGCCATCAAATTATTTGTATTGCCATTTTGATGTATTATCAAAGGACATTTAAGTGATTGCAGGGTCCAAAAGTATTTCTCCTATCCGTCCTAAAAAAAAATAAAAAAAGTATTTCTCCTATCCAGTGGTCTTTCAATAATTCCTACGATTGTTTTATTGTGCTAGATTTGCCCATGAATCGGTTGGTGAAGGAGATGATCGGCACTTGATTTTGGAGCGATGCCCAGAGACTTCAATGTACGTGAAGACACAAGAAACCCCAACCTGAAAAATTTTACATTATATTTTGATTTATTGCACCCTGTTTCTCTATGCATTATATAATATTATGTTATACCGGAAGTTTTATTATTGAGCCTTTTGATGGGAGCATATCTTGTTTGAACATGTTATGGAAACATGATGCATTTTTTAGGGGAAGCTTATCTGTTCCTTTCATAGGGCCAGTCATGTTTGAAGTTATGAAATGTTGGGCATCAAGAAACAACGTGTGCATAAAACTAGTGTAGTTGCAATGAAGATGTTGATATGGATCAAGGGGACTGAAAGTATGCATTTAGTAAGCTAGTGGTAGCAACGCTGTTTAAGATGGTTTAAAAGAATGCAGGCTGGAGGCCAAGCGATTTCATTCAAGTTGAAAGTGATACAAGGAAGAGGGGGAGACCAAATCAGGATATTGAATAAAGACATGATGCCTTATATTCTAACAGAAGATATGGCCCTATATAAGGTTGAATGGCAAACAAGGGTTCATGTTAAGATGTTAGGGAATGGGCCAACAATTTATATCAAGCTAACACTCCCCTCATGTGTGGCCTCATCCCACATGTGGAGAGATAGATAGACTTAACCGGTTTTCAACTTCTAGAAACTTTGATGGAATGACCATAGTATCATTACTTGTCCTTCAGTTTTTGTTCCCATCTTCCATCTGCTATTAAAAATTAATTCTACTTTCAGAGTATTGAAGATGCAGGATTTTCGCGCACACATGAAGAATCTGTAAACATCCTTAATTGATTAAACAATTTTCCTTTTCCATCATTCAATTGAATTGGAGTTTTTTTTTGTTCCTCTTCCTGAGTACTGATGGTGCAAAACATTGCTATAATATAGATGCAGAATCTGTAGATGTCTTCTAGTTGATCAAGAACTAAGAAGCACTGGACACTTCCCCAAAGGCCAAAGGTGTTGTGGTGGTGTTGGACACATATTGGATACGACACTTCTCTGACATGATACCTCTCTCTTTGCTTATTTTATTTTATTTTATTCTTAATTTTCCTTTTTGTCGTATCTACTCTGTGAACAACTTGAGTAGAATTTCTGAAAACTATTCAAAGGTCTGCATTTTGGATGTTGTATGTGATACTACATTGCTACATGATATAATATAATTATATTTATAGAATATATGTTTTCTTCAATGGTTTAGTCACTTGGAACATCACTTTTATTAGACACCTTAATGATTGGGAGTTGGAGGAAGTCTTAATTTTCTTTCATCATCTTTATGATAGCAAGATTTCTTTGGGAGGGAATGATTCCTTGGTATGGCGTAAGGATGCTAAAGGGTTATTCTTGGTGAAATCTTACTACAATTCTTTGATTCATAGTGAACCTAATTTCATTCCGGCTAACTGGCTAAGAGGATTTTGATTGCTTCGGTCCCTTCCAAAGTTGCTTTCTTCACTTGGTTGGTTAGTAGAGACAAGTGTTTGACTTGGACCACTTGAAAAAAAAGGGTGGTTTTGGCTAATAGATGCATTCTTTGCAAGAAAGCGGAAGAAATGGTTAATCATCTCTCTATACATTGTGATGTGGCATGGAGTCTTTGGCTTCTTACTTTTAATCTTTTTGGTATTAAGTGGGTCTTGCCCTCTAATACTCGCAATCTCCTTTCGGAGTGGAGGTCCAAGTGGTGAGAAAAAAGAAAAGGATGGTTTGGGATATTGTCCCACACACTCTCTTTTGGTGTATTTGGAAGGAAAGGAACACAAGAACTTTTGAAGAGAAAGCCAAGTCTATCATTGAGCTCAAGTCTAATTTTGTTAAGACTTTTTTGGTGGTTCACTGGTTATACCAGTGACCACAATTTGTCTTTTGTTTCTTTTATAGATTCTCTTGTGCTTTAGTTTTATTTTGGTTTGCTATTGTATATGTCTTATGTACTTGGGCTCACCCCTCTATAGCTTCTAATACAATATTTACTTCATTAAAAAAAAGGAATAAATGTTTTCTTTATACCGTCTTCCCCTCTATGTATGTTTCTGTGAGAATCATTTGGCAGTATAAAACTGTAATTTAAGGTTTAGACTTTGGTTGTCTCATGTTCTTTGGTCCTTGTGAAAACTAAAATGGAATCTTGGAGTTCTTATAGATCTTCCAAATGTTATTTAAATACAGGAACTTTTATATTGAAACTGGTTGATTCTTGTTGAAACTGAGACACAAATATTTTAGTAAATTTTGCAAAATTTTCCTGGCTACTATTGGGATTTGAGAACTGGCTGTGCTTTTAAACTTTCTTCTTTTATGAATAATGTTTTTAATTTTTGGATTGCAGACCATCCATTCTTGTTAGTGATATTTTATGGCAGTATGATGAATCTGAATCTCCTACAACATCTCACCAGCTATTAAAAAGAAAAGAAGCTGCCCCAGGTAACTCTCTTTCTACCCTCTGGGCCATCTTATCTTTAACTCACAACAGGCCTGGCCGTCCTTGTTATCGTGTACAATAGTGATTATAATAAATATTTTACTACCCGTGATTGCTTTCTTTTACATGACTGTAGTACCTCAGGATTAAGAGCATATGCTAAACAATGCCCCCTACATCTACAACTATTATGGACCAAGACAACATTTGAAGCTGTTAAGTATCAAGAGAATTAGTATGAAATTTACAAAACTTAGGTTGTTATTTCCTGATGATTTATTTAATGAAATGCCTTAGCCGCAATTGTACTTTCATGATTTTATTCATTATTTAAGATTCAAGTTGATGTTAATACATTTTGGCAAGGCACCACACCTTAGGAAGTGGAGGTCCTGAGTTCAAATCTTGCTAAACCCCTTGGGGCCACCCACACTAGGTTTCATGGTTCTCATGGGCCTTGGACTTACCTAGTCCATATGGATTGTGGGTCTTATATGGGGCAGAGGTTTGCCCAAAGGGTTTCCTCGTTATCAAAAAGTCGATGTTAATACATTTTTTTATGTATTCAGAAATTATTTTGGGGTGCAATTCACATTATTGGTACACAGAGTGCAAAATGATTTACTTCAGAATTTGAAGAATTTGTGACCTTTGAAGTACAAATCATTAGTTGTCTTTTATTTCCATCCAAGAGGATGTAGCTGGGATGTTGGAAATAGTTGTAGGCATTTGTGGTTAACTGGTTATTATTCCCCTCTTTCAATGGGCTGTTCAGTATGAATGGTTCCCACCTGAATTTACTCATGTTGTTGGAATTGAGTGGAAATTTATAGAAGGATTTCAAACACATTTATGTTAGAATGGTTTTGTTAACCAGCAGACCCCTTTGCCTTGTTCACAAACTTAGCTGGCTATGATTTGGGCATGGTTTAGGGGTCAAGTGAAGGCCAAGCCTCAGTGCTAGTTTCTATATTGTAATGAACCAAGCTGAGCCAGAGCATGTTAACGCACACATGACACACCTCATGCCTAAAATGAATCTTTGGTCTTTAACTACACCATGTATGGATATTAAATTACAATGATCTCTTGTTCTAGGTCATATTTATTTATTTATTTTAATGCAAATAGCTCTCTTTTTCCCTCCAAAAGTATACTACATATGCCGTTATTCCATTGTGTTCTGCATAGAATTTTGAATGACTCCATTTTGTTTTTCATAATATTTTAAAAGTATGCCTGTTAGGCATTATATATGTGAGTATTTTATGATATCAAGAATTGGCACCATTTATATTTAATATCATTTGTTTATTTGGATGCACATATTTGCTACCAAACAATAAAATTAAAAAAAAAAAAAAAAAATGTGTTGTAACATTCTAAAGGCTGGTTTTATGTGCTTAAGTGCTGTTGCAAACAATTGGAATAATGTTCATCTCTTTTGAGGTGTTCATAGAGTGGAGTTTTTTGTAGGCTGCATTTTATAAGAGAAGAATTGATTCTGGAAATAGTTCTAGAATACTTGCTCTAATATATTGCAATTTGCAACACGAGACTGATTTTATGTTGAGAACAAATTTATTGCTCTCCAAGATGATGGAAAATTGGCTGCGTAATATAATTATTTTAATACTTATGTATGTCACTTTTTAAGAAATAGGTTGGTAGTCCTTGTCTCACTCGTCTCACAATATGACATTGATACACTCTTCCACATGATATAAACCACACCCCCCCCCCCCCCCCCCCCAAAAAAAAAAAAAAAAACCCAAAAAGAAAAAAAGGGAGGGTGGATCGGTAGTGTGGGATGAGACATGTATCTTAATGATTGGGATGTTTGTAGGAGCCTTCTTCCTCATCTAGAGGGTCATAATATTCATTAATAAGAATGGAGTATAAATCATCATATGATGGAGCATGTTGAGTGAATTTTTTGAACCATTATAGGATATTAGGATCTGGTATCTTCAAAACCAAAGGGGGCGAGTAGTGTTTTTAGATTGCATCAGAAATGTGGTTATATTTCCTTTGTCCATCTGTTGTAACGTATCATATTGGTTGCTAATCCAGATAGCCTGAATGTTTTTTAGACTAATTTAGAGCCTCAATCTTGAATTTTGTTTGTTTTAGTGTTGAAGACAAAAACACCTTCCTTTCAATATTCACTTGAGGAGAGAGAAGCTGCTTATCTGGCTGCTCGTGAGCGGATTTTTTCAATGGATGAAGGCGAGATTAGAGAATCTGTCAAGCAGAAGCCACGGAACGTTCCTGTGGTTGCCCAGCGTATGATTGCACATGCATTAGGCCAAAGAATCAGGCCATGCAATCAGGTCACTCTTAAGGATAATGGAGAACATGAGAGGATAACTGAGGAATCAAGCTTTCAAGAAAAAGATAAAGTCGTTACTGATTTGAGTGCAGAAGTTTATCGAGAGACCATTTGCAAAACAAAGCATGATTTGTCTGGCCAAAACTTGAACTTGCTTGGCAAAACAAAAGGCAGTAATCCCAATAGCAGTGCATCATCTCATAGTGAAAGGAAGGTGGCCCAAAAACCAGAAGACAGGAAATCCACCAATGGTGGTATATCTCGGAATGGAGAACATGGGTTAGTTGTTCGCAAGGGCAACTTGAAAGAGGAGCATTTGGGTGCTGCAAAGAGGATGTTTGCTCATGCCTTGGGACTGCACTCAGCGAAGGATGGTATTATTTCAAAATGCAGGGAAGCGAAGCAAATTGACACGGAGTGAGGATTAAGAATCTCAACATAGCAAGTGAGTCTCTTTCTGTTTCACTTGGTAGACACAGAGGAGCTCTCCAGGTTCTCCATCCCAACCCTATGAATTGTTAGATGAGCATTCTAATGATATAAACTCTGGTGATTCCTGACAGAAGGGTGAACTCGAGGTATTACGGTGGCTTCTCATTTACTGTGTGACTGAGTGAAAAATTCAGAGCCAGCCCCTAACAATAGCCATCCCGTGAGAGCTACGAGGAGTTATGGCAAAGGCAAGTTTCAGCAGACTGGTGTTTATCAAACCTCGGCTTTGATATTTTTGCCCCACTTGAAAAGATGTGAGCTTCACCTGGACTCGCACTACCTTGGTTCAAGTTAAAACAGATTTATACCTTTCATGTTTCACTGTTCTCTGGGGAGTGTCCCGATTTTTGTTTGGTTCTGTTTATTTTTGTAAGTTTATGTCTGGGATGAATCATCACTCCTCTGCAGTCTCTTGTAAAATGTTTAAGTTAGTCTGAGCAGTGGATCAGTTATGTAATGGTCCGAATCAAGCGGGTGTGGAGACTCGAACCAAAGCACCATGTTAGACTATAGACCTGTATTCCAATACCGCAGATAGCTTTGGAAAGGCTGGGGGTGGCTTTAGGAGGAATGGAGATGGATTTGGAATGGTTGGCAATAAGACATTCAAATTCTCTCTCTAAAAACCTAGATGCTTTCGAGCCCATGACTTGGTTATGGATGCACTCGTGGCTTTCGATTTTTCTTCTGAAAGCCCATTTCTTCAGGCTCTTCACTTGGCAAAAATACTCTGACTACCATTTCAAAGCTCACGGCTAGGTTGTCGCATTCAAGTTCCATCTCCAATAGCCTATAGAGACAAAGAAGGGCATGTTAACGGGTTGCTGCAGGGAGAGGTATTTTAGAAGATTGAGAGCTAAGAAAGCTATTTCAGGATGAGCAGTAAAAATGGACTGCTTTGTAATATAATCTGCTGACCAATTTTTTATTAAAAAAATATATATATGTATACAGTAAATACAACAAAAATGGGCTTTGTATAGGTCTTTATTGCCAGCTGAGGTTTTTGCAATTCCTTTTCAAACCATGTTCCCCATAACCAACAATTTGTCTTCTTTTGGTGAGGGAGAAGTATTAAGTCGTCTTCATGACTTCATTGGTTACACCCACTTTTATGAGCTAGTTTATCCCAAATGCATCTTTGATTTTTCCTTCAGTTCCACATCTGGCAACAGGAAAAAATTCCCTCCAAAAAAAAAATTTTCCCTCCAAAAAAAAAAAAAAAAAAAAAAAAAAAAAAAAAAAAAAAGAAATTCACCCCGCCCACCCACCTGTGTAAAAAAATAAAAAAATAAAAAAATTAATTGCCATCACGTGACAGGAGATTTGTGACTTGGGGAAGCACTCATGTGTATCACAGAAAAAATTTTCTGCAACAAGGTCTACCCCACGACATCCAGGCCAGCAGTCCAAACGAGAAATCAAATACGAATAGAGAGGAACTATTCAACCATTACACTGCAGTCAACCCTTCCACTATTTTATCCAAACAGAAAACGAAGAAATAACCACGCATCAAATCAAGGAACACGTCCCTGCATGAAACGCCGCATAGCTGACAAAATCAATCGCTTGTGTGTGCAGATCTTTCAATCCTTTCTTGTCCAAGCAGTGATCTTAACATCACAAGGGTTGCTCCATAGTTTGGCCAGTTCTTCTAAGGTTTATAGGCAGGACCAGATCCTTTGATGATTAGTTGCACGACAATTTTCTTCCCAAGAAGGGAGGGACGAACATCACCATATAATTCCAACAGTCGTGGGACAATTCTGACAGAAATCCTGAGCAGTGTGGAGTGACAAGAACTTCTTTCACTTGCCTGGTTGACTTTGCAGTGCTACGTTTCGCTTTCTGTTGCTGGAGATGATGCCTTAGTTGCTAGAGAATGAAGCATAGATTGAGCAGCCATTAACATTTTCCCTCAACCTGACATTGTATTCACATAGGCTTTGGAGATTCTTCTGGATATCTGACATACTGACTTCAGAACCGGCTTTAAATTCTGCCACGATAAAGCAACAAAGTTGCAGGAGCAAAGCTATTAGAAATGGAATGACCCAACAAACTTATACATCCAATCAAAGATTTCAAAATATGTAGTTGGAGATTTTATAGGATTGAATGGACATTCAAAGATGTCATTCTGCATTCCTGTGATTGTTTCGAAGCGGTCCTATAAATTATGGGTTTTCTTAACGTGTGAACTTAGGGCGCATGTTAAGCTGCAATTAATGACCCAATCATTGCATTGGAAATGAAGAAAATGCATTGTAAATGGTGAAAGTTGCTTGGAAATATTTGAAAATGCTTGGAAAATTGTGAAAACACATTTTCTATGCAATGATTGAGTCATTAATTGCAGTTTAACATGTGCCTCTAGGGCACACGTTAAGAAAATCCATAAATTATTTCCATGCAACTAAAGAGTTAAGATGCATCTACACTACATAATGCAGAAAATTAAGAGTGACCATGGTGTGACAGTTTATTTGATGAAACAATCGATGTCATGTCACATCTTCCTATATACCAAAAGTGTCAAGATACACACCCTACAAAGTGATTACTGAAAAGCACTCATGCAACTGTATCAAAGATGTAAAAGCACTCTTTTTTCTAACTGCCTCACCTTCATCATCCTTAGAAACAGGAGAAATGCAAGATTAAGGAAAAACTTGCCTTGAATTAGAGATGCATGGCTACTAAGGAGGCATGCTATGCTGAATTGCATGACCAACTCAATTTAACTGATTGAAAATTTCAAGTCAAAGTAGTTATAAAAAAAAATGGAACAACAAAGGAAAAACATATGGAGAGCGAGCATGCTTATGAGGATAATGTTCAGCAGAAAATGTAGTAGTAGTACTAAGGAAGAAATACATGTGTAATTATAAAATAAAAAAATTAAAAAAAATAAAAAAGACCTCTTGCTTTGATACCGAGTTAGGGTTTTGGTACAGGAAAGAAAGGAAAAAAGAAAGAGGAGACGGGAAATTTTCAAAAAAAAAAGAAAAAAAGAAAAAGAAAAGAGCTTAATAGTAGTGAGAGCCGCTTCTCATATTTTATTATTTATATCACTAGTCAACTCAACAAAACAAACTCACCCCAATATATAGATAACATTGTGAACAAACCCCAAACCTAAAATATAGTACAAGCAAGGGCACTCTCATAAGCAAAACTACCATGAAGATTTTGAGATGAGTAAGTTTAACCACTAAAAAATGATCAGAAAGAAACATAATCTGGAATATTTACAAGTAACCCAATCAGATGATATAGAGGAAAACTGTTGGCCCTAAGGGTTCAATCCCACTTATTTTGATGATAACAAAGCAAAGCTGTTTTGTTTAAGTTGCTAATGGTAAATGAAGTTTTGATTAAGACAGGTTTATATCTACATATTCACTTCATCAATAGCAAAGTCATAGTGCAAACAAAGATGTTCCCAAAGCAAGCAATGGAAGCAATGGACTCAAAAGAAGCGAACACAACTCATACACATCATGGTTGTGAGAATTTAGGTCCTTATTGTAAGATTGATTCAATCCTTGCTCACTTAGGTTATAAGGGCTTTAAATCATTGCATATCATGGGTAATAACCTTTTAGAACTTACTTTGACTAACAAAAACGTCCCATAAGCCATTTGTACAAAATCCCAAGTCATTGGTCTTTATTTGCAAAATCTGCAAATTGGGATTTCAAACGTCCAAGTCTCTTTCAAACGTCCAAATGTCATTTCGGACGTCCAAGTCCATTTCAGACGTCCAAGTGGTCTTTCAGACGACCACAATTGGATTCAGACGACCACAAGTTTATAGCAAGACTCCCTACTCTCTATTATTTTCAAACGATCTATTTGGAATGTCCGAAACTAAATTCAGACGTCCAAAATTACTTTCAGACGTCTAAATCTATCGGGACAGATCATAACGGCTAGTTTTTTAAACGGCTATTTGAGCATTAAATGCCCACCAAACTCCCTTTCCTTGCATTTATTGCTATAGAACAGTCATATTGGACTCAAGGTCTATAAGAACAAGGCTTAAGCTCATTTATGAGCATTCATTGAGCATCAAACAAGAGCATTTATTATTATTCTCATTCAAGCCCTAGAAATCTTAAGTGAGATTTTAATGTGATCAATCAATAGCTGAGTAAGCTTTTACTACTGTGTAATCTACTCTTTGAGAGAGCTTGTTGTACACACAAACTACTCAAATCATCTTTGTATTAAGGGTTGAAAGAACCTTAGATTTGTAGCACTTGAAGAGTGCACTTGTGCAAGTGTTAGTGAAGAATACTTGTGATTGTAAAGGCTTGATCTCCACCCGTAAGGAGATTGGTATAGTGGATTGGTGA
Organism: Liquidambar formosana; assembly: GCA_039720395.1. Lineage (NCBI taxonomy): Eukaryota > Viridiplantae > Streptophyta > Magnoliopsida > Saxifragales > Altingiaceae > Liquidambar > Liquidambar formosana. The sequence goes on from CM077820.1 coordinate 40,152,701, forward strand.
ATCCTCAAGCGAGCTCTTGAGGCGAGGACGTAGGCGGAGAGGCCAAACATTGTTAATATCGTTTGCAATCTCTCTCTCTTAATCTTCTTATTGATTATCTTATTGCTTGTTCTTGAATTTATTCTTAACTTGCAATAACCTTATTTTTAGATCACATTTGATTTCATACTTAGCCAAAAACCCTATTCACCCCCCCCCCCCCCCCCTAGGGTTGTTCACTTAGGGACAACAAAAACCAATAGAAATATTTTAGACTCGTGCTAGAAAATACCAAATATCATTTAAACAGACTGAAAATTTCAATTAAAATAAATAAATAAAATCACTGAAACCAACCATGCTTATAAAGAATGATGTTGGGCAGCCAAGAAATGAAGCTCAGAAGTAAAGCTCTCATGAACATTTTGAGATAAATGAGTTTTACTGGAAAATTATCAGTCACAAGCAGAATCTGGAAAATCTACGAGTAACCCATTCAGTAATGATACAAAGGAGCACCAATAGAGATGTTTTAGATTTGTTCTAGAAAGACCAATGATAGCACCAGCAAGAGTTGCAAACTAGCTGAAGACATAAAAACCAGTGCCAAAGGCCAGACTGAAATGGATGGAATTAGCACAATTAGACTTTAAAATAGCATGCTTTGAAAATGTAGATATCAGTTCTACGGAACAGAAAGGCGGGCAGCCAAGAAATTAAGCTCATAAGTAAAGCTCTCGTGAAGATTTTGAGATGAATGAGCTTTAACTACTGGAAAATTATCAGTCACAAGCAGAATCTGGAAATCTACGAGTAACCCAATCAGTAGTGATACAAAGGAGCACCAATAGAGATATATAGACTTGTTCTAGAAAGATCAATGGCAGCACCAGCAAGAGATGTAAACTAGCTGAAGACATAAAAATTAGTGCCAAAAGGCCAGACCGAAATGGATGGAATTAGCACGATTATACTTTAAAATAGCATGCTTTGATAATGTAAAAATCAGTTCCATGGAATAGAAAGGTGGCAAGACTTAAGTTGCCGATCCCCAAACCTTTCGATGAGAAATGTTGATTTGGTAGGGGCACCCTTGACCTAAAGAGAAAGCATCCTGCAACTAATTCACTGAGAGCTCATTCAGGCCAACTATGCATTTGGACTTCATTTGTATCTTATGCTAAATTTATTTCTCACAATTTTATTGATAAACCAAAATATTTCTTGTCAAAATCAGCAGAATTGGTAAATGCTTCAAATCGGTAAGTCACCAACAAGTATGGAAACTAGATAAAGATTTTCTACAGTTACTGGATGGTCTAATGAATACTAGGCTGTTCATATCAGGGCAAATCCGGCATAAGAGTGCAGGCCTCTGACCTGTTGACAATCCAGAGTCTGAGCTGTCTTTTGCATTTTTCTGTTTTCTTTTAGGCCTGATACCAAAGTCCTTTTTTATAATATTTTTGTCTATCTTACCCATTCCTTTTAGGTATGCTTCTAGGCCTCTTATTTCCCCTTTCCATTTCAACTGAACTCTCCAAAACAATAAACAAAATACTGAGTAAACTAATTGCTCACTGTACAACAACAGCAATATCAATCAACATTCCTAATTACTCCCATCCTTTTGATCAGTTAAAGGCAATTATACCTGCAAATGAGAAGGGTGGAAGTAACATCAAAGTCATACTAGCTTCCGAATATACCTTTCAGAATAACAGCTTACTCTACAAAACATGAATATAAGCCACAGAGGGAATGCAGATATGTCTTTACATACTTAATTGCTTTCAATGGAAAACATATGTAGAGTTAAGAACCCCACAACCTACCCCAATTTTCCTTTTCAGTAAACATGCAATAAGAAATAATTAAGGGACAAAAAATATACATAAAATTAATTGGGCCTAACCTTAACAGTAAGTAATTAGTTGTTACCTAGTGAAGGTGGTGGAGGAAGGGTGTTATCATCATCAGTAAGAGAAAATGCTTGAGGCTGAGAAGCATCTCCCTCGTGAGAACAAACAGAATGCTCTTTCCCATTTTTCAGAGACTCAAGCACTTCATGTTGCAGAGGCTGGAGAAAATTAGTGTGAAAAGTGTGTTAACATAAGGTGTGCTTAAAAACAAATCAATTTTTTTCTCAATCAAGAACCAAAAAACAACTCCTAATTAGATATAATAAGCACTTTAACTCGCTATCAACTAGAACACTCATTCTACAGCATTTAAAATAATTTTTATCAGGTAACCATTTGGGATATTAGTTAATCATTTGGGAACACATAATCAAGGCTTAAGTTCAACCCCACGTGATGGTAGATAAATCTGAGCCCAAAGTCAAGCTAAGCATAAAACGTTTCTGACACTAGTTAAGCCACATAAACATAGAAAAAGCATTCAAAGACATAGCTTTCAAAATCATATGATGCATGATGTGATACATAGTGTGTTAAATTTTAAGCCCTTTTTGTTCTTCAATACATACATACTTCATCAAAAAAAATAATAAAATCAAATAATAATACATATATATATATATATATATATATGAAAAATGATACATATCACCAAAGCATATCATATCTTGCTAATATCTAATGATACATGTTATGATGATACATAAGACATCTATGCCTGCAGAATTCAATCATTGCAGTATTTTGTAAGAAAAATCATTCTAAGTCTTTATACCTTAAAAATATTATTGTACAATTATTTTCAAGGTACTCTAATGTTAAAAGAAAGCATTCAAAAACTAGTTTTTCGTTCTATGGTCCACCAACAGACTTGGAGGGCTACATTTAGTTATGTCCACCTCATTACAAGTATATTACTACACTAATCTTTATTCCTGAATTATTTTATCATTATTTAAACTTTAAAAGGTACTTTTTGTTAAAAGAAAGCAATCAAAGAATATAGAGAAAATTAGTGAGAAGTCCACTTTTTAGAACTTATAAAGGCATAAGTCCAAGGCTAAATCTTTTGCAGCCATAAGTCCCCTTTTAAATGAAACGGTAGTGTTTTTGTGAGTCTTAGATGCATAAAGTCAATTATACCCTTAAGTTATTATTTTTTGTTTTCAAACTTTAAAATAACATAAATTTTAATTTATATATCGATTTTCAATGAAATTTATATTTTTGAAATCTATTCATTGAGACCTTCGAAACAAGATCCATGTTAAATATGAAATTATGTATATAAAAAAACAGTTACATTGAGTACATGTAACTGTTACAAACAATTACATGTAATTGCAAAAATTGAAATTAAATTATTTTTAATAGAGTTTAAATGTAAATTATTGTTTTGTGAGTACATTTAACTATTAATTCTAAATAAAACAATTAACTTTGGTATTAGTAGTAAAAGATTTTGTAGATTTCACAAAAGATAATGTTTTCTAAAACCATTACATGTAGCTATTTTGTAACAATGTAACTATTTCAAAATTCATGACTAAAGAAAAGAAAATTAGGAGGAATTGATATGAAACACCCACACTTCCACAAATTACTCACACAATGAGACACCCACACTTCCTAGATATACTAGAAGAAACAAAAAGCATCACAATTAATATAATAAATTTAAGTGTTTTTGTTTAATTGTTCTAATTAAATTTAATAAATTATTATTCACCTTGTTGAATCTTTTTTTTTTTTTTTTGATAAGGTAAATATGTATTGATGAACAAAAAGGGCAAAGCCCATGTACATAAGCCATATACAAAGACTAAGTATCACCCCCTCTAAAGCCTAAATGAATCCACAAAATTAATAAAAGAACAATTAGTAGCATTGGTATAACTAGAATACCACACAACCAAAGACTTGAGGAAAAGTGATTTGAGAACAATAAGATCCTTCTCCACCCCATCAAAAGTCCTAGCATTCCTTTCCTTCCATATACACCACAAAATAGCATGCGGAGCCATACGCCATATAACTTTAGCTTTTTTACAGCCCCCCTTTAAACTCCATCCCACCAAAAGATCATAAATAGAGGACGGAAGCACCCATTGAACTCCAAACAAGTTAAACAATAGCATCCAAAGATTTCTAGCCACATCACAATGTATGAAGAGATGATCCACCGACTCCGCTTCTTTTTTACAAAGGACGCATCTATTCGGCACATACCACCCTTTCTTAGCAAGATTGTCCAAAGTCAAACACTTATCACTACCTACCAACCAACAAAAAAAGGTGACCTTGGTAGGGACCGAGGATATCCAAATGACTTTAGCCAGAAGAAAAATATTACCTATAGGTCTTACACAATTGTAGTAAGATTTTACGGAGAATAACCCCTTAGCATCCTCACGCCATACCAAGGAATCATTCTCACCCTCCAAAATCTTACTTTTATAAAGAGTTTGAAAAAAGAGTAAAGCTTCATCCAATTCCCAATCATTAAAGTGTCTATTGAAAAGGACATTCCAATGTCGAGAACCGGCTTCCCCTCCTAAGCAATCCGCTACCAATGCATCCTTATTAGTAGCAATAGAAAATAAAGCCAGGAATTCCACCATAAGAGGAGCATTGGAGCACCACAAATCTTGCCAAAATTTCACTCTACTACCATCCCCCACTTTAAACCCAATCTCTCCAATAAAATCCCTAAACCCTTGCATGATAGCCTTCCAAAGTCCCACCCCATGTTGAATCTATTGACAACACTACTTGATTCCATCCTGTTTTATGACATTGCCAGAGAAAAAAACAAAAAAGAAAGAAGATGTGTGAAAGCATAAGGTCACCATCTTGTGTTGGGTCAAATAGTAATTATCCTTCACTTGTATCAAATGCTCCCACCCCATGCCTCAAGTTGCCAATTGAACTAGATAGAAAGTATTTGATCCTCCATGGTTTTGAATCTTAAAACCATTTTCTTTCCCTCATACCTATATAGCAATCACCTCATTCACCTGCAACTCTACATTCGAAGCACCCTCTTCTTCCTTAAATCGAAATTGATGGCGTTAAGTTGACGATGCGAAGTGAAAGAACATCAGTGTGGCTGGAAACATCATGATGTAGTGGTTGGAATTCGACTTCTCTGTATCATCCATGATTTTTAGATCAAGAACACTCCCATTCACTTCCATCTGCTGTTACTCCATCGATCAATACTCGTCTAACTCCTACAAGCAGCGCCGCTGTAAATGGAGTCGCCTTTACTGGATTTTCCGCTGGTGTCATCTTTGTAGCAGCGTTGTTGCTTTAGATCTAACAAAGATCTCGTAGCTTGTTTAGCTTAAAGAGAAAATAGATATTTTGAGGGCGTTTTGGTCCAAAAGAATATAAGGTGGACTTATGGTTGCACAAGATTTCTCTATAAGGACTTATGGTTGCATAAGTCCTATTTTATGGACTTGTGCCCAAAGTCCCCAAGAATATACCAAACTTCCTTTTATCTCCTCTACCAAAAGACTTATATATAGTGCTCAGAAGTTAAACTATATTTATTTATGTACTCTACATTATAAGCTATATTATTATACTTTTTTAAGTATAAAGATATTTCCATTAAAGATAAAATTTTACAAGCTAGAATTTTTGTAAGCTGAACCTAAAAGATGTAGTAACACATCAGGTATGAAACAATTTATAATTATCTAGTAGACGTACATAATTAAATTTGGTGGGTACATGTTTTAATTTATTAATTTTTTCTTCAACTGAGACTGGAAAGTGCATTAGTTTAATAACAGTATGGAGTTTTTTCTGCACCACAATTAATAACACAATGCAATGAATAGTCATATTGTGGAAAACATATCCTTTTTAAACCCTAATTCTCAGCGGAAAATATTAAGAGATGAGTATTTGAGACTTAATTTGTCATGTAAATGAGCATTACTCATTATGTACTTAATTTTCAGTCATAGATAGTATTGATACTCAACAAGATATGCAATCTGACAACTATGTTCGCAGAAACACCTGGAAGGTCATTTCCAGTGTTCTCTATTCTATATAATCTCCCTCCCAGAGACATGTTTCCACTTCATTATCTTTTATATAATCATGATTCTCTTACAAATTTTTACATGTAGAATAATTATAGTATAATATTAGATACTCTTTTCGAAAGCATTTAATGATACTTAGAAGTTTTCTCTGCTTCCAAGTTTTGATGCACACAAAGATCATTAGAATTTGATAGGGACAAAATGCACTAGATTCGATTATTGCGTATTAATGGATACAACTCAACTCAACTCAACTCAACCCAACACAATTCAACCTTAATCCTAATTACTGAGGTCAACAACATTAATCCATTTTTCTTCTTATTTTGGACATTGAACTAATATCGACCAGATCCTCTGATAAATGCTTGGCAGTCATGTTTTCTCACCATCCCGTTCCATGTTCTTTTTGGCCTTCTTGTTCTTTTGGTGTACCTTCAACTAGAAACAAATGTCTCTTTCGTGCTAGTGCATTCATTAGTCTACATTGCACATGTCCAAATCAATTTAAACGACTCTCCCTCAGGCCTCATCTTTTGTCCTCCATAGTTGCCACATCTAATTTGCATTCCTTTCCTTTCTATCCATTCTCGTATTGCCACTAATCCATCTCTATATTCTCATTTCAACAACACTCATAGAATATGGTTCTTGCTCAACATTTTGTACCATAAAGCATTGATAGCCAAGCCTTTTAGCCTGTCTTATAAAATATTTCATTAATAGGTTCAGTTATTACACAACACTCCAAATGCACTTCACCAATATTGCACTAAATATAGGGAAACATCCTCTCAAACCTCCCTGTGTTATCGACAATCGACCCAAAGATAATGGAAGTGGTCACATTTACACCCTCAATTGTACTCCTAGTTCTACTAAAATCAGATTCCATATATTATGACTTAGTCTTAACATAAAACCTTTAGATTTTAAAGAATATCTCCATAATTTTAACTTTAAGTTTAGTTTTACTCTAATTTCGTTAACCAATTCTATATTGTCAACAAATAGCATGAATCATGGGATGCCAACCTAGATATGCCCAGTAAGTTTATCCATAAGTTAACCAATCAAAAAATCATAAGGGCTTGGTTAATCCTTGATGAATCCTAACATGATTGGAAATTTTGTCCTCCAATTGTTCTCACATTAACGCATATCGATATATCTAATTGATACTCCTTTCTAACTGTAAGGGCAAGAGAAATATTAAGAAGTAATTATTCATTTCAGTAATAAACACATATTGAGAGAGAGAGAGAGAGAGAAAGATTTCAGAAACTATAACTTAAAAATGACTAATAATCTCTATCAACCAATTATAGCTAGAATCAAAATATTCATTATAAATATATTAATATTTAATATAAATATATACATAAAAATCCATGCTCAACAAGAATTTCATACCAAATAAGCCCACACTAAATGACAAAGAGATGAGGAAAGCAACTCACAAGTTGTCCCTTTGAATCCGACAAGCTCCCTTCAAGGCTTGGTGCAGATTTTGGTAAACAAGATTTAACTCCCTGAGTATGGGTGCTTTTCTGCAATTGTATTCTGCACATAGGAGTTTTCTTTATCCATTTAAAACAACAATTATCCGTCTAGTGTGGGAGGAAACAAAAATGGAAAGATACCAACTCTAGGAGGAAGTAAACTAGCATTGCTGCACAATGAAATTCATAGAGCTGTTACCTTCTCACTAGGTAAGCTGACATTTTTATTGAAACTAATAGTGTCCTTTCTATTTTGTCTTCGCTTCTGCAATGATCCATTTCGATGACGTGGTCTAACCATCATACAAGTGCAACATAATTCCTCATGAGGTTTGTTGTAATCCTCATCCAATGTGCAATGGCCCCATGTATACATTACATATTTTCTCAACTAGTAAAAAGATGCATGAATGTCAGTCAGTTCAATGATTAATGATATACATGATGAGCAGAAAATACAAATTCAATACAAAGGATTTTTTCTTTTAAATGAAAAAAACTCAATACAAAGAAATTAGAATGGAATTTACACTGGTTTTCAGATTAGAAAGAGCTGAAAGACATTACTTTGTCCCAGTGGTCCTGAGCTTTCCGCCGATTTCTAATCTTCCGCAAAATGCCTATCTTCATTACGGAGTCCTCTTGATTCTGTACTCACACTATAAAACCAAGAAAGTTAGGAAATCTGAAGAACAACGGAGGGAAAAAAAGATTTCGATTAGTCTTGAACAGAATCAGCAATGGGGTTCAAAGATAAACAATTAAGATGTTAATTTACACATTTTAAGAATTTCTTTATCTTTGCTACCAGAGGGTTAAAAAAAAAATCAATTAGTTTTGAACAGAATCAGCGATGGGGACGAGCAAAGCGACAGTGTCAAAATGAAATTTAATACCTTGTTTTTTTTTTTTCATCAGTATTTTAATTGTATAAACTGACTCCATGGGGTCAGCTATTACCAATGTTTGCCTGCACACCACTAGTAGGACAGTCTTAAAATTCGAAAGAGTTAAGCTTTGGTCAGTCCAGTAGATTTGATCCATGTAAGTTGAGGAGTTAGGTTTAAGCCTGACGGGAATAATATTCTACGAGTAGCAATTCATTTATTTTCAAACCGACCCATTTACTATCTATTATTGGATTGACTAAACCAAGTTAAAGCTAAAATATCAATGACAAACAATATATGATTACAGACCATATAAGTCTATCATTTGTGGAAGTTCAAGTCTCAAGAGAAAGAGTGAGGCAGGTTGAGAGATGGACATAGGGTAAATCGAGTTCAATGAAGGAGAATTGGACAGCAAGGTAAGCCTCCCTGATTTTTTATGAAATGATTTTGACTCAAGGTCCACCCAGCATGCCTTTTATTATAAGAATGAAAAGTGAATGTATTAGAGACCCCATTTTGTTATGGAAGGATTATCCTCGAGGTCACCGTCATCCCAAACATGCCTTTACTAGAAAAAAAATTGAAAGAGAGGGAAATAATGCACAGAGCATTTACCAAAAAAAAAAAACCATTTTTAGCCCTATTACAACGGATTATCCAAAACCTATTGTTCAATCAATGTAAGCAAATTGTAAATTGATTAAAACACCATTACTTTACCTCACTTGAAACAAACCCTGTTACAACTATTCAAACCATTTCCCAATACTTTTGACCAAAAGAATAATAATAATAATAAAAAACAAAAACATAAAACATAAACCAAAAACAAAAACAAAACAAAACATAAGATAATAAAAATAAATAAATAAATAAAACCAATGTGATGGTTATCCTGATTTTTACATAAATTTGCTAACTGACAATGCAAAACATTCAAATTGTTTTTATTTCAAAGGATACAAACAAAAAGGCATGGATACAAACTAAAAGAAAGAAATATTCTCTCTGAAATAAGAGGTAATCTTTGCTACCGGTCCTCCTTTAAAAGTTATTTAGAGTACTACTCCTCTAAAGCATCATTTTTCTCTAAACTCCTCCATTACTTCTCAATAAATAATGCAAAAATCGAACCTCAAGGGGTAGCTCGAAAGCAAAGGTCTTGAGTTTAACTCTTGCTAAACCCATGGGAGCCAACCACACAAGGTTTCATGGTTCTCATGGGCCTTGGACTTAGCTGGTCCATATGGGTTGGGGGATCTTATATGCGCCTGGGGTTTGCTTGTCATAAAATAAATAAATAATAAATAATTTAAAAAATAAAGAAGCAAAATTGTAATTTTGATGAAACCTAATCTATACAATTTTATCAATATGCTGCCCCTATTGCTACAATCACCACCCCACCACTACTATCGAGACCACTAAACACCACGGCATTCATCTTGACACTTATCATAGCTACCCCACCATCCTTGCACAACCGCACCACTTTTACCACTGTTGCGCTACCACCAGTCGAACTACCACAGTACCACTGTCACCAGAATCACCTCATCAATATGCCAAGCACGTGCATTGTATTATTTGCATCCCCCATGCGGGCTAGTCAGCCCAGAAGAGGAACCCATTGTGAGGAATATACATTCATTGGTAATTGATATTTAAGAATTTGCTGGAGTTTCACTCTTTAATTTGGTAGGGTTCAAGTGCTCTTCAACCCTATCTGACGCATACAATGCACGCTTCAAATTTAGTTAATGTTAAAATTATGTATTTCAGTATTTATACGTTTTGGTAAATTTCCATTATTAATGAAAAAAAAAGGGGAAGAAATAAGAAATAAGAGGAAACATGAAAAGGGACAAGAAACATACTTGCACCAAGAAGTAGTAAAAAATCCCAATACTAATGCAATATAGGCCACCAAGATCAGCAAGGAAGCTCACTGCATTTTTTAGAAGGAGATAGCATGAGATTATCAATAAAGATGATAAAATTTTCAATATGAACAAAAACCTATTTAGTGAAGTAGATAGCAATTAAGGCATGTAGCATCCATGACTGCAATCTCCAAAAGGCAATTTTTTTTTATGCGTTAATTTTTTTTATATTCATTTTAATGCATAAAATATTAATGTGGGAGTGGTCCTGAAAAGGTTTGGGTTCTGATCAGGTCACCCAACTGAGCTAAGAAATGATCAAACCCAAACCTGACCTATGTAATCAGGTTACAAGCCCAAGACCTACAAGTTTTTTTTATTTTTTTTATTTTAAAAGCAAGAAGAAAAAATCACCTAGATTGGCTACTCTGGATGTTTAGTAACCAATCCCCAAACTGAGTTGACTAAATAATTAATTTGATTGAGATAGGCCAACCCAAGCTTGTAGTTGAGTCAAATACTGACAACCCTAATCAAATAATCTAATATAATTAAAAAAAAAAAAAAATCTCTAGGCAGAAGGAAAAAGGAAAAAGAATAAAGAAAAATAGAATAAAAAGTTAGGGTGCAATTTACATTCTTTAACTTTTCTGATCCAAAATAATTTTCCACGAATTAATAAAAGTTATAAATTGTAGGAAAATGGCCAATCCCCCCCCCCCCACACACACACACACATACATACATACATACATACATACATATATATATATATAGAGAGAGAGAGAGAGAGTGAGAGAGTGAGTTTGGTAACATTATATTTATGAAGCAAAGTGCCCTAGGTGGAGCAAATCACAGGTCTGAAACTAGACTGAATATTCCTCAAGAACAAGAAGGAACCCAACAGTCACAGACCCGAAAGTGGGGTTTTAAAGAAGATATCTTAGGAGAAATGATGATTTCAATCAACAAAAGATGCTCAGAAATATATCAATCACAATATATATAGAATAATTTCAGACTACATATCTATCCCTGAAATCCAGGAAACTGAAAAGATAAAATTAACCTCCCAAATAATAGCTTGTCACAAATGACCAAGGATTTCTTAGCTTTCAAGATCTCATAACTGACGGGCTACAGTCTCCCTTGGTTGCAGAAAACTCGTCTTCAAGTTGCCTCCTGTTAGAACGCCACTTGACCCCAAAAGCTTAAGCTATCAGGGAATGGGTCAACAATGTATATCAAGCTAACACTCCCCCTCACATGCGACCCCTACTCGCACGTGGAGAGATGAACCGATACATGGCAATGAAGTGAGTTAAACTGATAAACGGTGTGATAAATGAATGGGGGGAGGAGGAGGTGTGAAGACTTGAAACCAGGACCTCCTAGAGACTTGAGCTTTGATACCACGTTAGAATGCCACTTGACCCCAAAATCTTAAGCCATCAAGGAATGGGTCAACAATGTATATCAAGCTAACACCTCTATTTTAGTCCCTGAGGAGTTTAATATTGAACACATCTGAAGATAAGAAGACCTGGAAGCTTCAACTGATATGCATAGTCATTGATTTCTCATAAGGCCCAACTTTACATTCCTTTAACTTGTAATAAACATCACTAGGGAACCTTCCCTTTGTGAGAACCGCCCAAACCATAGCTTCTTAATCAAATGCAACCTTTCAACAGTGTAAATCAGCAGCTGCCTAGTACTTCAAGTGGCTACTTTTGATTGCTTCCAAACCTCAACATGGATTGACTTGAAATATTCAGCCATGTCTTTTGCCTTCCTGCTTACCTCCCTTAAATTAGAAATGGCAGCCAAGTCCAGAATACTGTTTAGATTCTGCCCTTACAGGAATTCAAAAGGACTACAATTATTTGTTTAGTTTCTAGACCTATTGAATGAGATTTAGCATGTGGCAACATCAATCCCATTAACAAGATCTCCATGAGTTGACTCAGCCTTGTGTGATAAGTCACCCAATATGACCAAGTCAAGCTATTCTCATCGTAAGGTTGACTCATGAAAAGATATTAGTTTAATCCCTAATTAATACCAAGTTGACTAGTATTGGTCGAGACTTTGAACCACAGGTATCATTCAAAGTTTGGTGAAGCAAGCAATAATTACAAGACTATTTAAATTTCAACAAAAAATTGAAGTCAAGAAAGGGAATCATTTGAAGGAACCACAACATCAACAATTGAAGCCTCTTTTAGTCTAGAAAGTCCAATAAGAGTATAAGACACAGGAAAAATTTTTTTTGAAAGGATGATCACCACACTAAAACTCTTCCTCAACAAGAAATCCTAAATGCATTTCTAAGTTCTAACAATAAATCTACTATGAAGGGGAAAACCAGAGTACTTTGGGAGATGGTTTTCAACGGGCATCAGTGAGCCTCCCTAATAAGTAATAACCAAAATGGCAACCCAACTATTATCCTAGAGACCATACTTCTAATCACTAAGTGCCAAAGAGAATATTGATACCTAGGAAATCTCTATAACCACTAAAAAATGAGGGCTGCATTCCTAAAACCACATCACCCAATCCCAAACCACCCTCCCACTTGGGGTGACAAACATTGTCCCCCCAAACCAGGTGATCTTTCTTAGAATAGCCTAGATTATACCACACATAGTCTCTCTCAATTCTCTCTAACCTGGAATCCATACCAACTGATCCTAAAGAAGGCACACACTTTTTTTTTTGATGAATTAGTGTATGTATTAAATAAATAAATAAAGAAAAGGGCACAGCCAATGTACATAGGACAAATATAAGTACTAGCCGACGCACCCACTAGTAATACTACTGCTAAACCAGTCACGAAGATTCTTCACAACAACGGAATTCAGAGCAACTAAGAAAACCTCTACACCTTCAAAAGTTCTCAAGTTTATTTCTTTCCAAATGCCCCAACTAAGAGGCCACAGACATTGGTGTGCATGTTGGCCAAGCAAGCTTGAGTAAGAGTGATTCTACCACCTAGTAAAATATAGGTGTTCTTCCATCCATCTAACCACTTAAGACTCAATGCTAAGATCCCAAGAACCAGCACTGTTAGGTTAACTCATAAGAGGCAATATAGTTAAGGGTCCAGTCACTGATCAAACACCTAAAGCAGCAGCAAACCTATTCAACTTCCCTACTAAGATGTGAAAACCCGCCAATCTTGTTATTCATTTTCGTCTTGAAATTGCAAAGGGGTTGGGGGGATAAAAGGATTCATGTGGCCAACCCAGATAGTTGGGTTAAGGCTTTGTTGAGTAAGCTTACATACATAGATAACATATAAAAGCATCTAGATATATAAATTGGGTCTAAACCCTAGTATATATCAAATTAAACCATGACATCCAAATTCAATTTGGTTATAACTTTCTTTGCCAGATTTGGATCCTTACCGAACTATCGCACACTAGATTGCTATTTAACATGATATTAAATTCGACATGAATCACAATCCAATTCATTGACAGACCAAACTCTCCTAGAAAAAATAAATAATAATAATAATTGACAGCCCAAACTCAAGAACATGTGAACGAACACAAGCGTTACTATTCCCCTCATTTGTTAATATCAATTACTAGAGAATAGTTATAACTTATAAGTACAATAAAACAAAGTTTAGAGACAATACTTCATCAACAAGAAATTGCCCGTAATAGCAAGCATGGTTAAGGAGATATTGCAATCATAAGGAAAAACAACAAGAGAGTTCAAATAAGAAAATTATAGGTATATACAGAAAATACACCACAGAATGGATCTTATATAAACCATGAAGGGAATTACTTACCAGGACCCATAATATTTTGATTGTCAATCTCAACGATATAGGCAGAGAGAAAGTTAACATACAATGTGGTGTTGATTAGTCCATCATTAGATCTTTCAAGAGAGTCTTGAAGCTGAATTGTCTCGCGGAAAGATGAACCCGGGATAAACTCATGAAATAGAGGTTGGATGAGCCTCAGATCATGAAAATTGCGGTATATTTGGGGAAATAAATTGAATTTCAATATATTTGCATCCAGCCCTCTGAATGTAACTGGTCTGTCATCTAGATTGCTTCCATTCTTTACAGTGCCACTGACAAAACTCACATGTTTCTTATGAGCATGGTTCTTCGCAGTAAGGTTGAACTGAAAACCTACAGCAGTTGCAGGGTTATCTGGAAGATCAACAAACCACCATGAAATGTACAAGCTGTCTTGAATGAGCCGACACTTGTTGCACCTAAGACTAATGGTTGGCCCCTTGCTGGTGTTCTGACATGAGTAGTTTGCAAAAATTGAAATAGGGGCAACTCGTTGGTCAGTGAAGCCAGGATTCCCAGTAACTAAAGTACTGAGACCACGTAAATTTGAACAGCTCATACTAGAAACAGTGGTTATATTAAAATCCATGTCATTGACGAAGGAGGCTAAATCAGGTGCATTTGTTGCTCTCACGTTATGCACCTCAACAGTTCTCTTTGTTATGATTTGGTAGAGTAACCTGTGAAAGAACTACAAAACCAAGTTAATATCAAGTCATATGACAGAAAAAAAGAAAGAAAAAAGAAACAGCCCAAACCATCATAGATACAGTGCATTTGCTTTGAGAGATCATTACTCCAAAAGGAAAGAATGCAATCAATTACTCACGCGGCGAACAAACCAATGAAAAGTATCCAACTTGCTATTGAGAAAGTTCCACCCAGTTCTGTTTTCCGCTTCATAACTACTTTTTGATCATCCTACATGAAACATTGTGCCATTACAGATTACAGATATGTCATATTTTTAGCATTAAAAAGCTTTTGATTAAACTATGAGAAAGAATTTTGAATAAAAAACACCCCTCCAAACATAATAATAATAATAATAATAACAATAACAATAACAATAAAATACAAAAGAAGAAAAAATAAATCCCAGATAATGGCTTCTAATGTCAGACCAAAAAAAAAAAAAAAAAAGGGATTTCTTAACGTTTAAGACGCATTTAACGAACCGATAATTGCGTGGGAACATGGCATAAAAAAACATGAAAATGCATAGAAAATGATGCAAATTGCATGGAAAATGATGCAGTGTGAATATGCAAGAAATTGTGCAAATATACTTTCCAATGCAATTAGCGGTTCATTAAATGCGTCTTAACATGTGCACTTAGGGCACATGTGAAGAAATCCCAAAAAAGATCAACAAATTACATTCCTCACACAACAATATATAGAGTTATGGGTTCTGAATTGGGGCAAAATTTTACCACCAGCGAAGATGAAAGAGATATACGACTTAACTCAACCAAGCCTTAATCCGCCAACTAAATGGGGTCACCTACATGAATCATTTTATGCCATTCAGCACTATCAATGGTCATATTCTTCGTTAATTCCCCAGCGCACACATCCTTTATCACCACCTACCATGTTCTTCTGGGCCTTCAATTGTCCTTTTTAGGCCTTTGACTTAAATCAAGTCATCCTTACATATAGATGCATTCCTACAACTTCATTACACATAACCAAACCACCTTGGACAATTTTCCCTCATCTTCTTTTCAATTAGTACTACTGTTCACCTTGGACAATTTCATTGCACATAACCAAACCTCCTTGCATCTGCTACACTCATTTTCTACATATGTTGTTTCTTAATTGCTCAAAGCATAACCCGTGTTATTACCAGTCTAGTAAATTCTTTTACCAAATAATTTAATAGGAATCTATCGTCTTATAACACTCCTGATGCACTTCTCCACCTCATCCATCCTGCTCTAATTCTATTGGCAAATTTTCCCCCATTCTCTTCATCTTTCTAGAAAATAGATCCAAGACATCAAAAACAGTCACTTTTAGGTATCTCTTAAGCCATTAATTTGCCCAATGCCCTCATTTCTATCCTATTTTGACTAAATTTTACATTCCATATATTCTGTTTCAGTCTTACTTAACCTAAAACCTTTAGGTTCTAAGGTGTTTCTCCATATTTCCAACTTAAAATTCACCCCTACTTTAGTATCATCAACTAATACAATATCATCACAAATAAAATACACCATGGGACATCTTCTTGAATTATCAGTCCATCCATAGCTAAAGCAAAAAGATAAGGTTGCAATGAAGCTTTTAACAAAGGACAGCTACCATCGTTGAAAATCCTATTATGCTCTTTCCAGTACAATATGTAGCAACTATAATATAAAATGCTCAACCCCTAACCCTAACTGACCCAGTCAAGCCATGAAAAGAAAATACTTAACTGACAGCATACCCATGTCAACATAAATAAAGACAAAGAAATATCTCACACTTGATCAAATATAGACCATGAACATAATTCTCGGGAGACTTTCACAAAATCTTCCACAGGTGAAGAACACCTTGGTGATTAAGATGACCCACTATCATAATTTTAGCCAAAAATGGCGTATTTAAGTTAGACAACACCAGTACCATCATTTCATAAGCAACCCAACATAGAAACAACCCTTAATTTCCAAATCTAAATATTCACAGTGCCTTGTCCCAAATATTTCCGGAAGGCAAAACAGGTCTCATTCTATGATCCAAGAAACAAAGCAACATATCAAACCATAGCACGATAAACCTAAATACTTCTATCTTTTTCCTTCTTTGCATTACTTTCCCTTTTAAGAGCCATTAACTCTGACTACTTCAGTTGTGTGATCAAGAAATAATCTCAAATAAATTCTTAGCCAAATTACTTAACTCTTCCTCTGGTTGCTAAGAAAATGTAGGAAAGTAAAGAAACTAAAATTCCAAATAGATTTTTCACTATTTGAGACCCAATAAACAACCTTTTCAGAAATCAAAACAACTTAAAACATAAGATTCAAAATCTTCCTTCCTTTTAGGGCTACTTTTTTTACAAGAAAAATAAATTAATGTCAACTCCATCCTCTACATTTTTAGTTCCAAAATAATAATTTCAACAATGCCCGATACAATCATCAAATACACAAGCCTAAAATATCCACTCTTCAGGGCTTGTTTGGACATCCCATATAAATTGAATTATTTCATTGTGTCTTGCATAAAATTTTGTGAACAAACCCATCATCTTCAATGAGAAAATACAAGAGAATGATTATCATGAATCTCTAAACTTGATCTTATATCATCTGATATGGTGATGACTAACTTTTTAAAATGGTGCCATTCAAGATGTTGGATTTACTGCTATGTAAAATACCGTATAACCATTAATTTCCATTTGGGCGACCAAAGAGACCCTTAATGAATGTATAAAGAGAGAGAAGCTATCAAATTGGAATTCAAAATTTTAACCCAGATTACTAAGTTTAACATTTTTTTTTAATGTACTAAGCTTAACAATTACTACGCAATCATAAAACATCTGAGAATCCGAACAAAAAAAATAAAACTATTAATTACTAGGGGAACATATCATTAACTAGGTGCTTAACAGTGTAGCTCTAAATTACTAATTTCAATGACATTCCAAAAAAATAAAACCACACCTTCAAAATTATAGCTCCAAGTTACTTGTTTGAACAATTTCACAATCAATCAACACACCTAATCCAAGCCATACATAAATGTCGAGAGAGAGTAAGCCGGTCTTCAAATTTTTTTGTTCCAAATCACAAATTTCAACTATTTCAGCGCAATCACCAAATACCCAACAACCCACAGATCCAATCAAACCCGTTGACAAATGCAAACAGATAAAGATATATTTCTATTTTCTAGACCAGAAAATCTTACACACACAGAGAAAGAGAGGGGGACTAACCAGCCAATGTCGTGTAGCGAAGGAAATATCCAATCTGCTAATCCACCACCTGATCTTAAACCAAATACCCCTCCCATCCCCCAACTTCCCAAACCGAACCAGCAAGCAAAACACCAACCACGACACCAACATCACCAGCGTGGCCTCAAGAAAAACGGCCTGCGACTGGGTGAACTTCTTGATGGAGTCAAAGGAGAAGATGGTCGCCGGGAAAGCCAGGGAGTAGTCGACCCCTGAATTAACGACCAACGCCTCCGAAGGTGAGAGCTGGAACAAGGTGCAGCTGTTGGCGGTGGCGTTCAGAACATAGCCTGGTGCGCAGGCGCACAGAGTCCCGTTATAGGGGAATGCGTTTGTGGGGCACGAACCCATTGCAGCCTTGCAGGCTGTGACTCTATCGCATAAAATACATATGTATATATAGAAGAGAGAGAAGAGAGAGAGAATGTGAGGATTGGATTTCGGGTTTTGTATGTCGAAATGTGTTTTAGGATTCGTGGGTTTGTCTTCGTGTTGAATGATAGAAGAAAAACAGAGGGAGGGAAAGGTGAGTGTCTTCGGAGAGAGAAGAAAGCAGTCGCAGGGGGAAAGAATAGGTTGGCCTAGATCCTGAGTTTTGGACAAATCTGGTGTTTGAGTAGGATTGTGATGAGAGAGAAAGTGGAGAGAATAAAGTAATGTTAGAGAGAGAAGGACTTTCTGGAAAGAGAGGAGAAGGGGGACGAGAGACTCGTTGCGTATGGGTCACCGTGTGTCAACGTAATGAGGACACGTATTCATATCCACTTGAACGTGAACGTGAACGTGAACGTCCTACGTTACGTTAGATACCGTGTTTTTGTCCGTGCCCGTGTTCGTGTTTTTGTGTTTTTTTCGATTGAATGCGACACATGTTACAACAGGATTAGAGCTCAAAGACGACAGTATTTTCTCTGATAAAAGTGTCTGGTACTTCTTTCCTATGTGTAGCATAGTGATCACGATCACAAGTATGATCTCTCTTTGACCTCTGTTTCGCCCTCTCTCGATCTCTATCATAGATGTGTGGTATTTTTTCTGATAATTTAGATGATTAGAGAAAAAAACCTCACATATCTATAATGGTTAGGACCAAAAAATTGTTCAGTGGCGATTTTTCTCTCATGTGGATGGGTTAACTAAGGCTTCTATGTGTAATGCTAACTTTGTAAACTAGTTAGAACTTCTACGTATTGAAATCCATTCGAGATTCTTGCACCTCTGTTTGTAGTCACCCCTTTTTGAGCTTTCTTCCTTCAAAAGACTCGAGGCTTGTCTAGAAAACCCACTTGCCTTGTGTAAAATTCAGATGCAGGCTTGTATTGGAAGTGAAGCCAACTTGAGCTTATTTTCAAGATTTCTTGTAATCAATGTGTTCACTAAAATGCTCAATTAACATAATTACATAAATGGGTTGTCTTTTTAATCCAATACATATTTATTTCATCAAAAATTAAAAAAATGAAGGTTGTGCTCCAAATGGATTATGAATTTTATGTCATTCATTTGACCCTACATTATTTAAGGTGAGGATTTTGTTAACACCTAATGTAAAACTTTTTACTCTTACACTTCTCAATATTTTTTTGTGAAAATAATATTTCGTTAATCCAACTGTTAAATTAGGTATTCTATTTATAGACATCATGCATGCCGGATTTCAAAGAAATCGAATATCAGGAAGCATTTGATCTGAAAACTTATATTTTTTTTTAGAAATAAAACTATAATTTGTGGCACTATATGAACGATATAACTCTTAATATCCGATTTACTTGAAATTTGGCATATATGATGTACATGAATAGAGAGCCTAATCTAATGATTGGATTGACGAAATATTAATCCAACAAAAAGATATTGAAGAATGTAAGAGTAAAAAATTACACCGGGTGTAAATGAATCCCCCTTTATTTTAGTATTTACTAGTTTTAGTGCTCATAATCTAAAGCAAGACTTTAGACCATTGTTGATCAAAGAACTCAGTGCTGGCATTGAGTAATTGAGTTGGTGTTGGTGGTTTACGCTTCTCTCTTTGGTAGGTATAACAGTTCCACCTCTCCTTGCTTTAGTTTTTCTATTTCCATGACACTCTTTTATTTATTTATTTATTTTTTTTTGAGCAGAATCTCGGGTCGTCCTTGTGATGGGCTTTACATCGCAGTTGAGACTGGACACAAAATTTATTTATTTATGTATTTATTATGCAGCTTTTGCCTGTCGGATTTGTTAAAATTAATAGGACCGTTGGATGTATTATTTTTACTTGTATCTTTGTTAAAATTAAGGGTAAATTGTAAAAAACCCTCCTGAAGTATGGGCAATCAATAGATAATCTTTTTATATTTTAATTTTATCACCCTAATTGAGTTGGGGATTTAATTGGTTTAACATCATTAACGGTGAACATGAAAAGACTGATATGCCATGCACCTTTCCCATCATGTGCATCCTCTAGTTAAGGGCATTTTGGGTAACATGGATCCGATAACGGTGTCACGTGCGTAGTATATGACTAATTTTCCTCAAATTTCATTAATGACGAGTGACGGTAGGGCACCTTGATAAAAATTAAAACACAAGAGGGTACATTGGTAAAATTAAAACATAAGGGGGTTATATGCTAACCCCCATACTTTAGGAGGTTATTTGCAATTTATCTTGATATTAAGGTGCATCCTCTCTTATTTTTTATGTTTGACTTACATTGCTATGTGTGACAGGGCAATAATTTATTTTTGCTGAGGAAGACATGGCGATAATATGCATGTTTTATTTCTTTAATAAAATGAATAGGTAGCTCAAATTCCATTTTTACCAAATGATGGGATTCTATATACCAAGGGCAAAACATTTGCCAAACAAGTAAGAGTAATGCTAGGAGTCCCGAATTTGGGACCCAAGCATTTCTCAACAAGTAAATTAGTAAATGATGAGATTTTAAATCCTTTCATTTTAAATCCCATCATTTTGAAACTCCTTAGTGTGTTCCAAATCTCTCATCCAAATACATCATTAACCTTTTCGACCTCATAATTCTATTTTATTTCATTCTAATTGGCTTGTGACACCACGTGACTGTCACAATTACACTAAAACTTACTCTCCTCTGTTTGGCTCGCGACACCACATAGCCATGTCAGAGTTACATTGAAGACTTCCCTCTCCCTTTGTTTGTAGAATTTTATCTAATCATTGATTTTTTTTTTCTTTTTATATTTTTTTTGGTGCTAGTCATTGATTTTTATTTTTATTATTATTATTATTATTTTTTTACAGCATAAGAACATGATGAAAATCTCAAACTATGTTAAATATAGAAACATTGAGATTAAACCGAAGATTTTCTTCTCAATAAAGAGGGGTAGAGATGTCATTAGGCTACAGGGCTATTGTTATTATTTGACATATTAGCCTACCTTAAAAGCACAAAGCATTTCTCCTTTGTTACTTATAATTGGCCTGAAGTATTAAGCCAATTATCTCATTGGTTGAGCAAGTAAAGTTTGGACCATCTGAATTATCTCATTGGTTGAACAAATAAAGTGTGGACGTTATTTGTATACAAAATTCTCTCTCACCCAATCTCCCTCATATCTCTTTGTATTCTGATAATAATTCATAAAATTTTGTCACATTGATGTTGTGGTATGTGTGTAGAGATAGGGATATTTCAAAAAAATCAGTCAATTTATAATTTTGAATACAATATGTTTGTTAATGGTGTCAAAGTATTTAAATTTGAATACAAAATATTTGTTAATGGTATCCAAATATTGTTAATGGTGTCATAATATATTTTTTTCTAATTTTTTTTATCAATATATATATATATATATAGAGTTTTGATCATGTGCGGGATATCTCGGATATCCCATTCGATCACAGCGATCAGTGAGCGACACGTGCGGGTGCGGGTGCGTGAATGCGGGCGTGTCATCCACGGACGGCTGTGATCAAACAGGATAATCCAGGATATCCAGCACATGATCAGCCCTCTCTCTCTCTCTCTCTCTCTCTCTCTCTATATATATATATATATAAAATTGAACACAACTTGATTAATAAACAACTAACACGCCATACATATAAAACCTAATGAATAATTAAATTATGCTGGGTCATACTTGGGTCAATATGATTGACTCTCTCTCTCCGACATATATATGACCCGATTGTAATTCGAAATTAATTTATTTAACATGTTTAATTATTGTTTATCCTACATTTAAAGAGTTAAATTATTAAAATAACTGGCCATTCAAGTTCAAAGAAATTTTACGACTGAAATTTCGGCGTTCGGATTTAAGAAATAATACACCACCTTCCTGAACTTGCAATAGTAACTGAGCCAAAAAGACTGTCACCCCTCCACCTTAGCATAAGCATCTACACAAATCTCTTCGAGTCCAGGAGGTGACAGATCTCTGTGGATCTACACTTTGTGACTGCACAGCACTCATCACCGACATCGAATTTGATTCCTACCAACTTAAAAGGCTTCATAAAAGATGCATCTTTCAATGGAGCATCGAGCAATATGGACAGGAAGTACTTGATCCCTACTGTTTTGACATACCTTTCTTCCTTTTTTCCCTTTTAATCCTCTGTTGGATTACAAGGCAAGAACATCAAGGACTAGAAACAGAACCCTCTCCCCCTGCATAATGGGGAAGAAGTTCCACTAAGCTACAAGGATCATTGGCGAGATATACAAATCTAACCACGCCCCAGACTAAAGATTCTCTCTAAGGTACATTATGAGTTCCAATAAACAGCTAAACCATCCACAAAGTGATTCTATCTCACAATTGATGAGTGGCTGAGATGTGTACTAGAACGTGCAGTGCACTAAAGAGGATCCTAATGCCAATAACAAATACTTTTACCAAGAAAGAATTCATTGAGAAGCTAGGATACACCTATTCCATTTTTCATTAAAGCAAACATGGCGTCAGTTAGAGTTTCCTTTGCTCCACAGGAAGCTGGTCCTTTTTTTGAATGGCCCCCATTCAAGACAACAGATTTGCACCTTCAATGCTATGTAAAAATAGCATTACAGCTATTCAATTTCCATGAACTACCAAACAGGCCCTAACTTTCCTGCTCGAAATTCTTGTCTCCTATTTGTCCAACTGATGTAGGACTGCACTTCGCACTGCGAAATTCTACATGAGCATACAGGGATTTGCTTTTGTTTTCACCTCTATGATTATTCAACGGTTTCCGCAGCTCTACATGAGTACTTCCAATTTCAATGTATCAATATCCATGCAAGTACATCTCCAATGGAAGGTATATGATCAAACATGGCATATTAGTCATTTATTCTCCTATAATGATCAAACATTGCATCTGCATTTATTCTCTTAGTTGATGTCATATTACCTCCAAAATGATGTCAAAAGTAATCCAAAATCCAATAATTTAAGATCATCTTTCACAAAAATTTACAATGCCTTTTTTTGAACTAAAACACTCAAAATAAAAATTAAAAAAAATGAATACGTATAGAAAAAATGCGGAAGTCCCAAAATCTATGCTGCTTTAGAAAGCAGAATTACTCATGCCCGGGATTTTACCTGGGATACAACACAATGGGAAGATAAAAGATAATCAGGGTAAAAGGAATAAACAAGTTTTACACTTTATCATAGAGCTGATGCAAGGAGGAACTCAATAATCTCCTCTCCTGCTACTGACAAGATCATTGACAAAGTCGTCCTCATCCTTTTCACATTGTTCCAACAATTCATTATAAGCAGAATCATAAGCAGCAGCCATGCGCAAATACTTCACAGCTTCCGCTTTGCGACCCTCCTCATATAGAGCACTGAAAAGGCAAGTTATAGATTTACAAATTTTTCTTTTCTTTTCTTACTCATTTATTTATTTATTTTTGGAATAGAATTGAGTTACAACATTTGATTACCCAAAAGTGTGCCAGTGGAAAGTTCTCAAACTAACATGATTGATAGCTCTAACTCATACCTTGCAAGCAGGACCAACCCATCAAAATAATGGGCTTTGCTCTTTGAATCCTCTGGCTCTTTCAAATGCGCTAACCCTTTCTAAGTGCACAAGCCCTTCCGCATTTTTCTTCTGCAATACATGAAGGAAGTGGAAATAAGATTGGAAATATGGCACTTCCCTTCATTTAATGTAGAACTGGCCCATATGCCTACTGACCAACCCACAAAACCATGGGCATGGCTGAATCTGGCTGTCATAGTGCCAAGTGTACAACAATGGCATGGAGAACAAATAAAAAATTTCAACATTCCACAAATAAGTTCATTAGAACAAGCAAGACCATTTAGATAAGAAAAAAGTTATATAGGGTAGAGAGAGAAATCACTCCGTCACGGGTGATGCTAAGGGGATTGCCTAGCATTCTCTCAGATATCGTATATCAAAATGCAGGTGTGAGAAGAAAAAAAGAAATCCCTTCGACATATTATATTCTGTTTCATAACTTTAATTTTATTTTAAAAGTAAAAATTGAAAATGTATTACTGAGTTTCACCTGCCGTATACAGGCAACACCAGCCCATTGAGATGCAAGAATCAGAAGATCAACATCCTCAGCTTCTGTTGGGTTGCTGACAAGAAAGAGCTGATAAGGAGTCACAAAAGCTTCTCATTAATGGAGAAGAAAACACATGAATTTGAATACAAATGATAATTGCTATAATCAGGAAGAAAGAAGATGCAATTTTCAAAGACTTCTCAGTATTTATTCCATAGATTCCAGTATGGGGCTTTGATTAAAGCACCTCATGTGGTGCCCACATGATGCAGCCAGATCACAGATCATTGGTTGTGCAGGCTTGACTCCAAGAAAAACCTAACCTTAGAAATGAGAATTAAAAAGAGAAAAACAGTGACTGGAAGCCATACGAAGATCATTAGAATTCAGACCTTGGAAACAGCACGCTCTAAGTATTCAGTAGCCTCTGCCAGCAGTCCCTTTTGCAATAGAGTCTGCCCCAAAACAATCAAAGCTCGTATGTATTCTGGATCCTTGTCAAGTGCCAATCTGTAATCAAGACCAACTCATGCAGTGAAACAAATACAAAGCTGACCAACTTTAATTTATATTTAAGAAAAAAGAAACTTGCTGAGAAGAGGATTTTACTGTAGCAATGGGATTGCTCTCTCGCTATCCGCTTTGGCTAAGCGTTGAATTGAAAGCTGTTAACAGCCCCAACCATGAAGATGTGAAAAAAGTCAAAACAATATCTTGGGCATTCATATAATATAAGAGGCTTGTGTTCAATGCCACTCACAGCAACAAGTTCCTTGGGGGTTAGGTTTTGTACAGAAGTTCTGTGCTGCTTTGTTTGTAGATCCAATGATTTTACTCCTGTTGTATCCAATTCTAAAGGATTTGCAACCTCCTCTAGAGCTTCCTTGTCTGGTAATTCTGGCAATCCCAATGTCTTGCGAACAGCAGGATGTTTTAGAGATAATTGCTGCAAAGTTCATTGTGAGTGATGTAGTTCAGGAAAACTTGTTCTACTATATTGTTCACAGGCTGGGATGCCCACCCAAAATTTTGACAACCCATTCTAAATCATGAACAAAAACCCAACCTACCAAAAATTTCAATTAGGGAAAATTACAAAAATCTGCATATCTCTAATGTGCCTTTCAAATGATTGCTCCAAAGTTTAGTAAATATTCCACAACATTTTGGTCATTTAGCTAAATAAAGTAAATAATGCCACAAATCCAAGATTTGTCATAAGCAAAATAAGGAAACTACAGAGTCTTTTGATATGTATGGAATGGCGCCAGAGAAAAGGTGGAAAAGGATGGTTTGGGATATGTATGGTTTTGAGGTGGATAACAATAAAGTGATAAATCTCATTTATAATTTTCTAACAATACCATTTTATTTTTATCAGATAATGTTCCTAGGATTGTCAATATTAATCGTATCTTGAAAATTATCGAGCGTCTTAGGTTTAATAACAAATAAAGACAAAAGCTTTGTTCTAGCAATCAATATTGAGGAAAATAGCATGCCCCATCCTGTTTCCATTCTTGTTGTGGTTTAGGAGGTTGTTTCCTAAAGTACTTGGGCATTCCCCCTAAGAGAGAGTTTTTGGAATCCGGTGGTGAAACGCCTAAAGGCTAGCTAATTGGAAGAAGGCCCAGATTTTTCACAAGGAGGTAGGATTACTCTTATCCAAGCAGCTCTTGCTAACATCCCCATTTATACTCTTTTTCCATAAGATCCCATTTAGTGTGGTGTGTGGCCAATATAACATTGAAAAGCTCCAAAGAGATTTCCTTTGGTTGGGTTGGAGTGACAATGAGGAGCACCTTGTCAATTGGGATATCTTTACTCTTCAAGGCTAAAGGTGGTTTAGGTTTGGGCAATGTGGTTCCCTTGAATAATGCTCTAACAGGAAAACAGTCATGGAAATATCCAAAAAAGGAAGGTTTTTGCCATTCGGTGATCCAAAGCTGATATGGTATCCAAAATAATGGGTCAGATGAAACCTTGCGAATAGTGGAAATCATGGACATGGGCAGAGGGGCTAGCAGGGGACATTCACCCCCCCCCCCCCCCCTTCTCCCTGCAATATGATAAATCTTCAATCATATTTTTAACAAAATAAAATGAACTAATTTTTATAAATAATAAAATGTAAATTGTACTATAGTGTCCTATCAAGGTTGGATAGGATTTAATGATTGCATTTCCTAGACTCTTGCTTAAAATGTTGTACTACATTAGATAAATAGAATGTTATTATACTAAATTCTTACAACTTTGCTTGGAATAAGTTATCTTAGGTGTAAGTTGGAGGAGGTGGTATTTAGAGATGAGGTTTCTTGCAATCAAAAGGCTAAGGTGAAGTGGCTTCAAGAGGGGGACAATAATTCCAAATTATTTCATTAGGTGGCTAATGGGAATAGCTCAAAGAAGTTTGATAAAAGAATTGTGGATGAGGAGAATCAGATTGTGCATGAGATATTTAACTATTTTTCAAGTTTGTATTCGTGTGAAGTAGTTGAGAGGCCGAGAGTAGAAGGTTTGGAGTGGAGAAGGAATCTAAGTCTTGTTGGTTGGAGAGATCAATTGAATTGGAGGAGATTAAAAGTGCTGCTTCTGAGTATAGTAGAGACAAATTTCCAGGTTTTGATGGGTATACTTTGAGATTTTATCAAGATTGTTGGCATGTGATTTGAGGATGATCTGATGCGTGTGTTCTCTGAGTTTTTTGAGAATGGGGTGGCTAATGCTTGTACTAATGCCACATTTTTATGCCTTATTCCCAGGAAGTTAGATTCTCTAAAAATCCGAGACTTTAGACCAATCAGTTTAGTTAGTTCTCCGTATAAAGTTTTGGCTAAGGTGTTGGTTAATAGGTTGAAACAAGTTATTGATGAAACTATCTTATCATCTCAGAGTGCTTTTGTTTAAGGCCGACAAATTTTGGATGTTGTTCTTATTGTTAATGAAACAGTGGATGAGAATAGATCTAAAAATAAGGAGGGAATTCCTTTTAATGTTGATTACAAAAAGGAATATGATCATGTTATTTGGAAGTTTTTAGATTTTGTTCTCGAAAGGAAGGGTTTTGGAAGTAGATGGAGAAAGTGGATTAATGAACGTTTCTCTTCTATCAATTTTTCCGTAGTGGTTAATGGAAAGGCAGGGAGTTTGTCTAAAGATTCTTAAAATCTGGGACAAGGTGATACCACCTTTTCTTTTCATTTTAGTAGCTGAGGCTCTGGGCAGATTGGTGGATAGAGCCAAGTAGATGGGATTAGTGGAAGGATTCCTAGTTGGCAGGGATGGGTGACAATTTCGCATCTTCAATTTGCAGATGATACTCTGTTCTTTTCTTCGAGTGAGGAATCAGAGGTTCTAAATTTTTAGACCTTGTTACAGATTTTTGAGATAGTTTTTGATTGAGAGTTAAAATGTCTAAAAGCTCATTAGTGGGTATTCATTGCTCTCAAGATAAGTTAGAAAGGTTAACTAGAAGGATGCGGTGTAGAGTTGACAGTTGGCCTGTTACATACGTGAGCATGCCTTTAGGAGATAATCCTAGGAGTGATCTAGTTCTTGTAAAGATAGGTGAAAGGTTAAATGAATGGAAAAGAGCTTTGATTTCTAAAGATGGTATACTTACCTTGATTCAATTTGTCTTATCAAGTATCCCGATTATTCCATGTCTTTGTTTAGAATTCCATCAAAGGTGGCTTCTAGGTTTGAGAAATAGATTTGTGGGAAGGGGTGGGAAAGGGGAGAAAGGATCATCTCATTAGTTGGGAGATAGTTTCCCGCCCTAAGCCTAATGGGGATTTGGCTACCAAAAACATTATTGCTAGAAATATTCCCTTGATAGGGAAGTGGTAATGGAGATTTCCTTTGGAACATGATTCATTATGGCATTTTGTTATCAATAGTAGTATGGAGTTCACAGTAATAGCTGGGATGCCAATTTGGCCTCTCGTATGTGAGCCATAGTCCTTGGAAATTCATCTCTCAATGTCTGCCCTGTTTTAGTCAGTATTTGTCTTTCAGTGTGGGTAACGTGGAGAAAATTCGGTTTTGGGAGAATGTTTGGTGAGGGGTGATTCATTCTCATCCTTGTTCCCTCATTTATACAGTTTATTCTTATCCCATAATTTACCAATTGCTAGTATAATTCTTTCTTCTTCTTTTCTGTTGGATTGGAATTTCAATTTTGTTCAGAATCTTTATGATGGGTAAGTCATTGAGCTTTCAACTTTGCTATCTTTGCTTGAGGGGGCAGTTTTATGGCATTCTACCCAAATAAGAGGAAATCAATTAATCATTCTTAGGGTATTTTTTCTTACAACTCTTTTATTAATAAATTAGTTGATGATTTCGACATTTCTGTCTTTCCTCCCTATAAGATGATTTGGAAAGCAAAGGTCCCAATTAAGGTTCCAGTTTTGCCTGGACTCTGACTTATAATAGAATTAATATTAATAACTTACTTGCAAAAAGAAGACCTTTATTTTGTTTATCTATGTAGTGCTGTATTTTATGTAGAAAGTGTATGGAAGAGATAGATCATTTATTTTTACATTGTCTTATTGCTTTCTCATTTTTCTCTTATAGGTTGATTATTGAGTTTGGCTGGTTTGAAATGAGTTAGAGAGCTATTTCGTTTTGGAGTTGTGCAATGTTAGCTTGTTTTTGCGTCATTTGGAACGAAAGAAATGCAAGAATTTTTAAAGATAAATTTGCGATAGAAAGAAGAGTTGTGGTATTGAGTGTATTTTTTGGCATCCTTTTGGGCCTTGGTTTCCAAGGATTTTATTGGTGTCCCACTTTTTGTGATTATGGCGGGTTGGAGAGAAGTTTGTAATAGTTGAGATTTGTCTTGTTGGTGTAGTTTCATTATTATATATTGTTTGTGGTTTGAGACTTCTTGGTAGGACACCATGTCCTCCTCGTACAGTTTTTCTTATTTTATTATTAATAAAGTTCCTTCGTTGATTGTTCAGAAAAAACAAAAAACAAGACAAAACTATTTGTTTGTATGTGAGTGCGAACATGTATGAGAGAACACTTAGAAAAATCCATATATTTATATGCATCTCATCTTCATTCAAATTTTAATAAAATAGATAATACTTGGTCTTTTTAATGAAATTTAGCTTTACACCTTTTTAGGCTTTGCTTTTGAGGGTACCCATAGAAACCTAGTGACAAAAAGTCACGGGTTGAAAGCCCACTGCTATCAGTAAGACACATTCTCAATAAATTCGCATATGAATTTCTTGCTTTATTTAATCCCAGCACCCCCAAGGGAAATAATTTGGTTCCGCCCTTGCCCCCTTGAAAGCTTATTTTTCAAGGGTATGAAGATTACCTTCCTTATACTTATTTCAAAATTTTAAAAAAATTACCTTCCCCGTGTCAAGATTGTTATAGATGATGGGTCTAAAACAAAATTTGGGGAACTTTTTTTTTTTTTTTTTTTGGGGGGGGGGGGGGGGGGGGGGGGGGGGGGGTGGCTCTTCCTTTTCCTTTCTACTCTTAAAATTTATCACTTATCTATATTAGAATGTCACACAATCCTTTGGATCCATTTCTTTTCTACCCCATCTTGAAATTTAAATGTTACCAGAAATCTCACTAATGCCTAAACTAATGAGATGGTCTCTTTGCTTGAGGTGATCAAAGATGTTTATATTTCCCCATTTCTTGAACTGATACCCCAATTTGAACTCTTGAATGTCTTGGATTCTTCTTGTAAATCTTTCTTTTCTTCATCTCCTTCATGTGGATAATTTTGATTCCTTTTGTCCCGCTGAAGGCATTTGGGGTTCTAAGGTTCCTCCAAAAAGTAAGACTTTTGCTTAGCTTACCACCCTTAGAAAGGTTAATGCAAATAAGATTTTGATGCAAGACAACCTCGTAACCTTAAGGATGTGAGGCAGACTACCTTGCGAAGGAAAGTGGTGATGGGATAGGTAGAATAAAAGGAACCCAATTTAAGAATATAGAGTTGAGAGAGAGAGAGAGAGAGAGAGAGAGAGAGAAGAAATTTTGAAGAACACAGAGTAGACTACAGAAAGAAATAAGAGAAATAAGAAGATTAGAGTGAGAGAAGAAAGAAATAGAGGAGAAGGTGGTTGGGTTGGATTTGGGGGGGGGGGGGGGGGGGGGTAGGTATACTAGTAGCACTGATAAATAAACTCAAATGTTCAATTTATTCTCAAAACTATCCAAAACAACTCAATTCAACTCAACCTAAGCCTGAATCCCAACTACATGGGTTCGGCTACATGAATTCTTTTACACCATTTAGTTCGACCAAAGGTCCATATCTTCTGTTAAATCCTTAGCATACATGTCCTCTCTCACCACTTCTAACCTCGTTATTTTGGGCCTTCCTATTGTCCTTTTAAGGTCTTCAACTTTAATCAAGTTACCTTTATATACAAGTGCATTCCTAGGTCTTCGATTCATAGGACCAAACCACCACAGATGATTTTCCTCATCTTTGTGCCACTCCTATCTTCCCATGAACGTATTCATTTTTTATTTTATCTTTGTGTGTATTACCAATTATCCATCTTAACATCCTCATTTATCCTATGCTCATTTTCCACACATTTCCCTATTTGTTTGCCTACATTCAATAATATAAAGCATAGCTGGTCTTATAGCTGCCTACTTTTCCATGAATGCATTAATTTCTTATTTAATCTTCCTGTGTATTACCATTTATCCATCTTAGCATCCTCATATCTGATATACTCATTTTCTGCACATACTGTTTCCTATTGGCCAACATTCAATACCTTAAAGCATAATTGGTCCTATAACCGTCTTGTAAAATTTTCCTTTAAACTCGACAGGTATTCTTTTGTCACATAGCACTCCAAACGCACTTCTCCACTTCATCCAACCTTCTCTAATAGAGTAGTGTGCTTCTTATAGAAGAAACCACTAGCTTCCCAACTAAGTAACTTCTTAGAGAAGCAACTATGTGGCTTCTTAGAGAAACAAGTAGGTGGTTGACTAGAGAAGCAACAAGGAGGCTTCTCAGAGAAATAAGTAGGTAGCTTCCTAGAGAAGTAACCAGGTAGCTTTTAGAGAAGCATCTAACTTATAGAAGAAAACTTTTAGTAAATATCCTATAGCACCCTACTGTACTAAACTTGAAAATTTCCATTAGTTCTTGAAAATAAGCTGCTAGAGTAGGACGGCCCACATCCCAATATTCCTTTCATACTCTTCCTTCGCCTTGGCTTCCAAAGAGGGTACTTCTCAAATGAAGCCACTAATGTTGTATTAGAGCTTCAAAAGACAAAACCCTTTAATGCTTTATTTCCTAATATTTGCGTTATGTGCATGAAAAATGATAAGTCCACTGACCATTTGTTTTTACATTGCTCTTTTGCTTACTCTTAATGGAAAAGATTGTTTTCTTTGACAGGACCCAATTAGGTTTACACGGTTACACCTCGTCACTAATTTATCTTGTTGGAAATTTCTATTCAAGGTCTGGGCGTTGCCTAGTAAAGAATTTTATAGAGATCAGCGATAGAAATAGTAGAGTTTTCAGAGGCATTTTGATCTACAACTGATAATGAATTTATTTATTTATTTATTTATTTATTTTTTAATGTTGTGTGGAAATTGGAACCATGCTTGAAGTTAAATGCCATTGTAACAACTTATAACTCATTACAACTTATGGAATTGCGAATGTATTGTGTGTTTATGTAATTATATCTTTTATATCCCATATAATTTAATTCTTTTTTAATATGTATAGTAGGCATATAAATTATAAATATTTATTTATTTATTAGCGTATCCCCACCACATTGTGTCATAGTTTTTTTAGGATATGCCATAGCGGTGTGTCAGTGTCATGTCGTACCTGCTTGCGCATCGGTGTCAATGCTTCTTAGGTGGCTCTTGAGATTGGTTTTACTTGTTTATTGATGTTTTGAGGGGGTTTTGTTCTTCCTCGTATGATAAATTTTGTTTTTTTTGTCCTTGAGATTCTTTTTGTTCATATTAATATAACCCGTTTCTTATCTATATATCTATCTATACACACACACACACACACACACATATACGGATAGATAAAGGAGAAAAGGCACATAGAAACTCATAATTCCAAGGATGTTTTGAGCATCCAAGGGAAATCTCCCTAGAAAATAACATTATGCCAATGGAAATGAAGCATCAAAAGGAATCCTTCCTTGGATGATAAAAGCACCCCTGGAAATATCATGACCTAAATGAACAG
The DNA here is from genome assembly GCA_039720395.1 of Liquidambar formosana. Classification (NCBI taxonomy): domain Eukaryota; kingdom Viridiplantae; phylum Streptophyta; class Magnoliopsida; order Saxifragales; family Altingiaceae; genus Liquidambar; species Liquidambar formosana. Next base: position 40,185,523 of record CM077820.1, read on the forward strand.
TGTTCAGCACATAGTAAAAGAACTAGTTCTCTCTATATATACATATGGGAAAAGGAAGTACAACAACTAACCTGAATAACACTTATTGAACTATTAGTAACCCAATAGACCAAACTTCCCTGCAAAACAAAGCAAACACAAAAAATGATTATTCATGGCATTGGCCTCTTTTTGTTGTTGTTGTTTTTTTTTTTTTTTTTTTTTTGGGGGGGGGGGGGGGGGGGGGGGGCACGGGGGTGCTAAATTGCCAAGAATAAATCTGGATCTTTTGAGAAGTCATATGAAAGAAAGCAGCAATTAGCAATAAGAAAAGAAAGTAATATCAATATGATTAGAGTTTTTTTCTTAGAAAATTTAAATTTTTAACAGCATTTGATTCTCATTCATGATTGCACAAAAAGTTTGTTGAAGCTATAAGTGAACTGCCCATGTGTTCGAAGGCTACTTCAAGGGCAACATTTACCACTCCCAAGAACAACAATCATCAGCTACATATGCCCTTTTTTTTTATATGGGAAACAAAAATATATTATAAACCAAGGAAAGAAAGTGACATCAAGAAGGAAAGGATTTTCTTCACAAAAGCAAAAACCTATGTGACACAGGTATGGGGCCAACCATAAAGAATCAAGAAGAGCACCCTCAAAGAGGAAGAAAAGCCTTCTATACATATGCTTTATTATTTCTAAACATCACTATGACGGGGCCAACCATCATAAGAACAGAATATCAGTCACTGTACACAACATCAGTATTATGGGGCTAACCATCATAATAACTGAATAACAGTCATTACTTTGTTTAATATCATTTGTATTCCATAATCGATTTCTTTAAATATTTTTAATAGATTTGTTATTTATCAAAAATAAATAAATAATTACTGATTATGTATGCAATTCCTTTGTCTCTCCAGCTTTGACAAGAGTTTCAACCATGTTAGAAACCCTCTTCCCTTTCTCTCGTTTGCTTTGATCACTTTAACAAGAATGAGGAAGTTGAATCAAAACCCTCAGTTCTTTGGTTCTCTTATGAGATTAATAATGACTACATTCGAACAATCAAAACCCTAAGTTCTATTTTTTATAAACGTTCCTTATAAAAATGTTTTCAACCCAGCAATATCCTGAGCATATCACCTGTAATCTAAATGTGTCCAAAGGTATACCAAACATATCCTACATTAAAAAAAACCTTTTTGAATATGAGACATGTACGGCATTTATCAGCCATGTATCAAATAGTGCCACATCTTGTTTAGTGGAGTATGTATGATGTATCTAAAGGTAAAAAGATGTTTGGAAAAGGTTTACACAAGATTGACATCGTATTGGGGGGAGACCATAAGAAAATCATTGCATAGCGAAACCACTATTCAAAAATTGAAAATGGATTTCCCCTAAGAATCTCAACCTATAAACCTAATATTTCCACGAAGGTAACTCACATGGAAGTAATGTGATTAAAAAAGAAACATAGAGATGAGAAGAGAAGTTACCTGGGGAACACAGAACCCTATAAAAAAAATAGGTAGCGTCAAAATATCCAAATAGGACTTGTAGAGCTGCAACAAGAAAGATAATTCTTAGCATCTGCATGCAATAAAATACTATAAATGACGAAATGAAAAACAATCATAGATATTGTAGGAGTTTAGACAAGGGAAGGGGAAACAAAAAAAAGGAAGAAAGAAAGGAAAGAACCTTCTCCTATCTCCACTCTGAAATGTTTTCTATAAAAATTAGACAGAACTAAGTAATCGTAAAAATAAATTTGCTCACTCGACCAAAATATTTAGCAATATCCTCAAAACTTAAAATGACATACAACTTCTATATACTTACTTTGGCTAATGAGCCAAACAGGCCAGTCTCTTTTCTAATCGCAGATGTCTGAAAAGTAATCTGATAAAACGGTAGAATAATAGTCAGCATATATATATATATATATATAATCCATGACTAACACATCAACATATACTACTAGAATACAATGTCACAAGAAATGTAGCAAGTTGTGAGAGATAGCACACGTTAGACACATTAAATATCTCTGTAAAAACATCCTTGTCAATAATCAGATATTTAACGCAAACAAAATATTTCATCCACAAAATTTGCCATTACTCAATCTTCATACGACTATTAATTATCTTAATAGAAACTCATAGCTTAATATCCAGGGACTGTTAAGAACTTAAGCCAAAACTTCTTCTAATAGCTTAATCATCACAATATGCAAACACTTATTCTTAGCACATTTTCATAATAACCAGTGATGCAAACATTGGTCTCATAAAAAGTCACTTTATTTTAAACTTGATTTGATGGCTTTAAATCAGAACACATAATTAGAGTCTAGGGAGCACAAACAAGGCAGGAAGAGAATCTTCAATCTAAGGTAACTGTTCAAATCATTTAAAATTTTAGTAAAATGTAACAATGGGCAAGAAGAATCACACATTTTGTCATGCCATCTGTAACAAGAAAACTTTCACAAGCCTTCCAACAAATCAATATAACAACTCTTGACACTCCCCCTCAAGATGGAGTATAGACATCTATCATGCCTAGCTTGTTACAAATATAATAAAACAACCCTTTTCCCACAGCTTTAGTAAATAGATCTCCTTTCTAAGCATTTGACCTTACAAAAGACATAACAATTTTCTTCATTACCAAGTCCCAAACAAAAAGACAAAAAGACAATCAATGGAATGGTGTGGGAGGCGAGCAGAAGTATCATCTTGTTAATTGGCATACCATGTGCCTTTCAAAAAATATGGGAGGATTAGGGGAAAGATCCATTGCTTGTACCAACCAAGCCCTCATGGGTAATTGGCTTTGGAGATTTGGAAGGGTGATTAAGGTTTATGGCAGGATGTTATCATTTGGAAGTATGGTGTTACTAGAAGTATGGTGTAACTAGAGAGGGTTGGTGGACTAATGATGTTAATGGTCCTCATGGTTTGGGCCTTTGGAAGGCGATTATGCAAGGTTTTGGTGAATTTGTTAAAGAGACTGGGTTTAAAGTGGGTGTTACAAAGAAGTTTTGATTAAGGTTTGTTTGGAAGGGGACGTTGGCACTCGGCATTGGAATGTTATTTTTCTTCGTCGCTTTAATGATTGGGAATTGGAGGGTGTGATGGCTTTTTACCAAGTTCTTTATGAGAGTAAGATTTTGGTGGGTGAGACTGATTCCTTGGTTTAGGTGCAAGGATTCTAAAGGGTTATTCTCCGTAAAATATTTCTACAATTATTTAAGACCTTTAGGGAATTTATTTCTTCTTGCAAAAATTACGTTGGTAGTGACAAGTGTTTGAATTTAGATCACTTTACCAAAAAAGGTTGGTATGTGCCAAATAGATGTGCTCTTTGTAAACAAGATGTGGAAATGGTGGATCATCTTTTCATTCATTGCTTTGTGGCAAGGAGTTTTTGGATTTATTCGACATGCTTGGGGTATATTGGGTGCTTCCTTCGTCTACTTATGACTTTTGTCAAGTTGGTGGTTTAAGTGGGGGAGTAAGAAGGCAAAAGTAATTTGGAATATGGCTGCTCATGCTATTTTGTGGTGCATTTAGAGGTGGAGAAATGCTAGAACTTTTGATGGGATTGAGAAGTCTATCATTGTCCTCAAGTCTTCTCTTGTTAAGACTTTATACTTGTGGTTTTCTAGTTAGACTAATACCTGTAATCTTTCTTTTGTTAATTTCGTCGACTCCTTTAAGCTTTAGAGGATTGTGCGATTAGTCTGTGTATATAGCTTATGTACTTGGGCTAAACCCTTTTTGATCATTAATATGTATTTACCTTATCAAAAACAAAAACAAAAAGACAACCAACTTCAATGTTATTGGTTCTTTCATGAAACACAGAGTTACTAGCAATACGCATAGGCCCTTGATTATCACAAAACATGTGCATATGCTTATCACTAGAAAAAACCCATCTCTTGTAAAAGAGATTTCACCCACAACATCTCACAAGTTGAGTGAGCCATGGCTCTATACTCATCTTTTGCACTAGATTTGGCTACTGCAATTTGTTTCTTACTCTTCCACATCACAATGTTGCTCCCCAAAAATTTACAGAAGCCAAACACTGACCTCCCATCTTGTTGATCACCTACCGAACTGGCATCGAAAAACCAACTATTTCCAAATTGTTTAAGGGTCTCAAAACTGAACCTTTATTGGAGCATTCTTCAAGTATCTCAAAATTCTGAATACAACTTCCCAATGGTGACATTTAGGATTTTACATAAATTGACTCACCCCTCCCACCACAAAGGTAATGTCCAAATGTGTTACAGTCAAATATATTAATCTCCCTACAAGTCTTCCATACCCTCCTAGATCCTCAAATGCTTCACAACATATCTATTGAACTATGTATTGGGATCCATAGAGTATCAACAAATCTAGTTCCCATCATAACAGTCTCATGCAAAAGATCAAGTACATATTTCCTTTGAGACAATGACATTCCTTCCTTTGATCTAGCCACTTAAATACCCAAGAAATAGCAAAGTTGCCCCAAGTCTTTCATGTGAAAATGTTTATTCAAGTGACATTTCAAAGATCGTATGCCCTCAACATCATTGCTAATATCACTGTGTCATCTACATAAACTGCAAGATTGATACTACCCCACTAGTAATCATTATGTAATCAGACATAGTGCGCTTCAACCTATATGAACCAGCTACTTAAACTTATCAACCCATGCCTTCAGAGACTGTTTGAGCCCATAAATTACTTTCTTCAACTTACAAACCTTATGTGACTTTCCTTAAGCAACATACCCAAGAGGTTGCTCCATACACACTTCCTCGTGAAGATCACCATGAAGAAAGGCATTTATAATATCAAATTGATAAAGAAACCAGTTCTTAACAACAAAAATTGTTAATAGCACATAAGCAGAAGAAAGACGAGCCACAGGTGAGAAAGTCTCTAAGTAATCGACACCGAAGGTTTAGGTGTAACCTTTAGCCACCAATCTAGCTTTCAACTACTCAATTGTACCATTTGGATGATACTTCACTACATATACCCATCGAAAACCCATAACATGTTTCTTCGGACGCAAGTCAGTTAATTCCCAGTGTACCATTCTGATATAGTGCTAACGTCTCTTCATCCCTAGCACTCTTCCAACCACAAAAAGCTAATGTCTGAGTTTGAGAACAAGGAATGGTAATAGATGACAAGTTACTAGCAAACACACAAGTTAAGAAACAAATGAGAGAAAGAGATAACATCGTCAATGGGAAGTTAAGTGCACGAACGAGTACCTTCACATAGGGCAATAGGTAGATTAGAAAGGGACGGATCACTGAATTAGTTAAGAAGCTTAGGCGAATCATATGAAGAAGGAGTTGAGGTAGTAGAAGCTTCATTCCTTGTAATCTGGGTGCAACTACGATACACCTACAATGGCTTCGACATAGAGGACTTAGGCACACGGATACACTTAATAACGTCAAGATCTAAAGATGCACCAGAGGTCGAAAAGATGTGCCTTCAAATAAGGTAACATCAACACTAACAATACACTTACGAGACTGCGGATTCCAACATTTGTCTCTTTTCTAAGTCCTAGAATACCCAACACACACATATTTAACTGCATGTGGATCCAACTTATCATTCCCTGGAGAGAGAATGCAAGCAAAACAAACACAGCCAAATATATGTGGTGGTAGATAAATAAGGATCTACCAAGTTACAATATAGAATGTGGACAATCACCACGAAGAACAAAAGAAACCATATGATTAATAAGAAAACATGCAGTTAGAAAGCATCCCCCAAAACTGTAAAATAATATTCATCTGAATCATAAAAGTTCTAGCAACTTCAAGAGGATGTTTGTTCTCATGTTCAATCCCATTCTGTTGGAAGGTATAACCACAACATGTTTGATGGATAATCTCATTAGCATCACAATATGATTGAAGAGGACCTTTAACATACTCCATTGCGTAATTTTTTCTTTTTCCTTTTTTTATCAACAAGAAGAAAAAATTATAATAAAGAAAAATGAGAAATGAGAATACATAAAAAGGAGGACAAGAGGTCCTCACCCTAGAACTAACGAAAGAAAATAAAACTACATGCTTCAAGCCGATTTCCAATCATACTTAATAACAAACAATAGCACTCCCACAAAAGCTTTGGAAACCGATGCCCAAAAAGAGACTAAAAAATAAAATATGAATAGTACATCAAAACTAAGTAGCAACCTCTTTATAAAACAATTGAAAAATGGAGGAAATATCAAAACATTTTTTTCATTAAAAATATGTAGGTCATTCTCAAATAATCATCTATAAAAGACACAAAATAAGAAAAACCCAACAGACTCTTATGACGAGATGAACTTTAAATGTTGGAATGCACTAACTCAACAATATCAACTGATGAATATTTTTTCTCAACAGAAAAGAAATCTATGATGTTTGCCTAAGTGACAAGATTCACACTCTAAAGTAGACATAAACTAAAATGAAGGAAACAAAAGCCCTAAGGACTATTGGGACAGATGACCTAGACAACAACGCCACGTTCGAGGTGAAACACTCACTTGTAACGCTGAGAGGGTGTCACTAGTAGGATTTGAATCTAAGTCATAAAGTCCATCCCACTCACAACCTCCACCAATCATCTTCTTTGAGTTGAGGTACTTAAAAATATAATCAAAACGGAAAAATGTTACAAAAAAATTACAAAAAAATTAAGGGTGTTGGTCAATTTCCTAACAGATAAAATATTAAAAGGAAATTTGGGAATATAATGTATAGAAGAAGATTAAGAGATGGAATAGAATTAATAGTACCACTTCCCATAACGGCACATAAACAACCATCAGCTAAAACCACAAAGGACTTAATGTTTTGACAAGTTAAGGTAGAGAACAAAAGAGCTCTTACTAGTCATGTGTGCTGAAACTTTAGAGTCTATTACCCACAGAGCAAAGGGAGAAGAGGAAAAACATTCTATGTTACCTGAATGAGCCAAGGTTGTTGTATCAGAAAGACATCTTTTAGAAGTTTAGATAGATCAAAGAGAGGCCGAATCCTTTGGCCTTGCGCTGTGTTGACTATTTTTTGGGTAAACTGAGTGAAAAGGAACATTAAGATTTTTTTAGGGCAAATGCTCTTCTAGAAAGAACATCTGGGACAACATTCTTTTTCCTTGCTTCTCTTTGGGCCTCTATTACCAAAAACTTTGAAGAAATATCCTGCTTATAGACCTCCGCTTAGCAAGTTCACCAAGTTTAATATGAATGGCTACTCATTAGGGAATCCAGGTCAACTTGGTATTGGTGTCATCGTTAGAGATTCCAGAGGAGATTTTTTTTAAATCTCTCTTCTGGCAAAAAAAGGTACTACATTGAAGGAATAGTTGTTGGCTTTCTTAGAGGGTTCGAGAGAGGATTCCAGATTTAGGATGTCTTAGATTTTTGTCAAGGGTGGATTGATGTAATAGGATGGGTGAAACAAATGTGGAAAATCCATTAAAGGTAATGAACTTTTCCATGAAATTGATTGTCATGGAAAAATTCAAGAAAGTGATGGCACTCATCAGAAATGTGGAATTCCACAGGAAATGACACTATTCTGAATTTGAACTCACATTTGTGATGATGGCCAACACTTGAATTTTTCCATTCAAGGTGATGGATTTGTGCCTTCACTACTATGTAAAATACACAACCCTCTTTTTTTTTTTCCTTTTTTGGGAACGCCTAAACAGACCCTCACTAAATTACAGAAGATGCCCATTAAATGAATACTACCAGAATATTTTTAAATTTAAAATAAAATTAAAAAAAAAATCATTAAGAGATGTTAAAATAGTTTACTCTATTAAATTAGGTACAAAAAAAAAAAAAATGTTTGCTATAGATTATAAATGAGAAATAATATGCATTATGTTTTTGACCCAATGGAGATGGAGATGATGATTCTGAGCACCCTCAGAACTCTCAGCTATCTTGATTGACTTTAGTGGTGCTGAATATAAATGTTCAAGTTTATCATAGCATTGAATCAAGAAATAGAATTAATATCTACATTTGACAAAAGAGAAATAGAATTAAGATATGAACTACTATAAATGCTCACAAGCACATGTTCTTGTCCCCTACACATCAGATACTTGTTATGTATGCATTCCATTTACAATATTGTGGCCTTTGACATCCCCTAAATGTTGATTGCAAGCACATTTTACTTTTTGATACCATGATATATTTTTCGACGGTGGCATCAACATCAATATCTCTGTCAAAATATCCTAAATTTTGAACCTCGATATTACTTTTCAACGTTGATATTTTCTTCCTTGCCACCATCCAAGCACGGCATGAGACGATGACCTTATTCATTGTAAAAGAGACTCTCTCGAGATTCAACATTATGATCACCCACAAAAAAGAGGGGTCATGTAATACGTTTTGAAAAGAAAACCCAAAAACAAAGAAAACAAATAAACAAACAAACAAAAGAAATTGCAAATTCAAGCATCAAACACTAATGAGAATGAAGTCATATACCTGAACATTAATGAAATGCAAACCAGCAATAAGAAATGGAAAGATGGGGCCTAAAACACCATGTGGGAATTCGGTTAGATTCTGGAACCATAGAATGCCACCCTGCAATTTATAAAACAGGAATTTCCATGTTCAATTAACTTCAAAGATGGACTAAATATTAGATGCTTTCAACAATTTGCAACTACACCAAATAACTAAAACATTCCCTAAAACATTACAAATCATCAGCACTACCGTATCAAATGAAAACATCCCATATAATCACAATCTGCAACTATCTGAACAAAGAAATGTTACTTATTCCTTCTCCACACAAAAATGTCATAAGCACAATTGATGAGATATTCTCAGAGCCATAGGAGTAAATAATATAAAATGTACGTATTCAACAAGATTCACAATAATACCTCAAAATGAGAATCAAATTAATGAAAGATTCTTATGGTTAACACAAACAATCTACAATCGAAAAGCAATATTCTGTTAAAGCACTATAAATGAGGAAGAAAAGAGGGGGAGATTCAACTCATTTTAAGGGGAAAAAAAAAAAACATGGCATATGAATAGGTACGGTATCCGGCTGGAACCTTGAGTAACAAAATTGGAATAAGACTCGTTCCCACTCTGTCTGCACTTTGTCATATGATGAGAGGCAACTAGAATCCCAACACTCCTCCTTTATTCCCTCATTTCACCAAGGAACTGCCACCCCACCCGACCTCACCCCCAGGAAGCATCCAAGCTCAGGGGAGCCAGAAAGAGAAAGAGCCTTTCTTTTTCCTGCCTCCATTGCCAATGCAGCATTTCCTTTAGCCACAATCAAACTGAAGGAAAGCCTTGATGGATAAGATACCAAATATGCACATCATTGACTCATTCTTGACTTAAAAAAGGAGCTGGATAAGTAGCCAATGTCTTATTACAAATAATTCGAACAACTCCAGGAGAAAATGAGGCATTTACCTATCACAGATATGGTGCCAGTAGACTCTTCTTTACTTTATTTACTGTCCTCAGTACAAAGTCAAGTATGCTTATTGTACTCTGTGTTTATGAGATTCGAGCTATTTGTGCAAAAAGGATCCTTTCAACAAAAATATAAAAGTAGATGTAAAAACAGCACAAGTATGTCCACCTTAAGTTGCCATTAGGGCAGCAGAAGTTACCTTCTAAGGGTTTAAGGCAGCTTCTTTCATTGGGATGACTCAAATGACTGAGGAGAATTCTCCAACAACCATTAAATGGGTCACATCTAAAAGTTTGGGTCCTGGCAGGATATCCACTTCATTAGGAAGATTATACACCTCTCTTCACTGATGAGGGTTGAGTTCAAGTGAGTTGCGAGGGCAGCTGAAGAGGAGGCAGATTTTCAAGCCAAGGGAGGCACTACTACATCACAAGAATTTAAAGGGCACTTCTATCCTCCATTCCTCCTAGATTGGGAGGTATGTTTTCGTAGGCTTGAATGTTCCTTTTAATGTATCTTTCTATCTTTTATATTGAAAGATTCCTTGTCCTTCCTTTTCTAATAAAATTTTCATACATTATCAATATAATGTACATTTTCAGTTATAAATGCATTTTAATTTTAACCACACACCACGTATAAAAATTCTGAACCTTTCAAAGAAGCAAGAAATACTTCTAAACCAAAAGATTTTCTTAACAGGAGTTTGTCAACCCTAAAACATGTTCATAAAAATTTCTTGCAAACATGCAAGTTATTGAGTGGGCACCAGGTAATTGACATTGCATGCTTCTTTTGGATGCAATATGGAAAACTGGCAAAACCACCTGTTTCAATAAAATTATTGCCACTGCAAAGATTTTAGTGCATATTTTATAACAGGTGTTTCCAGTTTAGTGGAAGCCATGAAGCATAAATTTTCTTTAAAATTTCCAATTCATGTTATCCTAATCGGCAAACGTTTTGCAAGATAATTCCATTAGGGCGTGAAAACCGACTTAATGATAAAAGTTCTCAAATTATTCTGGGAATATGGTTGGATAACTACGATCAATTTTTTTTTAATTAATTTATTTATTTTAATACATGTGTCATAGAGAATATTGTAAAAGGAATGGAAATCAGGGTTTAATTCCTGTGGAAAGTTTTACATGAAAACACTGGAAGTAATTTATTTTAACCGTCCTATTCGTTCTTATAGCTTCTTTCTAGCCCCCTCCATACACTTTCTACATTACTCAATATTTGGGCTATTATAAAGTTGATTCAGCTCCAGTCAATGATGAACTTAGTCAATGATGAACTTAATCTATGCCCATCATTGCTCATTTGACACATGCAATTTGTCTTGTCTATTGGAGTGCCACGTGTTAAAACAAAAGTTTCAGATATGTTTTCATGAATCTAACAGTAGGAATTACAATAGGCAATCTACTGGATCAAACCAAAGGTCATTAAAACGAATTATACTATATATGGCATGAAATAATAGTGGAGGTAGTAGTAATACATGCATGTATGCATGCTTGCATGGTAGTAATGATAAACATATGTATGCATGTGTGTACTATTTAAGTATGTCAATGCCTTACACAATCAAACCCAGGGTGATGATCCAGCGACATTTTCCGAATACTTGTCATCCACAATAAAAAGCATGGGACCTGCGTGGGTGTAAGACAGAGAAAGACAAATCATTAAGAAAAATTTACTCTGTCCAACTATACCCTCAATCTACCATGTTTATGTTTCCAACATGTAGACTCTTCACTCAATTTCCCAACACAATTTCATTCCTCAATGCAAAGTTATTTTATTTAATATCTAAACCTCTGTTGTATCCATAACCTAAAAATAAAACAACATCGAATCTTTTGTCTTTCTAAACTACAAATTTAATTTTGCTTAACAACTGAATCAATTATACAACTGAAAAAAAAAAAAAAAAAAAAACGGTTATACAAGAAAAAGTGGGGATGGGGAAAGCAGTCCAAAGAAAAGCAAAAGGAAAAATAATCATATACAACCAAACACAAAAGCTCTCAAAGTGGATTGAAATGTCCCATAATGGTTACAACATAGAGGCTCCTCTTTTAGCTGAGAATTGGCCTCTCCATTAGCAGTGTGATGCACGCAACCAGAAGTAGCCTTTGTTGACCATGATAAATCGGCAATTTCTTAAATACAATGCCAACACCTCCAACTTTCTTCCTCCTTGTCTTTTACCAAAGTGCAAGAATCACCTTCAACCAAAAAGTCTCCAAGGCCTTGATACTTTGCATATCTAAGCCCAATTAAAAATTAATATCGGCCTCGAAGCTAAGCTAAACCCATAAGACAGAAATTGTAAACAATATTTCCACCATTACCTTTAAAAATACCAAAGATGCCAATTTGACCTAAATAACCCAATGAATACCCATCGAAATTGAATCTTAACTTACCTCCTCCTTTTTGGAATTCCTAAGTGGTTTAAACAAGCAAACCACTCTCCACTAATAATATTAAAGGAGAGAGGAAACCAATGGAACACCATTGAAGTATGAGCACAAAAATAAGAGAGCACCTTTATGGTCTCCCATAAAACAATGAGACCACCTCTTGTCTTCAAAAATACTTGCATTCATTTCAGACCACATACACCAAATGGTGATCTTAATGGCACATCCACAAAATGAAACCACCCCACCCTTCTCTCCTTCGGGCAGACAAAACAAAACTCAAAAAAATAAAAATAAAATAAAATCCCTGAAACAGAAGGAAAGAGATACGCTGAGGGTGGCTCCCAAAAATACCATCCATACTATTCTAAATCATCAACTAAGTGTTACAACCATTTCAGAAATGGCACAACAAAACAAACTCAAATTTGGGAAAATGGCTCCATTTGGCCTCTTCTTTTAAGTATATCAAAGGTGTTGACCTTAACATGAGCCACCACCCAAACTAAAGCCTTTACCTCTGGAGGATGCTATCAAGTCCTAAACCGAACTGAAACAAAAATAATAAGACTTCAATTGGGACAAGGAAACAAGGATCTTCAAGAAGTCTCTACAAGAAAAAAGATCACTGAACTCAAGGATCCAATACCTCTGGTCCTAGTTTGGAGAAATATAAGCATATTTGATGAAGGTGGCATGGACCTAAAATCTCTGATCTCTACAGCCTCCCCTTTCTTTGGAATCAAATAATGAAGGTGGCATTGAAGCTCCTCACGAAATACCCCTCCTCATAGAACTGATCAAGCATCCTCATGACATCACCTTTTACCATGTACCAACAACTATGAAAGAAGGCAAGAGAGAAACCATCAAGTCCTGGGGCTTTATCACCATTCAAACTCCCAATTGCCACTACTACCTCTTCCTCACCCCATCTCCTCTCCAGCCAATCTGCGTCCTCCCATGAATAGTCCTAAAATGCAACCCATCAAGCTTAGGCCTACACTTCAACTCCTCTTTGAATAGATCTTTATAAAATTAACAATGTTCTTCACTATATCCTCCTCCAACATCACCCCATCAACAGACAGTTTGCCAATAAAATTGCGGCAATAGTGGGCATTAGCCATCCAATGAAAGTATCAAGTGTTTCTATCTCCTTCCCTTAACCACAGCTCCCTTGATTTTTTATTAGTCTAATGAACATTACAATACAGTAATACACAAGGACTTAAATATCGATATCAATATCGATGGATATATCGAGGGTCTAAAAACATGGATATATTGGATATATCAATGGACATATCGAAAATTTCAATATCAATTTAGAGATATAATGGATATTGTAAGTTAAACATATATATATTCATTGGAACTCTGGAAACAATGATTAGACTCTAATAAACAATTTAGAATCAAAATATTGAAATTTAAATGTGTATGAGGCAAGTATGTATTGTGTAGGATATAAAAAGTGTGCCACACTGAGTGAAAAAATGAATATTTTAAGAGAGTAAATGAAAGATGTTACTTCAAAAATTTAAGCCATTAGTATTATTGAAATTTTATATAAATCAATACTAAAAGAGTAAAAAGTGATAATTTGGTCACAATCACAAGAAAATGAATATCTTGATGTCGTCAATATATCTCAATATATCATCGATATAATTGATATATCGGCGATACTATGTGAAAAAATGAAGATATTATGGATATATCAAGATATATCAAGACTTTATCAATAATATCAAAAATATCAACAATAGTAAAGATATTTTGCGAAAAAGATATGTCAGTTAAATATCGTATTAAGGGGTCCGGATACACCAATATATCATGGATATATCATGGATATTTTAGTCCATGGTAATACACATACTAAAATTTTTTTATCTGACCTTTTGCTTAATTTTTCTTATCAAAATGGACTTAAACTCTTATCAAATCTATTCTTCCAAAATACTTTAGGCCTTGCACATTGTACGAGTCCAAAATGAGTAGTAAAAAAAAATAAATAAATACAAAAATACAAAAATACAAAAACAAAAAAAAGTAATATGTCAAAGAGCAAAAGATGATTAATCTACTATAAGTAAAAGTAACTTTGTTGAGTAGCACTAGCTATTCTATTTCTTAAAGTTTCTTCAAACATAAAAAATATTTCCAGTCTGTGTGTACAAGGAACCAGGATATACAACAGTAGTACAGTATAATACAATCACAATAGCAACAATAAAAACACAATTACAACTTACAAGTACAATTACAGCATATAATAATTAGGGGTACCTACAAGAATCCTCTTTTGCCGCCATTCTTTATCTAAACCATATCTTATATTTTTTATTAATTTAGGAAAACACACAGTTTCACATACTCATTCTCACAACCCTAACTCGCTGTTTACACCCTTCCTATTATCATGCCTTCAACTTGAATCATCCCAATCAAACCAGTGGCAATTCATTGCAAATGTATTCATTCCTAAATTATCTTACCTCTGATTAATCTCAACATCCTTATTGTTAGAGTTATGAAGTATATTTCTAACTTTATCTTTATTATTATATATAAGGATTAAGGACCTAACTACTCATTCTAGGGTTAGCCACCTAAATTCTTCTATGTATTATTTCTCTCTTCTCTCTATTCTCTCTTTCCTCTTTTAGAAACCTAGCACTTGTCTAAGATATGCTCAACCTAGAACATATTTGGTGACTGCCAATCACCTTGGGCCAAAAAACATGGCTACCCTCAGTGCCATCCCATGAAACATATTTAGGCATGCATCAAGCAGGCCACAATGCAGAAGCAATCCTCCACTTTATCCATCTGCACATCCTTTCTAATCTTCCCCTCCCTAGAAATGATAAACAAAGATTCCAAGAATGTTTCTCCGTGGGTATCTCAGGGAGAAAATGTTCATTAACCTCATTTCTACTCCTAATTTAGTAAAATCACATTCCATATAATTTGGCTCAGTCCGTATTCTAAAATATTGAGTTTTGATGATCCCCTTAGTCAAAGAATAATATTACCCCTTACCTTATCCAAAAAAAAAAAAAGAATAATATTAACCCTTTACAGGCCCCAATTCCAAAAAAAAAAAAAAAAATGAACAGAGGTAGACATAATTCTTCAATCTACATTTCAATCTCTCATCAGATCCTAAATTTAAATTTAATTCATCAGTGTATAAAAGCCTTTTCAATACAATTTTCCAGCTTCCACTTTTCATTTTCTCTTGTGATCAGGTATAGTGTAGAAAATGGTAAAATTTTATGTCACGGAGTATGTAATTATCTTTCCATGGGAACAATATCACACTCTCGAATTTGTTAACACTATTCCCCAGAGTAGATAGAAATATAACCTGGACACAGAAGAAGGCAAGGAACCACAAGAATGAAGGGCACCCAATAGCTTGCCTTTCCATCCGAAAAAGTAAAATTTGGTCAATAAAACTCCTTCCTGAGAGAGGCGGTGGCAATGGAGGAGGCACTTTGAGAAATGCATACAGAAAATAAAACAGAAATCAGGTGTATGTTAAATAGCCAAACTACAATGGAAAGAAAAAGGACTCCTTTCTAAGCAGACCATAAAGAAGGAATCATTGCTATTCTTATTCATATTTGCATGTCAACTAAATTTAATTGAGGCCACTGTAGTAACCAATTAACTATTAAGGTGTATCACAGTTGGGGCACAATGTCATGGTGTTGGTGAGGGTGCCTTCAGAATTAGTGGCACTAGTGCAATAGCAATAGAGTGATACAATTGGTATCAATTAGATTTTTAATTGATAGCAGGGTTTTACTGAAAATAAAAGTTCATAAAATGGAAAATGCTATTCTAGCTAACAATATTGCGTTAACTCCACAAGCTAACTGGTGTGGAAAGGGCACTTCAAGATAAATGGCACAAGGATGGTCATTTTGTTATGAAGCAAAAGAGAAAAGTGATGAGCCACCTCAGTTAACATGGTCAGTCATTTTTTTTTTAGAAAAAGAGAAAAGGGATGAGACACCTCAGTCGGCACAGGAAGTAAATTTGTATTGCATTGGATTTATGATAGAAGAAAAATTCTAGACATTATTGAACGGGCAACAAGTGAAGTAAAGCCTTTCCCATAAATAGTAAACATACAGTCTTTCAAATTAAGCATTAACATGTCAAAATAAATAAATAAATAAAAGCAGAATCCAAAATTCAATATTGCATGAACATGTTTGGTAGTTAATGTTTTCTGTTCAGAATTAGCCAATGATTGACTGACATACATACATGAAGCCTATGACAAGTAAATTTAGAAAGAACAACACAACATAAAACTCACTGAATTTATTTTCATAACTGCATGTACTAGATACAGAAAGATATAACTCAATGCTGACCCAACTTCAGCATGCTATATGCAATCATGTTAAATTGAACTTCAGGCTGTAATTATTGCAGATTTCACAGCTGTTATACCAGAAACCCCAACTCAGATGGAGGGATTTAATAAGCCATAGTGATATATTGAGTGTGAGCTCTAGTCCTTTTTTCTTTCAGCAATGAAGATAAGATATTATTAAGAAGAAAAAGGAGCACAAGAGAGGACAAGAAGTCCTACAAAGAAAACAAAATGAAAAAAGAAGGAAAATCACTACATCGCACATTCAACTCTCCAATTTTATTTAATTACAAACAAAGGAATCCCAACAAACTCCTTGGAAATTGAAGCCCAAAAAGAAGCCAAAAAACCAACCCTATCCCACAAACTCCACACATCCTCAGCCTTGATGTCAAAAATTCTAGTGTTAAATCTCCTACCAAATAACCCAAAAGGTAGCCAAAAAAGCACATTTCCACAAAATCTGAGCCCTCTTGTTTGTCTTGTTTTGTTTTTGTTTTTGTTTTTGTTTTTTTTTTTTATAATGGAAGAACCATCCCACAGCAAGGCCCTTTGGACCCACCCATGGAACCTAAACCCTCAGGGAGACTAGCGCAGCAACCCACCGCCACAGCCCCCCACTTAAATCTTGGGTTGTCCTAGAGGGGAATCGAATCAGTGACCGTGCGCCTAACCACACAATCACAAGTTCGCCTTTACCAACTGGGCTACCCAAGGGTGGGTCTGAGCCCTCTTGTTAACTCCCAAGCCCCCAAAAATCAATAAAATATTATGACAAGATGTAAGAGAGACCCAACATAATCCAGCACTCTGAAAAATCTGGTGCCAAAGAATCTTCGCTTGTGTCAGCTCCAGTTCTGTCAACTACTGCAAGCTTCTTACTTCACCATCAAACCAGACCACCACCCACCAAAGATGCTATAACCCAAAGTGAATAGGTGCCAATATGTACCTTAATTTACCTCTTCCACAAATAATATTTTAACAAATTGTGACAACTCTAAATATTTTGGTTAATAGAGTTTCAATATTACCAAAACTCCCAGATGTAGTATAACTATATAACTATTTCCTACATCATGAGCCAGACTTTTTCATATTAGCAACCACATTGAAAAATTTCTGAGATTCCAACCAATACCAATAAGTCTTAAGCGAGCTGAAATTGGAATAGAGGACATTGGAGCTCATAGTTGAGTCATACTACCAAACAGTTCTTCTTACCGTTTTTCTACGGGGTTACTAAATTTGATCCTCAAGCTTCTCGAGTCAAAGTTTGCAAAGAGCTCATCAACAATCAATGGGACTGCAAATTGGTCCACACTTGTGGAGAGGGAAAATTTTTCGCTAACTGGTTAGCTAACCAAGGCCCAACACTGTATGTGGGCCTTACAATCCATATTCCATCATGAGCCTCCTGAAGGGGGTGAAACTTTTGCTTACAAAAGTGTAATTGGTGCTCCCGTCCATTTGGGTCATTTTTATTATAGCAAGGTAAAATTGGAAAGTTAAACTTAATTGAGTGACATGGTAATGCAATAAATGCATCACCTTAATGGCTTAATATATGTGTTGAGTCAAAGTGGAACAAACAAAATGGGACAGAGGGCTTATTAAAGCTACAAATCCACCATAGCAGAAATTGAAAACTCACATTTAGGGAACAACTCTCCAATCCTTTTCAACTTGTTAAGCTGCAGAATAAGTACAGGGAATAGTGTAATTCTGAGAGCGAAAGTGGAGGAAGCAATTATTATCCACCTGGAAAGTCATTCAAAACAAATAAAGGGAGTAGAAAGAAATTGAAGATCATTGAACATAAAAATCAAAGTGATGATGGAAATGCATTATAGAAGAACCAGCATAGCACACTTTTCTAGCATCATCCTTGTGCTTATCGAGAAGTTAATGTTGTAAACACAATTCAATAATTTGCCTAGCTTGCTGATATCGGATGCAAAACGGCACTAAGAATTAATCTAGGTTAAATATTGGGGATATATATATATATATATATAGGCCCTAAATTTATAAATTCAGCCAAAATATATAATAATTCAACAAAATTTTGGGCAAACCATTTGATTTAATATTTTTACTAATTCAACTAATAGAACTTGTTAAAGAATTCAAAAATCCAGTTAAAATTAGGTGAAATTTTCCAAGCCATTAATAAAATTGAAAATTAGAGAGTGGCAAGCGTCAGGCAAATGGGTCTAAGCGCAAGGGAAAGGGAAAGAAAGACAAGCAGAGGGTTGGCAACAATGCGCCCAAAGGCAATAAGTGAACTAAGCGCCACAGAGGCAAGTGTGGTGGAAAGAAAGATGCATCCAAGATGAAATGCAACAACTGTGAGAAGCTAGGTCACTTCGCTCGTGATTGCACAAATACAAAGAAAATACTGACTTCACATAACTCTCTCCACATTTGCGTATGTTCTTATGTTTTAGTTGCTCATTTTCTCCCTGACTGGATCATTGACACAGAAGCAACCAAACATGTAGCATGAGATCGAGTTGGGTTCATAGATTATTGTAGCGTTCCAGTTGGCCCACATAAAGTTTACATGAATAATGACACTAGTGAAGAAGCTCTTGGAGTCAATTCGTATCAGCTTTGCTTGCACACGCTACTTCTACACAACATGCTTTATATACCTTGGATTCAAGCATTTAGCATAATCTACTTTTATATTTTGAATATTCTTTTCATTTCAATGGTAGTAGGTTGGATATTACTCTAGATGGTATTGTTTTAGGACATGGTTCACTTTGGAATAATTTATTTCGAGTTAAATTTGATGATTCTTTTTATTCATTATCTTATGTTGCTGATGTCAATAAGAATGTTGATTCTGCAACTTGGCATGCTAGACTTGGGTATATAGGATGGAATAAGGTGACCCAATTAACTAGAGAAGGCCTTTTAGGCCCACTCACGAAGGTTGACTTTCCCATATGTGAGCCCTATTTATCGAGTAGAGCATGTAGAAAGCCTTTTGGAAAGACTATTCAAGCAGCTCAACCGCTAGAGTTAGTTCACCCAGAAATTTGGGAGCTACAAAAATTAAGGCACGTCTTAGCAACTCTTATTTTCTCTCTCAAATTCATAGATGACTACACGTAATACGATTATATCCATATGATCGCTCACCGCTATGAAGCTTTGGATTGTTTTAAACACTTTTCAATAGAGGTTGAGAATTTTTTTTTTTTTTTTTTTTTTTAAAAAAAGGCATTTATAAGCTCTTCGGATTGACCGAGGATGCGAGTACTTATCTAATCAGGAACTATGTGAAGGAAAAGGAGATACGTAGACAATTCACTATTCTAAGCACTCTCTAGCAAAATGGTGTAGCGAAGAGAAGGGATAGAACACTTTTGGACATAGCTAGGTAGATGATAGCCCATCCTCCCTATATCTTTTAAGGGGATGCTCTTTTGATTACTGCCTACATCCTTAACCAAGTGCCTTCTCAGTCAGTGTCTTCAACCCCTTATGAGCTTTGGAATGGCTAAAAGCCCAATTTGGAGCATTTGCGCCCTTAGGGCTCAATTGGTTTTGTTAAAAATACTTCCCATAAATATGGGAAACTAAGCTCTACAGCTGGAAAACAAGTCTCTAGAGAAATCTCATAAGCCTGTGATGTAAGATGAACATCTAGATAGAGGAATGACTGAAATAGAGTTGCAGGATATCCATTTCATTGAGAATGATTTCCCCAGCAAAGGCAACACTAATAAGAATCTTGACCTCTCTGAGTTGGAGGAAAACGAAGACATCTTACTATCTTCAAGCGAAAGTGGGTAATTAGTTCCTCATCCAGTAATCGTTAAAGGTAGTGGGAATCTTTCAACGCATGATTCATCTTGGCACTGAGATAGCAAGCAAGATGAAATATTTTATCTTTGACGCCCAAAAGGCAATCAAGTTAGATACTTAATCATTACATATTTTATGCTGCCTTAGTTGGAGCTAAGATGAAATCTTTTAAAAAATCGATCATAGAATTTTCCCCACAATTCTATGTAGCCCATATAATAGCCGAATGTGAGATTTCAAGCAAGCACTAAGAGAATGATTGGGATGAAACTTAGGTTAGGTACTTAAATAGCGATTGAAATAAAATGCGTTTGGCATTCTTTTCTTTTCTAGTGACATGCTCATTTTTATGAGATAATGCCATAGCATACATTTCATACTGTATGTGATATATGCCGATCGATAGTGGTAGTGATGATGAATCCCCACTTCATCACTGTGTGAGCTACATGGATCGTTTCAATCCTATTTGTGCCCTTTATTGACTTGAGGGTTGAGACTACGTCATGAAGAAGATCCCTGATGTTGCCACTTTAGCATGTTTACCTAGGTCTAGGGATTACGCACTCTCAAGGGGCATGTCTAGGAAGGCAGCTGAGTCTAATTGAATTGGCATGAGGACTTGGGAAAGACTGTTCAATATTACACCATGTTCTGTGACTCATAGCTGGCCAGTGTTTATATCGTATTTGTTATGATACAGGACATGAGTAAATTACATATTTGGGATGTAGCACTACTTATTATGAGGGATTAAGAGTGTCTTATCTTAAGTGATGACTTAATAATTATGCTCTCGTGGGATCGCACGTTCCATTTCCTATGAGGAAATGAGTGAATGAGAAATTGAGAGACTACAGAGTTCTCACACCCTACGTGGGCAAGTGGGAGATGTTAATTAACAGATCGGATCTTAAACTGTACCCATGATCCACCCATTTGGGTGATAAATCCCAACCTTATAAGGTTCAAGAATTTGGATAGACCCATGTCTCCAAGGTGGAATAAGACAAAGTCCAACTCCTAATGGGATTATGAGATATTGGTGAGTTATTTAAGAATAACTCCCCTACAGATTTTGGCTAATGCTACTCACTCTCTCTCTCTCTCTCTCTCTCTCTCTCTCTCTCTCTCTCAAGTGCCATCACCATAGCTCTAGGTTTTGGAAGCATGAAAATCCAAGGAAAATATGGGACGTACACAAAGGTCAAATTCATGCTTGAAGCATTCACGAATGTTGCGGCACACGTGTGGGCTCATAACAAGAAGCAATGTGCATTTTCGGGTCTCTTCTGCAATAGGTACCTCTAGACTTGATTTGGTGTGTTAGTTGCAATAATATGCTATGTTTACACACACTTACAATGAAAACTAGCAAGATCAACAATTTAGCCTAATACCACCATTTGGTGAATTCGAGTGAGACTTTAAAAACAAAAACAGCATAAACCTAATGTTTAATATAATATTTTCTTTTCCCTGGTTTTCTCAGCAACAAAACAGAAGGTAAATAAATACTGACCAACACAAAGCAATAAGATCGTCAACTGAGCCTAATTCTCACTATTTGGCTATGTTGAGGAGTGTTTTTGAAGACCAAATCAACATTGAACATAATATTTCACAATGTTGTTTTCTATCCTTTTCCTTGCATTTTCTCAGCAACCAACCAGAAAATTCAAATAAATACTTACCAAGGCAAACCAGTGAGATCATGGTACCCATCCAGTATTGAAATCACCGCACCAACCGGAAGAATCGACTCAGCAACACCGTCGATCACTCCATCAACAACGTCCGAACCACCACCAAAACCTAGGTTTGAGAGGTCAGACTCAGTCGCTGAGTCAGGCTCGAGACCGAGTTCTCGGTACTCCGAGTCTCGAGTCGAAGAAGAACGAGTCGAGAAAGATCGAGAGTAGAAGAAATGGAGAGACGCGGGCGAGCCGATGCTTGGCGGGGCAAAGTGTTGTCTGCGACCAGGAGCTGGGGGTGGTGGTGAGGGAGAGATAGGATTGGAGAGGTGGCAAGACTGGATTGGGCGAAAGAGGGTGACGGAGGAGAGAGAACGGCGACGGAGGTGAGAGAAGAGCTTGGAGGTCGCCATTAACGGTCGAAAGAGATCGAAAAAGGTTTAAAACATGGGAGGGTTTAGGCCCGACATGGAAATGATTACCTTCACGCGCCACTTATGCACTTGGGGGAGACTCTTCAGGTAGTGGGACAGGTTAGGGAGCTCTCAAACGGGTAGGGGCGGATCTCAAAGACCTAAATAGACTCGGGCACGGGGCAGGTGAAGAAATTTAGGGGCCCGTTTGGTCAATTTTTCTAAATAAAAGAATGAAAATTTTATATTTATAATGTAAAATTTTGATAATTACGAAGTATTTTTAAAAGTTGAGATTATATGAATTTTTTACTATCTAAATTTTTAACAATAACATTCAACACTCTTTTTTTTTCTTTTAAAAGTAAAAATTAAAAAGTAAAAGTCCATCGTTTTTAGTTCTCACGTCCTCAGAAGGTCCCTATTACACTTATACTGGCAAGTGAGCACGTGAGATCTCCCACCCTATCCATTTTTAATAGGGTTAAATTTTGAACTCCAATGTCCTCCCGCTTAAGGCATTCGGATTTGCTGCAGTCCTAATAAAATTACAGCACATACTGTGCTAGCGGGAGATCGTAACACGTGGCAACTTTAATGCATGAATGGCTCATGCATAAAACACAACTATTTATAGTCGTTTGGGTTGGAAGCATAAGTGACTTAACACCATTTGACATTAAGTCTTTGATACCCAACAAAACGGCGACGCTTTATTTCTTTCCTAAAAAACCTCATTCCTTCACAATTCTTCCCAATTTCTAATTTGCCCATCCCTCATCCCACTGGCTGCCATCGCCACCGCTCGTCAGTGAATCTCATAAGACAACAAAAAGCCCTTTTTGCGCAAAAGATTGCTTGCATATGGATCCCCAATTAAGGGGGAATTCTCTACAATTGACGCATTGGTGGCTAACTATGGAGTATCCGGTACTCCCTTCACCTTGCTTATCATGGTCTTGTTGGAAAGTATGAATTTGTGAATGTATCCAATACACCTAAATCAATTAACCTAATGCTATGTATATGGAAAAAATAAATTAACTAATTAAAATCCCTGTGACCCTATCTCTTCGTTCATATTGAACAAGAGTGACTTACCCCCCAAAATAGTGACTTACCCCCCAAAAAAACGTGTCCTTAAAGAGTGTGATTTTATTTTTTAAGTAGACATTGTTAGCAGTGGTGGATCTGAAGCAGATCTGGAAAAAAAAAAATTCCTAAAAAACAAGAAAAAATCAATTAAAAAAATCATGAGACAGACACCTTGATAACCAGTGGTGAACTTAGGTGTGGAGCGAAGGGTAGTGTAATGCCCGCATCATTTAATTAGGATAATCTCACCTTTAATGCATAAGTTGCATGTACTTTAGTTGATTTGTCGAGTATTGTCACGCGTAGGCATTACATGGGTATGATATTGATATGTTTACGATTTTACATTGTTAGACTGCTGAAATTTGGCTAAGTGTCGGAAAAAATGGATTTTCGTAAAACTTCGTTCTTAAAGATAATTTTTGGCGGTAATGAAAGTTTAGAATATTATAAGACATCTGTGATTTTATAGGATTTTATTACCAAGATTCGATTGGTTTCCTCGTACGATTGTTTTTTAAAAATCTGTCGGGAGTCGGATTTTGTACTAAAACTTGAAAATGAGATTTTTATATACTTGGAATTTGATTTTTTTTTAATATTTTATTTGGATTCAAATGGGAGGTTATTGCTTATTTTCATTAAATAACTTAAATCCATTCTTTTATTCTTCCTTTTACTTAAATGTTTTTAATGAAAATAAGGTAGTGGTAGGTACTGTGAGAGTTTATACGTATTTGCCTGAGTTACTGGGCATTTTCAGCAAGGGACAATCGATCGTGCCTCGAGGACGATCGATCGTAGGTGCCCCAGAAACATTATTTAGCTTCTGTTAACCACGATCGATCATGCCCTCAACACGATCGATCGTGCGTCGCAGAATCTGGAAATTTTTTTTAAATGCGTCAAAAGACGCATGTGCCCCTCACCCCTTTTAAAACCCTCATATTACGACTTTAACATCCATTTTTCAACATTTTGAGTGTTAGAGAAGGAGAGAGAGAAGAGAGAGAGGAGAGAAAAGAGAGAGGAGAGAGAAAGGGCTTGTTTGGAGAGAGAAAATCACATTTTTCTCTTGAATGCATGGGTTTTTGACTCTCTCACCTCATTTCAACACTTGGACTCGCGTTCTAGGGGCTGGATTTGAAGATCTACACGTGCTTTGAGAGGATTCAAGCCTGATCTATAGAGTTTGAAACTTATTCTTGCTTTCTAGGTTCAGATCCGACCCTCCTAACACCTTTCCTCTACGTTTGGTGCAACATATTTGAGGTAGGTGTAGTTTTCATGGGTTTTAACTGTAGGGATGATAATGGGTTAGAATATAAGCCCATATATGTTGAATAAAAAGGTATATTGGTGTTATTTATGAGTTTATGTGATTTTTGGGTGTATTACCATGTATATTTTGTAATGTATGTACTGAGAGGTCTAGTTTACATAACCCTATATTTAGGAATATTACATTTGGGAGTATATGGGTTGATATACTTGTTATATTTTAGTTTATTTTGGAGGTATATGCTATGTAAATTCTTGTTGGTATATATTTTACATGCTTTACATAGCTCCCACATATTATATAATTATGGAATAATTATATATTGTTGATTTCTTGAATAACTGACACGTGTATGGGTTTTTTTAATGCTTTTCATGACATTCATTGGCATAACATGCATGAAATGGATTTTATTAATTACTTGGTAAAAGTATATAAAAAGGGGTCATTGGATTTGGACTACTAGCGGTTAAGGGACTTAGCAGTGTTTTCCATTCCTTTGGTCCTGGCTACTTTCCGGTTCCAGGTAGGAACCCTTGTGTTCCCGAACCAGAGGCTACTTCCCGGTTCCAAGTAGGAACCCTTGTGTTCCCGAACCAGAGGCTACTTTCCGGTTCCAAGTAGGAATCCTTGTGTTATCCTCTTGGAGGTGGGTTTAAATCCTCCGTTTCCGCACGAAAACTCCTATGGGAGTGGTCGATAATTATGGATTATGTTAAATGGACATGAGTAGCATATCATTGCATGGGTTTTAATTATTTTTAGCATGGTTTTAATTGGTTATATTATTATGCTTTGGTTATTTCTATATGAAAATTATATCTACTAAGTTTTATACTCACTCCTACATTTTATAAACCCTTTTCAGATGATTTCATAGTTGGGGAGATCTCTCCTTGAGGTGTTTATGCTTTGATGGGAACAATTTTAATATTATGATTTTGTATCAACTAAACATTTTTGTATTCAGTCAATGGACGCTAGACACATAATAACTTATGGTTTGTAATATTTTAATTTCGTAGGTCTCTTTATATGGTTTATTTAGCATGTGATGATACTACTGATGGATGACAGGAACTTTTATAACTATTTTCTATAGGATAAAATTATGATAGGTTCCATTTATGAATAGGTCATACCGAAATTTTTATTGAAATTACCGATTTTCTAACACGTGATCTTCACGTGCTTCCTAAATGATTTTCTTAATTAAACTGGTTTTATTAATATTGATCACGGCTTAATTAATTTGGGTCATGACAGGTAGAGGAGGCGATGAAAAAAAAAAAAAAAAAGAAAGAAAGAGATCAAACATACCTGATCAATGAACAACCGGAGAAAGATTTTTGCAACGTTAGTTGCCGGCGACCAAGTGAGGTTTCGAGGGAGAGATTTTTGCAGCGTCGATTGCCGGCAGCCAAGTGAGGTTTCGAGAGAGAGATTTTTGCAGCGTCGATTGCCGGTGGCCAAGCGAGGTTGTGAGCAAGAGAGGAGGCGCGTGAAGGTTTGGCACCGCTGACTTTAGGAGAGAAGCCTACAGAAAGACTTAACGTTAAACGGCGTGAAGTCACATAAGCTTCCAACCCCAAATGACCCTAAATTGCAGCATTTTATGCATGAGCCGTCCATGTATAAAAGTTGCCACGTGTCGTGATCTCCCTCTAGCACAGCATGTGCTGTATTTTTATTAGGACTGCAGCAAATCCAAACGCCCTTTTAAGAGTGAAATAAACGAACATTTATAATCTTTTCAAATTGAAAGAATTAATAGAGAGGAATTTTTCTTTCCATATACTCCATATCTTGTTGGATAGTTATTAAGTTAAGAAGGGTAAATGGGGAGAAATGGAGAAAAAGTGATCATCTTGTTTCTTCCCCAAATTGGAGAGATTTGAACAGAAGATAAAAGAAATGAAATAAGCAACTAATAGATGACAAATATATCCATCTACAACTTTTTTTTTTCCTTTGGTACAATGACAGGCGTTCAAACCCCTAACATATCCTAATCTTATCCTTCACCCCACCCTCCCTTACCACTAGGCTAGCCCTAGTGACTTATCCATCTACAACTTTGTTTATCGTGTAACAAGAGGTAATTTTAGAATTGCATGTTAGTATTTTCTCTCAATAAGGTCTAACTAAATAAGGCGAAGAGAAAGTTAAGAACTCTCATTTTCTATCCTATTTATCCATATGGGGTTTTAAAAATATAAATAAAAAAGTTACTTTCTAAGAAGAGTTCCAAGTACTTCCTTACTCTAGCACTCATTATAAGAAGAATGCGTTTGAGACAATACGTAGTGCAAGTGACACCCCTTGGTACCTCCTCACACTATCTCTAGTCCAATGAAGAGTTCGAAACAATAACACAGTTGACACCTCTTGGTACCTCATTGTGTTATTCCTCGTTCCAAGAATAATTCTAGTTGCTAAGTGTAGGTGACGCCTCCTAGTACCTCCCTACACGTACTACTCATCTTAATCAAGATATTTTCGATGAGTGATCCGCAAGATGTTGGGTGGAACCAACCCAAAACTCTGCCGAAATTACAACTTGAGGATTTCGCATAGAACCCTGCTTCGGTTCTACTAGATATTATCTCCACTCTTTTTGCTCGTTAAATTATTATGTGATATTAATGACATGAAGCAATGATATGATAATGCATGCTCCCAAGTAGTCCCCCAAGTTTCATTACTTGTCAAGGAATATTGGTTTCCAATCCTAAATTGAACAATTGTTTTAATCAATTATTTTTCAAATTAGAGTTGTTTTTATCAGGTGAAAGATTTTCCAAAAAAGAATATTACCCAATATGGATTTATGATTGATAACCTTCCATAAAAGGTGAACCCCCCCATGTTTGATCAGATTATGTGAACTTTGATCTTTGTAAAAAGTACGTTGGCAGCTCACTTGAATCCAAGTTAAACTTAAATTAAAATTTATTTTTTCTTTTATTTTATTTTTATAGTTTATGTTGAAATTAAATAAACCTAATTAATAAATGATACCAACTTGGGCGAAATAGGTGCCTTCGAGCTATGATTCGAAACCTTCTTATTTCGTAACCTTGCCTTTAAATCCTTTTTTTTTATATTTAAGATTGGCACGTTTTCTAAATAATGGAGTCAACATGATTTGTCATAAAAATTTCAAAGGTATCCTTATTCCTTAAACATAAGGTGACTACTCCAAAAACCCAATGTAAACTTTCGAAATGCCTCCGAATTTTTTATGTTCACACGGAGGGAAATTTTTTTTCATTTTTAAAGGAGACACAACTACACACGTTTTCATCCACATGCTTTTCTAAATCCCAAATTTTTTTATCACTGAACTAAATCAATAGGTGTACATAACGAAAAAGAAAATCCGTAACCCAGATTTGGTTTTCTAGATTCCACAAATCGATTGCTAATTTGTTGGAGGGAAACATGATAAAAAGGTGTCATATCTTGATTGCATTCAAATGTGTAAACATTCAAAGAAAAGGTGCCAAAAAATACGGATAGAAAAACAAAAGTCACAAGTAAAGCATCCAATCTATCATCTATCATGTGTCATATATTTGATTTCATGATTGCATTCAAATGAGTGTAAAAATTTGAAAGCAAAGGTATCAAAAAATATGGAAAGAAAAAAAATCACAAGTAAAGCACCCAATTTGAAAGACGCTCAATTAAGATGAGGTAATACGTGCAATAACCAAAAAGAAAATCCATAACCATGATTTTGTTTAGTGTCATCTTTAATTTCCATAATAATGATTTTGTTTAGTTAACAAATTTATTGAGAATAAATTAATTTCTGCACACCTTCATTGATACATTACCATACAAATATATAGGAGAAGAAGGAAGAATCTAGAGTATATACATAAGGAAAGAAAAATCAAATCCCAGATCTGCTGCAATTATTACAGATCATATCCTAAAATTTGCAAATCAAATCCCAGAAGTTTGCTCTGCTAAGGTCAACTCCAATACTCCCCCTCAAGTTGGAGCGTGGATGTCAATCAAGCCCAACTTGCGAATAAGATGATGGAAGCGTTCACTACCCAATGGCTTAGTGAAAACATCTGCAAGTTGCTGAGAGGAGGGAAGGTACGCAGTCCGAATCAAGCCTTGTTGGATCTTCTCACGTATGAAGTGACAATCGAGTTCAATGTGTTTGGTGCGTTCGTGGAAGACGGGATTTGCTGCGATGTGGAGAGCGGCTTGATTGTCACAATGCAAGACAGAAGGTTGAGAATGAGGAATGCCAAGGTCAGTCAGTAAATAAAGGAGCCATTGAATTTCACAAGTAGCTTGGGCCATCGCACGATATTCGGCTTCAGCAGAGGACCGTGATACGACATTTTGCTTCTTAGTTTTCCATGAAATGGGACTAGAGCCTAAAAGAGTGCAGTACCCACTAGTGGAACGACGAGTGAGTGGGCAACTGGCCCAATCGGAGTCAGTAAAAGCATTGAGGTGCAGATTGCTTGTGGATGACAATAAAATGCCTTTGCCGGGACTGCCTTTTGGATACCGGAGAAGCCTTGTGGCAGCATCAAGGTGAGTGGTCGGAGGTGATTGCATGAACTGGCTGAGAATGTGAACAGAGAAAAGAATGTCTGGCCGAGTGATGGTTAGATAAATAAGGCGACCAACTATGCGGCGATATTGGGAGGCATCTGCAAGAGGAATGCCATCAAAATTATTGAGTTTGAGATTTTGTTCCATGGGAAAAGTAACTGACCTGCAACCCATCATACCCATGTCATTGAGAAGATCTAGAACATACTTGCGTTGGCAAAGAAAAATACCATCGGAAGAACGAGCAATTTCAATGCCAAGAAAATATCTTGGAGGGCCAAGATCTTTAATGTGGAAATGTTGCTCAAGCAAATGTTTGAGGCGAGAAACTTCAGAGGCATGATTACCTGTAATCAAGATATCATCAACATACACCAAAACAAATGTAGAGCCATGAGAAGTATGCTTAAAAAATAAGGAATAATCTGCTTTAGACTGAATAAAGCCAGCTGTGGATAGAGAGTTGGAGAATTTAGCAAACCAATTACGGCTTGCTTGTTTGAGGCTGTAGAGAGATTTGTTCAGACGACAAACACGAGTCTCCCCCTGGCGACAATATCCAGGAGGGAGGCACATATATACTTCTTCATTAAGGTCACCATGGAGAAAGGCATTATAGACGTCAAGTTGATGAAGGGGCCATTTCTTAGCGGCGGCTATTGCAAGGAGGCAACGAACAGTGACCATTTTAGCAACTGGTGCAAAAGTTTCAGAGTAATCAATGCCTTCAATTTGGGTGAAACCTTTAGCAACTAAGCGAGCCTTGTACCGTTCAATGGTTCCATCAGACCGATGTTTAATTTTATAAACCCATTTACACCCAATAGGTCTCTTGTGAAGCGGCAAGGAAGTTATAGTCCATGTGTTGTTCAACTCAAGGGCAGAAATTTCAGTAGCCATGGCATCTCTCCAGTGTGGAATTTTGACAGCTTGGGAAAATGATGTAGGTTCGATGGTGGAATCAATAGCAGCAAGGAAAGCTACATGAGAAAGAGAGAGCTTGTGATATGAAAGTGAGTTAGACAAAGGATAGGGCTTACCTGAGCCTGGGGAAAAAGATGAGGACCGAGGAGATGCTATAGTAGCATTAGTGCAAAGATAATCTTGAAGGTAGGAAGGAAGCCGTCGAGAACGAGTGGGGTGCAGAGAAGGGGAAGCATTTGATGGTGAGGGATCAGGAGGTGTAGGAGGAGAGAGAAAGGGAGAGGTAGGAACAAGAGCCGGTGGTGAATTAGATGTAGGTAAGGGAGGTTGAGGAGAAAATGAAGAATCAGAAATGGGAAGAGGGAGCACAGGAGAATCAAAAGGGTGAAGGGAGACATCACGAAAAGGAAAAGTTGTCTCATAAAAGAGAACATCACGAGAAGTAGAAATGGTCTTGGAGGCTATGTCATAAACACGATAGCCTTTTTGACCAAAAGGATATCCCACGAAGATACCAGCGGTAGAACGAGCATCAAATTTGGTTGAGAGAAGCGTTCCTTTAAGTCTTTCCAAATCTCCTCTGCCGACTCTGAGTAGATGATGCTAGATGCAAGGCTCGGAATGATCGAGTGTAGGATCCATGACGTGACCATGTCATTCACCCGTACCCACTGATGATAAGTAGGGGATGAAGGATTAGGTTTAGAGATGGAGCCATCAACAAAGCCGAGTTTATTCTTGGCTCGGAGTGCCATACGCATAGCACGAAACCACGTATTATAGTTATCACCATTAAGGGGTGGCGAAACAAGAACTGTTGTAGGATTGTCAGAATGATGAAGGAAAAGGGGATTTTCAGAGGGATCAGCAGATTGGGGTGAAGATGTGGAGAATGAAGGGTTTTGAGAAGAAGATGTGGCAGAGTCTGCCATGAAAAAGAAGGGGAAAGAACAACTAAGGAACGTTGGGAGAGAGAACCTGCTCTGATACCATATCAAATTTATTGAGAATAAATTAATTTCTGCACACCTTCATTGATACATTACTGTACGGGGTAAAATCTTTCTCCCCGAACTACGTGTTGATGATGGAGCTTGTTCCCTCGCCTGGACCTGCAATCACAAGCTTGGAAAATGGGTCAGAGGGTAGGCCAAGGTGGGTTTTGGCCGTGCCCTCTCCGAAGCTTAAGTCAGAAAGCTGCACTGTGGAGAATGAGGCAAGGAAGAAGATGAATCTCAGAGAATTAGGGTACTGTAGCTTACCAAATTAGGCTGTATCGTATTCTTTTTATACCCACCTGTACGGACTGACCATGTGAGGTCAGATAACTGCTTGGGTTAGGTCAGATCTGACCATGGTTTGCCCATAACCGTCTGACCATAGTTTAGTGACCATGGTTGGCCAGAGAATCGTGGTTTCTTGTAACCGCTGTGTCAGGAATTACAGCTGCTAGGACAGTTTTGGACTGTAGTAGGATTTGGACTGTAGTATGAGTCATAAGACAGGTGCCCCGAGGTGAAAGCCAAGAACCGAGTTGGGAGATCACGTGCCCTGTAGCGGGTCCCACCGTGTAGGCCTCCCACGTGTCAAGTGAAGTGTTTTAACTCCTTGCCCCGAGCTGGATCTTCGGAGGCGAATCACGTGCGTTGTGGTTGGCCTGGTTGAGCAATCTTCGCCACGTGGCAGCGTTTCAGACTTGAACCTTCCATCCCGAGTTGAAACCTCAGTTCAGATATATTTCCACACAATTTGCCCCAAATTATGACATTCCCGAGCTGGGACTTGTCATAATTTTGTTTTGCTGAGTGTTTTTCCCTGTGCCCCTATGCCGCTTGGCATTCTAGGGCTTACCTGGCAAAGAGGCGGTTAAGCCTTTCCGTATTCCAAGGTGCTGACGTCATGTGTCTTGGAACCGTACGATCTGCATTTAATGCTCCAGAAGCATTATGTCTTTGGAGGGAAGCAAATCACTGCTCATTTTATCTTCTGCACTCTCTCTCTACTTTCTGCCTTTTCTCTCTGCATCCTGTTCTCCGTTTTCTCTCTCTACTTTCTCTGCTCTTGCTTTCTGTCTTTTCTAGGAAAATACCGTATTTTCCACCGGAATCCACTGTCTACACCGTTCGTTTGTGGGAGAAGATCCGTTCTGTTCTCCTTCGTTGCCTTCGCGAACCGTTTCTTCGGTGTTATTTTCTGCTGGTGCTCTTCCTGCTCGCTTCATCCTTTCAAGAACAACTTTCGGAGGTTTCAGCGCCGTGCCGTACAGTTTCCCCGGCGAAACAGCCTTTTTGACCACCGTTTGATCTTTTGTGAAGGTATAACTAATTTTTGTTCTTTATTCTTCCATTTGTTCGGTGTATTTTTCTCTTTGCGGTTGTTGGAGATGTTCTTGGGGTTTGCTTCGTAATCCTAGGGTTTTCCTCTGGTTTTTGGGGCAAATCACCAAGACACTGATTTTCCCGCCTTTTAGGGTTTGAAAAAACTCCATCTCGGGGTAAACTTGAGAAAAAAGTTTTGGGTGTCCTTTTTAGTCTTTTCCCAACACCGAGTTGAGTGTTCCCCGAGCTGACACTTAGAAAAATTTTAGGGTCTGGTAACATACCTGTTAGAACATGGAGTTTTAGGTCGGGACATGTTGTCATGGGTTGAGTTATCCCTGGATTTAACCTTCCCCTTTCATCTTGGCAGATGTCTTCTTTTTATGATATTAGGGGGAACCCTGCAAAGGTAGCAGAGTTTAAGGCCTTATACGGCTTTGAAGACGGGAAGTTTAGCTTCCGCTTTGCTGAGCCTGGGGAGGATGTCTTTAGGTCAGACGCCAAGGATGGCCTCCCCGTTCCCATTGCTGCTTTCATGGAGGGTGGAGTTCGTGTCCCCTTCCCAGACCTTCTCAATGACTTCCTCCTCTACTGTGGAATAGTCCCAACCCAGCTAGGGCTGAACTCCTTTAGGATCATCATGGGGGTTCATGTCCTTAACCAGCTTCTAGGGACTTCTGTCGGGGTGCGTGAGATCCTCCACCATTACAAAATCTGCGCCCTTAAAAATAAGCCCGACGT
The DNA here is from genome assembly GCA_039720395.1 of Liquidambar formosana. Classification (NCBI taxonomy): domain Eukaryota; kingdom Viridiplantae; phylum Streptophyta; class Magnoliopsida; order Saxifragales; family Altingiaceae; genus Liquidambar; species Liquidambar formosana. The sequence continues at coordinate 40,218,776 of CM077820.1, forward strand.
TTACCTCTCCCTCAAGCGCAGGAAGAAGCCCTTTGTCACCCACATCCCCGACTCCAACCCGGGAGCTCATGACATTGTGGTCTTCGTGTATGGGCCCGTAGATGGGACTCTTCCCCCCGATCCTCCCATCATTCCCCGAGAGAGAGGCTCTAGCTGTAAGAAATCAGCGATGTCATCTTGCTTGCCCCCTTTTTTTTTTGTTTTATATGACCTCGAGTTGAATCTTGAACTTAACATTGATATTCATGTGTCATGTTTCTTTCTAGCAGCTCCTCACGCCAACGAGCCCGCTGACACGCTGAACAAGGAGGATATCGAGAGGCTGCTCGGATATCAAGTCAGCCAGCGCTGCCGTGCGGCGGAGACCTTGCTCAACTACCACGCGCGGTACCAGACTTGGGGGAAGGCGAGTTACCCCCACTGGGAGCAGCCTGACGACGAGCTGACCCGTGTGGTGGAAGAGGACTTGGAGAGAGGAGAGCAAGAGGAAGAGGAGGAAGAAGGGATCCGCCTCCGACCTGAAGGGGAGGGAGCTGAGGAGATTAGGCCCTCCGAAAAGACGGCTCGCCGCGCCCCCTTCGTCATTGAGAGCTCCAGCTCTGAGGAGACTGTCTCCCAAGCCATGGAGAGGAGAGGCTCCCGTCCCCCCCCTCGCCAAGAGACAGAGAACAGACTCCAGCAGCCAGAGGACCCAGAAAGACTCTGGGATGAATTTGAGGGCTCTGGTTGCTGAGAGAAGGGCGGCGGAGAAAGAGGCCCAGGAAAAGAAGGCTGCTGAGCAAAATCAGCAGCAGCAGAATCAGCAGCCGCAGCAACAGCGGCAGAATCAGCAGCCGCAGCAGCAACAGCGTCAACAGCTGCAGAAGACTAACAAGGCTGCTGCTGTTGTTGCTCCTGGGTCAGGTCGGGACGCTGGGAAAAAGCCCACTGACCCCAACAGCGGAAAGCTCATGTCCCACGCCATGAGGGGGCAGGACGTGGGCAGGCCCCAAGCGCCCGAGGCTACCGGGAAGGGGAAGGCTCCTCTGGTTCCCCCTACGAAGCCCCGGAAGCCCTCCACAGTCCCTGAACAGCAACCCACTGTGCAAGGGTCTGGACAGGGGGGAACCAATGCTTCGGGGGCCGGAGATGGGAGCGCCCCTGCTCGTGCTGATGTGATAGCACAATACCCCGAGGTAAAACTTCACTTCCTTCTGCGCCTTTTATCCGGAAGCCTATTACAAATTCTGACTGACTTTATGTCTATGTTCGCGTGTGCAGTTCCCCGTACCCACAGATAAGGGCGTTACCAGCTCCTTCTCTGCTGAGTACAACTTCAGGCAGCTGGGGAATCCCATGAGGTTGCCGGCAGACATGGCGCACTTCAGGAAGAGGTCCGCCCTCGACAACCTCCGCTTCGGGTTTACCAGCCTTTACCGAGTAAGCTCCGTTCTTTCGTGGTTTCATTACTTGGTGTTCAACCCTGTTTTTGACTTGATGATGTCTGTATAGGGCTGCCAACAAATCTTGCTGGCGGGCGATCGCCTCGAGGAGGAAGATAATAAGTTGCAACTCGAGCTCGCCAAAGTCCGGAGTGAGTACGATCAGAAGCTAGCAGAGGCTGAGGCCAACTGTGCTGCGGCTATGTCTCAACTTCAGAAGGTAAAGTCTGAATGCGAGACTCTCAAGTCTACAGCCGAAAGTGCCATCAGCAAACTCGAGCTCACGAGGAAGGACTACGCAGATTTGGAGGCTGAGCTGAGGAAGGCAAAAGATGCCCAGGATGGGTTGGCCCGGGAGAAGCGCGAGCTGGCGAGTAAGGTCCGGGCCCTTGAGGCTGAGGTAGAGAGGGAGAAGGCCTCCGCGAAGAAGGCCGTGACTGAGGAGAGGGAGAGCGTGACGGCTTCCCTCGTTGGGCAGATGACCACCGAGCTCGAGGTCACCTACAGATTTGCGTGGGAGACCTTGGTCGAGTTGGCATCTGCCCAATTTCCTGGCATTGCCGATATTCCCTTTGAAAGGAGGGATATTCCCCCGGATTACGATCCCGAGGGAGGTGATGTCGGGGAAGCTGAGATGGAGGTTGCTGGCGGCGATGAGGCCGGGGAGAACAATCCCGAGGTCACGTCTCTGCCTAATGCCACCATTGAAGCCGAGGGGACTGTTGACGTCCCCGATGACACTTCAGTCGCTGCCAACGGGGACCCACCCGTAAATGCAACGGAAAGCACCACGGAGGCTATCCCTGATCTTCCTCAGACTCCCGTGGTTCCGCTTGTCTCTACTGATCCCGTTGCGGCTCCCGAGGTCATTGCTCCAGCTGCCGGGAACTCGGGGGAGAATGTAGCTACTTAGGTTTTTTCCTTTGTTTTTTCTTTTTCATTTCTTCTGGCTGAATGCCCCAACTTGTACAGAACATTGTAATACTCCTTCTATTGGAATGAAATACAGAATTTTTCTCTCTAGTGTGCATGTGTCTTTTATTTTCGTACTGGTTGTATGTTTGAATGTACTATCGGGATAAGATACCTTGTTGCTAGGGTGAAAATAATTAGACCCAACCTGAGTACGGGCTTTAGTTTGTCGAGTAAGAGACCCGAACACCTGTCAGTCCTTTAGACCCATCTCTTGGTATGTTGTTGCGTTGAACCTGTTCCTAGGTGAGAATTCGTCGTGAACCCATTCTTAGGTTCGGTGTGCTCAAGCCATTTAGTAGGTGAGACTTATGCCCATTCTTAGGCGATTTTGCTTGGACCCGTTCTTGGGCAAGACTTTGTTGTGAACCCATTCTTAGGTTCGGTGTGCTCAAGCCATTTATTAGGTGAGACTTGTGCCCATTCTTAGGCAATTTTGCTTGGACCCGTTCTTGGGCAAGACTTTGTTGTGAACCCATTCTTAGGTTCGGTGTGCTCAAGCCATTTATTAGGTGAGACTTGTGCCCATTCTTAGGCAGTTTTTGACTTCGACCCGTTGCTGGGGAAAATGCCTTTAGCTCAACTAATAAACAAGCGATGACGTTCTTGAATAATCTCTGAACTTGTATTGAATAATCATTGAATGTAATTACAACTTTGGCTATCGGTAAAACAATCTTAGGTTAGCTATGTTAACTGATCTCGGGAGCTCTTGCCCGGTCTCCAAGCTCTTCAGTTTGTAAGAACCTGTACCCCCGACGTGGATGACCTCGTAAGGACCTTCCCATGTTGCCCCGAGCTTCCCGTCTGCAGGATTTCTGGTTCCAGCGTTGACTTGTCTGAGTACCAACTCTCCGACATTGAACTCCCTTGATTTTATTCTTCGGTTGTAATATTTTTTCAGCTCTTGTTGGTAAGATGCCATTTTAATTCGAGCCCTTTCCCTTCTTTCTTCTGCTAAATCCAGATCTTGAGACAGAGTTTGATCATTCGTTGCCGCGTCATAAGATTCGGTTCTGAGACCTGGTAGACCCATCTCTATTGGTATAACTGCTTCCATGCCATAGGTCATAGAAAACGGAGTTTCTCCAGTGGACCTCCGCGGGGTAGTTCGATATGCCCATAGTACAGAATGCAGCTCGTCGGGCCAAGACCCTTTCACGTTGTCTAGCCTCCTTTTTATCCCCGCGACTATAATCTTGTTGGTTGCCTCTGCCTGACCATTGCACTGCGGGTAACTCGGATTAGAATACCACCACTGAATTCCCTGTTCTGAACTGAATTCCCGAGTTCTCTTACTGTCGAACTGAGTCCCATTATCCGATACGAAGGCTCTCGGGATCCCGAAGCGAGTGATAATATTTTCCCAAAGGAACTTGATAATATCAGAATCTTTAATTGAAGCAAGCGCGATAGCCTCTACCCATTTGGTAAAATAATCAGTTGCGATGAACAAGTACTTCCTGTTCCCTGAGGCTGTGGGCAATGAACCAACGAGATCTAACCCCCACTGTGCGAAAGGCCATGGACTAGATATAGGATGTAACTCCTGAGCAGGCTGGTGTATTTTGTCAGCAAACATCTGGCACTTCGGGCATTTCCTCACATACCTGATAGCATCCTTCTGCATGTATGGCCACCAGTAGCCCTGAGTGTTTGCCCTATGGGCTAGTGATCTTCCCCCTGCATGACCTCCGCATGATCCCTCGTGGAGTTCAGCCAGCAGGTCCAGCACTTGGTCTGGATGTACGCACTTCAGGTATGGTCCCGTGTAGGATCTTTTGTAGAGAGAGCCCGACGGAGATAACCAAAAACGAGCTGACTTAGCGCGAATTCGGTGACCCTGATTGCGATCATCGGGTAGTTCATCTCTTTGTAGATAGGCAACTATCTCATCCATCCAGCTCGGGGTCGAAGGCTGAATGTCCGAGATGAACTCCTCTGTCCCAATACTGGGTTCTTGCAAGATTTCGACATTTATGGCTCGGGGGGTGTCTGTTTCCAACGCTGCAGCCAGGGCGGCCAACCCATCTGCATGTCTGTTTTGATCCCTGGCAAAGCGTTTGAACTCCACACTGGTGAATTTCGCAGCTAATTCCCATACCTTGTGCGTGTACGCAGCCATCCTTTCATCTTTGGCTTCATATTCTTTGTTCAGCTGGTTAACCACTAGCCTGGAGTCGCTGTATACTGTCAGCTCTTTCACCCCCATTGCTTGGCCCATTGCTAGTCCTGCCACCACTGCCTCATACTCTGCTTCATTGTTTGAGGCTGGGAACATAAGTCTCACTGCTTGCTCGATGATCTCCCCTTCGGGATCTGTCAGCACAATTCCCAAACCTGCGCCTTTCGCATTAGATGCACCATCCACTTTGAGCTCCCATCTCTTCCTCGCTTCTGTGTTTATATTGTCTCTCCCCCCCAGTTCGGGCAGAGAGGATTTGAATGCTGTCTGTCCCGAACTGGAAGTAGGATCTGCGAACTCAGCCAAAAAATCAGCCAATATTTGCCCCTTTATGGCAGGTCGGGGCTGGAAGTGAATGTCGTAAGCATTGAGTTCTACCCCCCACTTCGAGACGCGTCCTGACAAATCAGCTCTGCGTAGCACATCTTTCAGTGGGTAGTTGGTGAGGACGATGATAGGATGAGACTGGAAGTAGTGTTGGAGTTTTCTGGAGGCTGTGACAAGGGCTAGGATCAATTTTTCAAGGGGCAGATAGCGGGTTTCAGCGTCTAATAATGTCTTGCTAATATAATAGATTGGGACTTGAGTAAGGTTGCGTTGGGCTAAAAGAACGCCACTGAGTGCATGAGCTGAAACAGCAAGATAGAGGTAAAGAGGTTCCCCGTGGTAAGGGTGGGTCAGGGTGGGCAGTTTTTCTAAATGAGCAACTAACTTTTGATAAGCCTCCTGGCATTCCGTGTTCCATCCCGAGTTAGTGCTCTTCTTTAGTATTTGAAAGAATGGGTGGCATTTGTCTGATGACCTCGAGATGAATCTACTGAGTGCTGCCACCATCCCGTTCAACTGTTGAACATCCCTGACCGTTGTTGGAGTACGTAAGGTTCTTATCGCCTCAATCTTACTTGGATTTGCTTCGATCCCCCTTCTTGAAACTAAGTGACCAAGGAATTTTCCCGAACCTATGCCAAATGAGCTTTTCTTCGCATTTAACTTCATTCCATACTCCCTGAGTCGGGCAAAAGCCTCAGTTAGGTCTGTCAGATGATCTTTCTCTGAGCTGCTCTTAACAATAGTGTCATCAACGTACGCCTCAAGGTTTTTGCCAATCAGTCCTTCAAACATCCTGCTAACAAGACGTTGGTAGGTGGCCCCTGCATTCTTTAACCCGAACGGCATCACCTTGTAGCAGTACGTTCCTCTAGGAGTAACGAACCCAGTCTTGTCTTGGTCGTGTTCTGCCATAGGAATCTGATGGTAACCCGAGTAGGCATCAAATATGCTCAGTCTTTCATACCCCGAGATAGAGTCTATAAGTTGGTCAATCTTAGGCAAGGGGAAACTGTCCTTTGGGCACGCTTTATTGAGATCTGTGAAATCGATACAGACTCGCCAGTCCCCTGTCTTCTTTCTTACACATACGGGATTGGCCAGCCAACTCGGGTACTTTACTTCTCTGATGAACCCTGCTTTCAAAAGCTTATCAACCTCGGCAGAAACTGTTTCGGCTCTATCATCTGACAACCTTCGTTGCTTCTGAACCACTGGCTTGTAATTCGGGTTCACTTGTAACTCATGAGTAATAATTCTGGGATCAATTCCTGGCATTTCATGGGGTGACCAAGCAAATACATCGATGTTTTTCTTCAAAAACTCGAACAGCTCTGCTGCGTGGGTTTCATTTAATGACTTTCCTATCCAGAAAAACCTCTCTGGATCATCAGGGTTGATTATCTTTTTCACTAGCTCCTCCCCCGTTCTATCTGCGGGTTCCAGAGCTGTCTCTTCTACTCCGGGCCGTTCTCCCTTTCGTTGCTACAAGGGGACCTCGTCAATCTTGGCTTTTTTCTTCTGCTCAGGCTCTTGCCTCGGGGCTTTGAGTTTGCCAGTTCCCGAGCTGGGAAGGCGTGGGACCTTGGACTTCAGTTTGTCCTCAAAAGATGCTGAGTGGCCTGCATACTCTGCCAGAAAACACTCCCTGGCCGCCGCCTGATTTCCCTTTATCTCCATGATCCCTTCTGGGCTCGGGAACCTGATGGATTGGTGGTAGGAGGATGGGACAGCCTTTATAGCATGAATCCAAGGTCGCCCGAGTATCACATTGTAAGCTGACCTTTCCTGGATTACCACAAACGTCTCCATGGATTGCACTGGCCCGGCCCGAACTGGGAGCGTTATCTGCCCCAATGGGAAAGTCATGTTGCCATTAAAAGCTTTCAGGCTGACATGGCAGGGCTTCAGGTCGGAGTCCTTGAGCCCGAGTTGACTGAACAATTTCTGAAACATGACGTTCACAGATGCCCCGTTATCCACATAGACTTTGCCCACGTCGTAGTTCCCTATGAGCATGCGGACAACTAGAGCATCGTTGTGCGGGCAGCGTACCGTCCCATCAGTCTCGGCATCCCCGAAGAAAAGCAGTTTCTCACCATTTTCTCCCTCACTCTGAGGTAACAGTATTGGCTCGTCTCCAATATCACTGACTTCAGCATCTTGACACGCCATCCTATATTGTGCCCTAAGCTGGCTGGTTGACAGAGCGGTTTCCTCATATCCTCCGGTGATTATATCAATCCTCCCGAGGATCTTTGGTTGAGTGGATTGAGGAGCCCTGTTCTCGGGTTTTTTCTGCTCGGATGGCTGTCCCTTATCCTTTCGGGCTATAAACTCATCGAGTTTTCCTTCCTTGGCCCAAGCCTCGAGGTTGTACTTCAAAACCTTACAGTCCTCTGTCCTGTGGCCATGATCCTTGTGGTAACTGCAAAACAGCTTCTTATTTCTCTTCTCGGGCTCCGCGAACATAGGTCGAGGTTTCTGGAAGAAGTCCTTGTTCTCCAGTGCCTTCATTAACTTGTAGATGGGGAGAGTAAATACAGTGAAGATGGCCTGGTTTGGATTGGTGGGTGGCCTAGATTTCTCTCCTCGGGGATTATCCCTTTGTGACCTAGGGTCCTTTTTCTTGTCATCTTTTTCGCCAGTTTTGGCAGACTGTGGAGTGTAAAAATCATCCAACTTGGAATAATTGGCTACAGTGGAGAGTAGCTTGGCTAGGTTTCTGGGGGGATTAACAGTGAGCTCCTTAAACAGAGGTGACGGCCTCCTCAACCCGAGACGAAACAGATCCATCGCATTCTTCTCAATGGGCTCGTCAATCTCATTGTAGACCTCCCAGAACCTCTGAGAGAATTCCCGAAGTCCCTCCCCATCTTTCTGTTTTAGCTCGTATAGGTTCTGCATGGTCCTCGGGAATTTACAGCTGGTGATGAACCTTTTCTTGAACAGCTTGCTCAGTTCGTGCCAGCTGTCAATAGATTCGTCTGGGATCTTGGCCCACCACTTGAGAGCCACTTCCCCTAAACTCATGGGGAATATTTTGCAGAGAAAACCCTCGTTTCCAGCATATAACGACATACGTTGCAAGTAATAATTCAAATGATGGTCGGGGTCTATTGAAAGAGAGTAAAGAGTAAAGGTTATCTCGGAATACCCTCGTGGGATTGGGACCCGTTGAATCCATCGTGTGAATGGGCTCCGAGCTATAGCGAGGCTTTCAGGTCTGTATCCCCCTCTACTCTGGTTACCCCGGTGTCTCTTGGAGGCTTCTTCCTCGTTTCTTTCACGCCTGGGTGACCGAGAGTGCTTTCTGCTCGTCCCCCCAGTACTTCTCTCCCCCCTTCTTTCAAGAGACCGAGACCTGTGATAGCGTCTCTCTTCTCTGTGAACTTCGTGCCCAGAACGCACCTGAGAACGAGGTCTTGGGTGGTCCTCATTCCACCTTCGCGCATGTTCTGAACGCCTTGAACTGCGTTCTGGGGACCTCTGAATCAGCGCATGATGTTGTTCATCTCCCCCTCCCAGATGTCTCTGTTCTGGATCAGTTAATCGTGGTTGATCGTCATGTCTGCTGTGGTGGTGGTGGTGTGAGGCCCCTGGCCTGGGTGAGCTCTCCTGATGCCTGGTGCGACGGAGTGGACTGGTTTGGCTAGCCTCCTCAGCGACAATATTAACTCCGCGAGGAGCAAAAGTTCGCTGGAGGTAGCGGTGGTAATTTTGCTCCGCATTTAGCTTTGCGAGCTGCGCCGATTGAATCTCCGATTGCATGGTTGCAATCAGTTCCACTACCGCCGCTGGGTTGGGGTTGTTTGTTACAGCCTTATCGAAGGCGGCTTTCAGAACAGGCTGGTCATCGAGAGAATGTAGGACAGCAGACATTTCAGGGGAGATATGATGTTGTTGAATCGGAGGAAGCTGACTGGTTCCCGCCGCAAGCAATGGCGGGTTGGTCTGTGGAGGCTGGGTTTCTGCTCGTTTCCCAGCATCGCCTGTAATGGCTTGGTCTACGCGAGTAAAGTTCGCTCCAGATCTGGTTCGCCCGAAGGTGGGCGGAGGTGGTGTAGCCATCTTATCGCGATGGTTCCCACAGACGGCGCCAAATTGTACGGGGTAAAATCTTTCTCCCCGAACTACGTGTTGATGATGGAGCTTGTTCCCTCGCCTGGACCTGCAATCACAAGCTTGGAAAATGGGTCAGAGGGTAGGCCAAGGTGGGTTTTGGCCGTGCCCTCTCCGAAGCTTAAGTCAGAAAGCTGCACTGTGGAGAATGAGGCAAGGAAGAAGATGAATCTCAGAGAATTAGGGTACTGTAGCTTACCAAATTAGGCTGTATCGTATTCTTTTTATACCCACCTGTACGGACTGACCATGTGAGGTCAGATAACTGCTTGGGTTAGGTCAGATCTGACCATGGTTTGCCCATAACCGTCTGACCATAGTTTAGTGACCATGGTTGGCCAGAGAATCGTGGTTTCTTGTAACCGCTGTGTCAGGAATTACAGCTGCTAGGACAGTTTTGGACTGTAGTAGGATTTGGACTGTAGTATGAGTCATAAGACAGGTGCCCCGAGGTGAAAGCCAAGAACCGAGTTGGGAGATCACGTGCCCTGTAGCGGGTCCCACCGTGTAGGCCTCCCACGTGTCAAGTGAAGTGTTTTAACTCCTTGCCCCGAGCTGGATCTTCGGAGGCGAATCACGTGCGTTGTGGTTGGCCTGGTTGAGCAATCTTCGCCACGTGGCAGCGTTTCAGACTTGAACCTTCCATCCCGAGTTGAAACCTCAGTTCAGATATATTTCCACACAATTACCATACAAATATATAGGAGAAGAAGGAAGAATCTAGAGTATATACATAAGGAAAGAAAAATTAAATCCCAGATCTGCTGCAATTATTACAGATCATATCCTATAATTTGCAAATCAAATCCCAGAAGTTTGCTCTGCTAAGGTCAACTCCAATATTAGTAATATCTTTAATTTCCATAATAAGTGTAGACATCCAAAAGCAATTTCTACCAAAAATGTTAACAACGTAAAAAAAAAAAAAAAAAACATCTACATGCAGGCAAAGACAAATAAGACTATGCATGTGTAACAAGGCCTGTATCAAGCTAATTCTTGCCTTATAGATGGCTTCATTTCTCTCCTACTCTAGGGAGATTCTAGGTTTGAGTCTCGAACCCTGTGGTACGATTAGTTTTCGTGCCAAGGGATGGGGGTGTGTATTTTATGGCATTTTGTATGTATGAATTGTTTGTCCCTTACTAAAAAGTAAAAGATAAACTGAAAAAGAAAAGAAAAGAAAAGAAAAAATATCATTCATACCATCCTATGTGGTAGGACGTCTTTCCCTTTTTCCTTTTTTAGGGTAGGAAAATCGAATCCAAGACTTCCCTCTTATATAAATATGCACGTATCACTAGATGGGTTACAATATAGACTAATAAGATGGGTAAATGAATATTTCCATACATATATATTTTTATAAGTTTTCGGGTTTACATGTATTCATCTTACCTTTCTTTATTGTGAAAATGACAAAATGGTGGGTCAAAATAGAAATAATTCCAATAAAGGGGATAAAACTCTCATATTCAATCTAAAATGGTAATAATGAACTTTAATTCCTTAAAGAGAGAGGATCTATCATTTCCCACTCTATAATACCCACTTTACCCTTTTACTTGTAATCCACTATTAACTCATTCCCTACTATCCTAACTTAAATTTTAAAGATCTCATATCATAATTAAATAAAATAAATAAATAAATTATTATTATAACTAGCATCCCTAATATGATTCTTCTTTTTTCACTAAGGTAAGAATTCTAGTTTGTAACAAGTTCTTTTTGCCTTTTTTTTTTTTTTTTTTGGACAACGATTGGTTGTACATGACAAAAGATTACAATTCAACAATCTTTGATAAAGCTTTCTCACAAAATGCTTTAGAATCCATGACCTTTTTTTTGTTCTCTGTAAAGAGTCCAACCTTGGCAAGCCGTCACTTTCTCAATGGAAAGAAGAGAAAGATTAGGGTTTAGTTTTGTGAACAAGAAAAAAGAAGATACCCAAAAGGAGGGAAAGTTGAGATGGATTGCCAAAAGATTTGGGTAATGTGAAAAGATTTACCAAGAGGGTATAATAGGTATTTAACCCTAAATCCCCCTTTTTAGGAATTAAGATTCATTATTACCATTTTAAATAGAATATGGAAGTTTCGGCCCTTTTATCGAAATTATTTTTTTTTCGATCCACCATTTTGTCATTTTCCCTTCTTTATTTGTTACTCTTTTCCAAGCTATGGTTATCCCAACCATCTCTTTCATTAAATTAATATTTGTAGAATCCATCGTCTTTTTATTTCTTTGTCTTCATATTTTCCCTATCTAGTAAGAATGTTTTACTTTGAAAAATCACATTCTTTAAAAATCTACTTTAAATGCATTCACACCAATCTATTGTTTTTTGGTACTTCCATTTTATCCTATTGCTGCATAACGAAAGTAGTAGTATTTTCTTAAGTAAATTCCCTACATTCCTTGCAAGAAAAAAAGAAAGAAAAAAAAAAGGGAATAAGTTCACTAGTCACTACATGACTACTCTTATATTTACAATAAAAAGTCTCCTATTTATTTATTTATTTAAAATTTATCTTGAGATTAAGTGAGTGTGTATATATATATATATATATATATATCTAAAAGCATGTATTGATATAACTTATATAAACACTTGCATTGGAGGTTGTATCTTATGTATTAGTGGGTTATGAGATACATTGGGCCAATGGACGTGGTACAACCCCCAATGCATGGTGCTAACACGTCACGCCCCAAACTCGAAATAAACAAATCTAAGGGCACGAACTAAAATCCAAATTTTATAAATAAAACCATTCAGAATCTTTCGATTATCTATAGAGTAACTCTAAAAATTAGATTAAATCACAACGTTAATAGTCATCCAATACAAAAGTATATAAATAAATAAATCCTCCAAATAAAGCCTAAATTGTTCACATTGTCCGAAACCCCAAACACATCGAGTTAACTATCCATCCACTGATCACTAATTTGAAAAATAAATGTAAGGGTAACCATAACATATACGAGAATAAGCCAAACCAACCGCACGAATATTTTCAGAAAATCAGTTTATACAAATCACAGCTTTTTAATAAAAATCTATTCTAAAGATTTATCAATAAAATATTCAGAATCCATTAAAACCATTATTCAGATACTTCAGAAATTCACATAAGAAAATAGATCGAAAACTAATTTTCATAATTTTATATCATAACAAAATAATTATATTTAACTCTGGCTAACCATACAAATGACTCAGACAGGTTGACTCGAAGGTCCAAACGGTGCTCCTATTAAAAGGAGACTTAAACAAAGCATTAGTACCAAAGATCATTATTATCTCCTACCGACCGGGGTAGAGCATTGGAACCAAAAGCCAATAACTTAACCTTTATTGACCAAGGCTAGATATCAGACAGGCAAACCAGAGCTCTAAATATATTTAAAATTCAATTACCAAATCAAAGAAATCAACTAAACATACTTTGATAAATCAGTCATTTAAATCAGAGAATCATTCAAAACAAAGTAAATAATAAATATATTTTGCTTGGCTTATGGAATACATTTTCAGATTGATACAAAAATTGATTGCATAATACGATTAAAATCATTTATTTCAAAAAAAGAAAGCGGCATGTCATTCTCCCACTTACTTCAAATTTGTCATTCGACAACCCGAATGAAAATAACTTTTGGCCCTTCGAATATTCAATCTGGACCCAATATTTGTCATGTACCCAAAATCTCAAACTCTCAAAATATGCAAAGAAACTCACAAAATTCATCCTCAACCCCTAAATTCTTTTGACAATCGGCACCCTATAAATAAAAATCTCTCTTGTTCTCAGTTTTCTCTTCTCGTTCATCATCTTTCTCAACATACTAATAATTATGCGTACAATGGTTTGTATATATGTAGATACAATGAGACATACAGGAGTAGGAGTGAGAGTCCTGTGTAAATGGATTTCCAATCATATAAGTTGGTTATTTTTAGTTTTATTTTCCTATCCAAATTTTATCACAAAAAAATCAACTTTAATCCACAATACTAAAATCTAATTAATTATATAAATCTCTAAAAATGCGGGGTATTACATGATATAACTTATATCAACACATGCTAATGGGAACATAACTGTATATATATATATATATATATATATATATATATATATATATATATATTATTTTTTTTTTTTTTTTTTTTGGGTGGGTGGGTTGGGGTATAGGATCATATATAACATCACATTTTATAAGGACAAAGTTTGGCTACTGAACCATGTGTAGCAGCTCCTACTGAAAAGTGATGTGGCACAATTTATGGCTATCACATGTCCTACACTGCAGAAAAAACATGCTACTCATTCACTTACTCTAATTCCCTTCTCTCAATTTTTACATTAGGACTAAAATAGCCTCAACCCCCCCACCTCTAACCTCATCTCCCTAAGTCTCTCCTCTTCTCCATTCTCTCGATCTGTACAAAGCCAAAGTCATCCCTCTCCTTCTCTCTCAACCTTCCCAAGAGTAAAAAATAACAAAAAAACATCAATAACAAGAAAAAAAAGGGGGGGGGGGGGGGGGAGGGATTATCCTTGTTTATGCTTTATCCCAGTGGAGTTATAGAAAGCTAATAATTAAAATTTAACTTCAAACCCAAAAAATTGAAGAAACATGGGGTTGGTGAAATAGCTCAAATCTCATCCAAAAATGAAAGAGAAATGGAGGTTGGGGCTGTTAATTAATGCGGATTTGGGGAGTTTAGTGGTCATTAAGATGCAGAAGATGAACATGGCGTGGGTTGTGAAAATGGGAGAAGCCAGCCCAAGTTGGCAGTGGCCATCACGTTGGCGATGAAGATCTGAATCCCTTCCGTCCCACCGCCATCGATGTTGACAATCTGAATCCCTACTTCGGTAATGAATATGAACATGGTGCGGGTATTTTGGTCTTAAAGATAAAAAAGAAAAGAGCCTTTACATGGTTGAGGTTCTTTGGCTTTAAAATTCATGTGCTTAGCATGTGTGTTTCAACACATGTCAATTAACCATTGGGCCACATAGATTTTCAGTAGGAGTTGCTACATATGGGTTCAGTAGCCAAGCTTTGTCCATTTTATAAAGCCTAGCGCTTTGCATAAGATAACCCCCTATCCCACCACCATAATTCTTTATGAGGTGAAACGTTAAGCCTTAACTCTATGTTTAGTATGAGGGATTTGTGGGAGGATGGAAGGGGGAAGAGGGAAAAGTGGAGGGAAAGTAGTTAAGGGGAGTGTTTGGTAGGAAGGAAAGGGAGAATGAAGGAAAGAGGAGGGGGGAAAGTGAATCTCCCCAAGTCACTATTTTTCTCATCCCTCCAATTTTGAGGGGAAAGGTGGAGGGAAAGAATGGTTTTTGTTAAAATCACCATATTATCCTCACATTTTCTTGACATTTTTTTTTGCATATAAGGGTAGAAAAGTAAAATTATACTTTTTAATATTTATCAATCCATCCTACCAAACGAACAAAATAAGAAAAAGAGGAAAGAAGAAAACTATCATTTCATTCATCATAACAAACACACACGATAGGGAAAAGGGCTTCATTTCTCAGGGATGAAAAGTCCATCCTTCTTACATTTCTTTCCTCCCACTTTTCTATCCTCTCTACCAAACATAGCAGTAAGAAGCATGAAAATTAAAAATTGAAACCTCATGAAACTTGAGAGATTTTTACAAAAAGGAAAATTCTTAAATAACAGTCAAATCATAATCACAAAAAAAAACAAATTGACAATGTGAAAAAAAATCTATTTTTCTTTATTTTATCTATACTACTATATAAAGCGAATTTTTTTTATAGTTGAATTGTATTTGAAAATATTAAAATACTCTTATAAGTTAATAAAATTAAAAGACCATTTATAAAATTAAAAAATGATTTAATAATTTTACTAATTTTAAAAAACCTACAATAACCTATTTTTTCTTAATTTTCTTTCACATACATATAACTTAAAAACTTAAAACTAACCTGATAATTTCACTAATGAGGCAAAAACTCGAAGAAAATGCGATGCGTGCGGTGGATTACTACTGCGCATAATTTGACTCCTGACTCCCATTGCTAACCTGTCGTACTAAAAGATCCCTTTACTAGAGTCGAACCAAAGTGGCTGCACGAAAAGCTCAACAAGAGGTTTGTTTTTTAAGGCAAAGTACTAAAAGATTCCTTTACTGGAGTTGAACCAAAGTGATTGTACGGAAAGCTCAACAAGGCATATTTTTAAGGCAAAGTGTTAAAAGATTCACTTACTAGAGTCGAAGCAAAGTGGTTGCACGAAAAGCTCAACAAGGGATATTTTTAGGGAAAATTCCCCATTGCCATGGAATTGCCTCATAAGGATGTTTTGACTATCAACTTGTTTTTGTTTCCAGTAGTTTATAATAAAATCAATAGTTAGTTTGTTGAGGTAATTCTTTTGAAACAATTCCATGGAAACATGGAATCAATCTGTAATTCCCCCCCCCCTTTTTTTTTTCTTTTTTTTTTTTTGTTTAAGACAAAGTACTAAATTTTTTTAAGGCAAAGCGTAAGCGACATAGTTTCTAGGACGGTCCGAACAAGTCAATCTAACTCATGTCGTTGGAACCTAATTCGAAGACTCCAAGAAAGAAAAAGAGTACTTAAAAAACAAAGAAAAATTCTGATTCGTTCCTTCACCTTGATGCTCACGAAAACAATGACAGACCACAAGTGACGCCCCCCTACTCTACGGACGAATAAAAGCCATATAGGTGTGATCAGACCCTCAGACATGACAAGACACAGATGGTCTTACCCTTCATGCTTAAGCTTGAACCTGCTTTACACATGAGAAGGCTTTCTTTAGGCGAAACTCAGGCGTGGAACTTTCGTACCACCAAGGGTGGTTTTGTGATAAAATGTATTGTATAAGAGATCAATTAGTCAACTGTTTGAGTCTCCTAGCATGATTGTGTATTTATTTTCTATAGTTTTACTTATGTACTGGAGTTATTAATTTTTAGTGAGAGTAAGATAAAGTTATCATTCAACTCAATTGTTTTGAGAGAATATTTGTATTTGTAATTTTTTTTATTTTTGGATCGAGACCTTAATTGTCATTAGTTTCTCAACTGATAAATAATTATTATGATCACATTCAAGTAGAGTTATTATGACTAATTGCCTTATTTATATCTTTTTTGCTTATAAAAATATTGCCTTTTTGCGTATACTCATCGTCTAAACACCAATATAGTTTTTTTTTCTTTTTTCTTTTTTTTTTTGGAGAAACAATACCAAACATAGTTATACATTATAAAATACAATAATAATTAAGAGTATGACTAACCCACGAGGGTAGTTCATATGGCAAAAAACTACAATTTACGAATTTTAGGCTCCAAGTTTGAGTCTATGTTCCCTAACTATTGAATGCACGGGCTTGTGCACCCAACTCCTGGATACATACGGTTCTAAGTCGACACAAGAGCCCATTTGGGTAAGTTTCTATTTCTTTTCTTATTTTTTTCTTTTTTACTTTTAAAAGTAAGTAAATGAAGGGGTTTTTTTTTTTTCTCAAAACATTCATTTTTTTTCATTTTTTTTTTAACTTTTAAAAGTAAAAAACAAAAATGTAGAAGTTTACCCAAAAAGAAGATAATTTATATACCTACTTCCTCTATCACTTCCTTTCTATATATATTCTTTCCATTCCATTTTGTTTGAACACTTTAACCAAAGACATATATACATTTCTCCTATCAATTGACGAGAAAAAATAAATAAATAAAAAAGTGATGCATTTAGTGCATTGCCAAGTGGCCCCATGTTACTCAATTATTTTAGCTTTCTAATTTTACCCTTATGCTATTTGATAATTGATATAATAATAATAATTTTAAATATAATAAAAGATGTTTTGAAAAAATAAAATAATTATTTATTTTGATTTTTGGTTTTTTCGGGTTGTAAAATTTTAGCTTTATATTTTAATATTTTTAAGGGTAAATTGCAAATAGCCCTTTGAAGTATAGGGGATCAGCAGAAAACCCTTGATGTTCAAAATCAAACAATATTCCTTCCAAATGATCAAAATCAAGTAGTTTTTAAAATGACTATAGGGAACATTGTTTGATTTTGAACATCAAGGAGTTTTCTGCTGACTCCCATACTTCAGGGGATTATCTATAATTTACCCTATTTTTAAATCCTTTTATTCATTGTAAGGAAAATGTTATTGGACTTCCATTAATAGTCCTCTTAAACATTTTTCATGATGTGTTATGAAAAAAGATTGGGAGAGCAATCTCGATGTAAAACTTTTTACTCTTACATCTCTTAATATCTTTTTATAAGAATAATATTTCGCTAATCCAACCATTGGATTAGGTTCTTTATTCATGCACGTCATGCATAACAAATTTCAAGTAAATCGGATATTAGGAGCTATGTCATTCATAAAATGCCCAAAATTATAATTTTATTTATATAAAAAAAAGTGAGTTTACGAATCAAACACTTCTAGATATCAGATTTGCTTAAAATTCAGCATGCATGATGTGCATGAATAGATAACCTAATCCAACGGTTGGATTGTTGAAATATTATTCTTAGAAAAAGATTTTGAGAAGTATAAGGGTATAAAGTTTTACACCGAATGTAAATAAATCCCTCCCTCTCTCTATATATATATTCACCTTTCTTTTTTTACATACAAATTTCCTCGTTTTGTCCTCGTTTATATATATATATATATATATATATATATACACAAATTTCTTTTCATAATTTTATTTTGCTCTTTCCTCATTGTAATGATTCTTTTCATTTATTTTATATATCAGCAATGCCATATAGCCTAATTTTTTTTTATCCAAATCTACTTACTCAAATGAGGTGGTAACCTAATAAATCAATTTTTAAATTTTTTTGTTTCGGCAAATCAATTAAAAATTTAGTTGAACAAAATAATTGTCTCTAATGAGAAAATCTGATAACTACGACATTATTTGTGTTAGATGAATGTGTTGGACTAATGAGTTATACGCATTTAACATGAAAGTTATCATCCAAGAAGGATATTTAGGGAATTTTAAAAAAATTGAGCTATCACATCACTTTTTTTAAAAAAAGAGCTAATCGATGACTATTAGAGAAAGAGTATTAGTGTCATTTTAGAAATGTGAGGAAATTTATCTATAATTGCCGGATATTAGAACGGTCTTAATATAATTTACTCTTTATTTTTTTTATTATTTTCATATTTTGCAACATAACGGCGTCAATAATGCAAAAAAGAATATTTGGATGACTGTGACAGAACTACTACGATTGTTGTCTAACATCAACAAAAAAAAAAAAAGAAAAAAAATCATTTGGATGATGTGACAGAATTATGATTGTTAGATTTGATTGACGCATTATGAACGATGAAATGGCCGGAACTGGTGGGAACCGGAAGGCAAATAGAGAGGGTTGAAAGAGCGTGGGTGAAACAGTTGGAAAAAATAGCAAAAACAAAAAACAAAGAGGACATGTATACCCTTTTGATTGCCTTGTTTACTCCGTACATCAGTACGTTTTTAGTTACTTGATACAAAAGAAAAAGCTTGCACAGCGGTCGATTCCATTCCCTCTGGAGTTCTCCAGCAAATGAAATGAAACACTATATATTCCCCTAGGAAGTCGTTCAACTTCAACAAACCCTCTCCTCCTCCATCGATACCCATTTCCCCACAGAAAAAAAAAATAAATTTGAAGCTTCAAACGCCTCTCTCTCTCTCTCTCTCTCTGAGAAAATGGGTTCACGAGGAAAGTACAGTGCTTCACAGAAAACAGAATCTCCCCACTCCAATCTCAACAGCTCTGATAATGAAGAAGACTCACTCCCACTCACAATCTATCACGAACAACAACCCCCTCTGTCAAAAAATCAAGCACCCCTTGTGTCCTCCTACAACGACCACATCCGTCCCCTCCTTGACGCCGTCGATAAGCTCCGTCAACTGATGGTGATGAAAGAAGGCATACAGCTTCCGACCATAGTCGTCGTCGGCGACCAATCCTCCGGCAAGTCTAGCGTTCTTGAGTCCCTCGCCGGCATTAGCCTTCCTCGCGGCCAGGGAATCTGCACCAGAGTACCTCTCATAATGAGACTGCAACACCACCCAGCTTCTCAAACAGAGCTTTACTTGGAGTTTAATGGCAAAACGGTTCCAACGGATGAAACCCGCGTTGCAGAATCCATTGTTACTGCCACCGATGAGATTGCAGGCAGTGGAAAGGGAATTTCTGACACCCCTTTAACTCTTGTTGTGAAAAAGAACGGTGTTCCTGATCTTACTATGGTTGATCTGCCTGGCATCACCAGAGTCCCTGTTCATGGCCAACCAGAGGATATATATGAGCAAATTTCGGCCATCATAATGGAGTATATACGCCCTGAGGAGAGTATAATCCTCAATGTTCTATCAGCAACGGTTGATTTTCCTACTTGTGAATCGATTCGCATGTCTCAGCGCGTCGACAAGACCGGCGAGAGGACTCTGGCGGTGGTTACAAAGGCGGACAAAGCGCCCGAAGGTCTGCTAGAGAAAGTCACTGCAGACGATGTGAACATTGGGCTTGGCTATGTCTGTGTGAGGAATCGTATTGGTGATGAGTCCTACGAAGAAGCAAGAGAAGAGGAAGCTAGACTGTTTGAAACTCATCCACTTCTCTCTAAGATCAATAAATCCATTGTGGGTATTCCAGTTTTGGCGAAGAAATTGGTGCAAATCCAAGCAACCAGCATAAGGAAATGCTTGCCGGAGATTGTAAGCAAGATCAATGAGAAGCTGAATGCAAAGGCAGCAGAGCTTAGCAAAATGCCTCGGGTTCTGTCCTCTGATGCAGAAGCCATGACTGCTTTCATGCGAATTATGAGTTCTTCGAAAGAATCGCTGAGGAAAATCCTTTTGAGAGGAGAATTTGATGAATACCCACAGGAAAAGGAAATGCATTGCACCGCTCGGTTGGCTGAGATGCTCAAGAAATACTCTGATGAGCTTCAATCGAATCGTTTTGAAAAAGCCCAAAATAAGGAGAACTTTCTCATGGAGGAAATCGAAGTTTTGGAGGAGGCTAAAGCGATTGCTCTCCCAAATTTCCTTCCTCGCACTGCCTTCCTCACAATCCTGCAGAAGAAAGTGAATGAGATATCAAAAACCCCCATTGATTTTATGGGTGAAGTGTGGAATTACATTGAGGGTGTGTTGATTAGCGTGCTGATGCATCATTCTGAAGGCTACCCTCAGCTTCAGAAATCTACAACAAGAGCAGCCCGCAATCTTATTGCCAAGATGAAGGAACATTCAGATGATCGAATAAAGGAGATTGTGGAGATGGAAGAGCTGACAGATTACACTTGTAATCCAGAATACATGGCCGAATGGGGTAAGCTCATGACCCAACAAGCCTTCGTTGTGGATGTCATAACTAATGGGTTTATGCGATCTAGGATAAATGTAGAAGGTTTTGGGGAGATAGAATGTTGTCACCTTAGGCAATATCAGGATGTTCTACAGCCAGCTTTTGACCTGAAAATGAGAATGACTGCTTATTGGAAGATTGTTTTGAGGAGGCTTGTTGATTCGATAGCCTTGCATTTGCTGCATGGGCTTCGAAATTTGGTGAACAAGGAAATGGAGACAGAGATTGTGGAAGAGTTGATGGCTTATGGTGGTGGGATCGGACGTATGTTGGAGGAATCGCCGTGGGTTGCTATGGAGCGCGAGAGGCTGAACAAGAGCATCAATTTGCTGAAGGAGTCCAAGGATGTTGTGGCCAAGATCATGGACAAAATTGATTGGGAAATGATTTTTTAGTGACCACTTCCCGCTGGAAAACCAAACAAAGGAGGTTGATTCTTTTGATGAACAAAAGGAGGTTGGTTCGTTGGTTGCAGTACCCCAAGCACCCCCACCTGTGGCTGTGGATTATAGTTGGGCTCCTCGTGGCTATTAAGCTAAGTGTATAACAAATAAATGAAAATTGATTATCTATATATATATATAGATACATATATGATGTTATTAAAGACATGTATCTATGTGTCTATATATATGTTTATGTTTATATATTTGTATTATATGTTTATATATTTGTATTCATGTGTCCATGTATTTGTATTTCTATATCTATATTTTTTTAAATTAACTATTATACATGACATAATATGAGTAGAAAGGAAGAGGAGTAGTTATTCCTCCACTGTGAGGAGCCAAGTATTGTTCCCACCTGCGGCACAGAAACTTCCATGAAACCATTGCATGTGCAATCATCGAATCACACCCAACCAAGTAAAGTGGCTCAGGGTGATTACTGATTTAGTCAGTGTTTGTGTTGCTTTTGGTTTTCCCTTAGTTGTGTGGTTATGTCACCGGTTTTTGTTGGAGTTTGCCTATGATTTTTTAATTTTGTTTTGCTTGGTTGGCTGCTATATGCATTTTAATGAATGAATGAGAACCGTATGATGCCATTTTATGGTAGTGCTTTTTTGGCTCTGCTGAATTGAGTATCGTCAAGAGCTGCACTTGTCAATGTGCATTTTAGTTTTTTTCCAGCTCCATCATTGTAGGCATGATCACAGACCAAGACACGACTTTTTCCTTGGGGGCCCAAGATGGATGTTCCGAATTGGAATAATTACTTATTTATTACTCTCTATTACATTCAGAATGCATCTCAATTTTTATTAAAATTTATTTATTCTAAATATAATAAATATAAACAATTTATTTATGCATTACAGTGAGTGAAAATATTTAATATCTGAATACGAGCTTCTTTAGAAAATTATAGAAAATATATGTCTCCATGGAGAAATGAAAAAGAGGAGAAGTGAAAAAGAGGAGGGACATCACCATGAGCATGAGGTAACAACGGCCAAATAAAACAAAGGAGAACGTTAAAACGGGCGGAACGTGAATTAGTGAGACCCAAGCACTTTTGTTTTTGTTTGTGTTTTAATTTTATATTTTATATTTTTATACTTTATAATTATTTTTATAAAATATTAGGAGGTTCAATTCTGAAATGGATGTGCACCACTGACTAATCACATAAAGCCTTCTGTACCACATGCACAGAGGCCAATCCAGGAATTTATGTTAGCAGGGCAACTTTGTTTGGATGTTACTGTGTTGGTTATTTTTATTTTTTTAAACTCTATAAATTAAATAATCATTTGAAGTAGCCTTCTATATACGATAAAAATTAACAAGAACAAAGAAAGTTTTTTGAACTTAATAATTGATACAAATTAAAAACTTAAATATTCTTTGATAATATTTCCTTCTTTTTTTTTTTTTTCATGAAGTAATGTATGTATTAAACTAAAAAGGTGCATAGCCCAAGGACAAGAGACATATACAAACACTAACCAAGAGCCCTAACTAAAACTTTAGGGACTTCACAAAAGAAATTAAAAAAAACTTACTAATATTAGTGTACGTGACAACAAAACCATAAAAAAAGAGTCATTACAAATGACGACTTGAGGCCAAAATCGAAATTTTCACCCCATCAAAAGTTTTTACGTTCCTACTTTCACAATTGTCTCCGACGAGTCTTCATGTTTTGAAAGTGCTGAATGATAATCTCATTATCAATATTATCAAAAATATCTTTTTTAATATATACAACCAAATTATTATTTATCCATTCATCTCCTATTCAGTTACGCAATCGACTCTTACAATTTTCATAGCAAAAAACACCATCTCCGCTATAATAGTCCCAACGAGTAGAATCAATGTCAATGTCACAAGCAAGTACACTAATGGATATACTATGTTTTTCATAGTTTGAACCATTTTCTGTACTCTTGTTGTGCTAAATATCAATTTACGACAAGGAGTTGAGGATAGTTTTGAAACTTGAGTAACACATGTCACACAAATGGGTCAGAGTTCTTTATATAAAGGAGAAAAAAAAAAGGAAAAAGAAAGGAGTAGGGGGTACAATTATAAAATCAAGGGGGTCAAATTTTTTTTAAAAGGGTCAAGTTTAGAAATACGAAAATATATGTATAGTAAAAAAAAAAAAATTTTGAATGGATGAGGGGGGTCAAGTGTCCCCTCTGGCACCCCCTTCCCTCCGCCCTGCACATGCACTAGGCAATTACAAGACAAAGTCCGTAAGGGTGACTATGAGGGAAAGTGGCGATTGACGAGAGTTAACAAGAGGCCCAAGGAATACTTGGTTTACGTGTATTTGTCTCACCTTCCTTTATTTGTTACTCTTTTCTAAGCTATGGTTATCCAATCATCTCTTTCATTCAATTAATATTTGTAGAATCCATTGTCCTTCTATTTCCCATCTTCATATTTTCCTTGTCTAGTAAGAATGTTTTACTTTGAAAAATCACATTCTTTAAAAACCTACTTAAATGCATTCACGCCAATTATCCATCACAAACCGTGGTTTTGCGACACTTTTGCCCTAGTTTGTGACGTTTGGGATGGTTGCAAAAGCCTTCATTTTTTGTAGTTAATCTATCATTTTTTGGTATTTCCATTTTACCATATTATTGCAGAACGAAAGTAGTAGTATTTTCTTAAGTAAATTCACTACATTCCTAGCAAGGAAAAAAAAAAAAAGAAGGAATAAGTTCACTAGTCACTACATGGGTACTCTTAGAGGAAAATTTCCGGATAAGCTACTAGGCAACCGCTCGCAGAGGTTGCCGGTAAAAGAATAATAATAATAATGATAACAACAATAATTAAAGTTTTGGTAAAAGAATGACCTCATCCTATGTGAAATTAATTACATCATTAAGCCTAATATTTTGGTAATATGATAATATTGCTAAAAATCATAAAGTTTTGGTGGTGATGATAATAGTGATAAATGTTATAATAACAATAATAACGATAATAGTAACAACAATAAAAATAATAATAATAATAATAATGATAACAACAATAATAAAAATAATACTCCGTAATAATAATCATGATAATATAAGGATAATAATAATAGTTATATAAATCAATTAATAATTGGGGTGGCAAGTGTCTGGGTTATCACATTCTACCGCCCTTAAAGAGGATTCCGTCCTTAAAATCATTGTATCTCAGTTATTGAAAAGTTGTGGGTATTTCTTCTGCATTTATGACTCTAACTCTTACAAAGCCTCATTCTCATCATGATGATTCTACTGTACCTTTGTCAAAACAACTTCTTTATGACTTAACGTCAGTCCAAAATACTAATCAGCTTCTCAACATACATGGTAGCCTTATCTATGGTGATATCACTGAAATCAATATAATGAGTGGTGTCATGCATGTGGTGTCATGCACGTATTTCCTTAGCATCGACACAAGGAACACCTAATTGCTCTAGTGGCAATTCTAGCCGATATGCCACTTTACCAATCTTTTCTAAGATCTTAAATGGTCTGATGAAACATGGCGATAATTTCCCCTTTTTTTCCCTTCCAAAATGTGTAACTCCTCGAATAAAAGATAGTTTTAACAAAAATTGATCTCCTAACTTCAAATTCCAAATCCCTTCTTCATTGATCTGCGGAACTCTTTTATTAACTCTATGTTCTCTATAATCACCCTTTGATAATCGCAATATTCTCATAAATTTCTTGAACTAACTCAAGTCCTAACAATTGGATCTTTATCTCCTACTTTGCCTAACAAGGAATCGATCAACGTAGTCTACCATATGAAGTTTCAAAAGGAGATATACTAATACTGGATATATAACTGTTATTATATGCAACTCCATAAATGGAAGACGAGTTTCCCTTGTACCTTCAAAGTTGATTACACACGCTCACAACATGTCTTCTATAATCTAGTTCACACGTTTCGTCTGTCCATCAATTTGAGGATGAAACGCTATGCTTAGATGTAGAGGCATTTTAAGTGCCTTTTACAACTCTCCCAAAGTTTTGATGTGAATCGCACATCTCGATCTTATGAATATGGGAACACCGTGAAGCCAAACCACTTCCTCAATGTACATTATGCTCAACTTTCCAATAGGATAAGAATACAATAGGGAATAAATTTGTTGACTTTGTAAGACGATCGAGTACTACCCAAATCGCATTACGTCCTTTTTCTTTTTTCTTTTTTTGAAGTAAAATGTGTAATTGCATCATGTCCTTACTTTGACCTAGGTAGTTTAATGACAAAATTTATAGTCACATGTTCCCATTTCCATCCTGCTATAGGTACTGGTTAAAGAAGACCAGGTGGTTGTTGTCGCTTTGGTTTTAACCTGTTGACACATGAAGCATTTCCTCATGAATTTGAACTACATCTTCGTTCAGACCTTCCCATCAAAATTGCCTTCTAAAATCTTTATACATTTTTGTACTCCCTGGGTGCACGATAAATCCTAAAAGATACACTTGTTGTAGAATTTCATTCTTTATATCAATGGCATTAGGTACGCAAAGTTGTCCTCAAAATCTCAATCCACCATCCCTTCCAATGACCCATTCAGCAGGCATCTTCTCCTTCATCTTGTCAAACCATTTCTGAAATTCTACTATGGCAAACAAGTATGACTCTATATTCTTGTGGTTGACGACTTAGAGCATCTGTAACCATATTGGCTTTGTTGACGTGGTATTGAAGTGTAAAGTCATAACTCTTAAGGGTTCCATCCATCTTCGCTGTTTCATATTCAAATATTTTTGAGATATTTCAAAAGATTGAATTCCTCACCATAAAGATAATACCTCCATACCTTCAGAGCAAATACTATTGCTGCCAGCTCCAAATCGTGAGTCAGATGGTTAAGTTTATGTGGCTTAGGTTGTTGCAAAACATAGGCAACCACTTTGTTTTCTTGTATTAACACATATCCTAAGCTTGAGGCATCATTATAAATAGTAAATCTAATCTCATTCTTTGGGATAGTGAGAACTAGTGCTAATGTCAATTTCTGTTTTAGGTTCTTGTTCACACTAAAAAAAGTTGCGTGAGCGTGCCAAGGCTTGAAAGCCTAAATATCGTGTGACCACGACCCCTTAGCACCTCCTAGGTCGTCCGTTGGCCTCAAATGCCTATTTAGTCACTGATGTAATTAAAATTGAGAAATTAAAAGTATTAGGCGATTGACGAGAGATAAGGGTTCCTCTCTCTTAAGCCTAATATGAATGTCTAAAAAGAAATAAAATGAACAAGAGTAGTGATTGAAAGTAAACTTACAAACACTAAGGATCATTGAAAGCAAACTTAACGAATTACGACGAGCAACAAGAGTTCACGAATACAACTTAAAAGCAAATTGCAATAAGAGGATTGGAAAGTAGAGAGAGATTTGAAAGTAATCTAAACTACTCCTAATTTAGATAGAATCCTATGAAGGATGGTGGTTGTGGAATCCTCTTTCGGTTTTCACTTGTGCCATGTATAGATGTTGGAAGTGCTTCATTAATTGCTGAATTTATGCTGCACATGCTTGAATTAGTGGGCTACCCCACTTCCTTGATTTTTGCTTGAGCGGTGCCATGTTGGATGTAGTAGTGGGTAGTTACAACTTCCATGATCTCCACTTCCTTTTTTTTTGCTGGAGTGGTTAGTTACCACTAAAATCATATAAAACATATGTGATAAATAAAAGGGGAAATTAGCAATTACCCCTATTAGGTGACTGCTTTTAACCAAAACCCCACCTTAAAAATTTTTAACTTCAGAACCCCTTTTTTTAGTATACCAATTAGTTATAAGGAAATATTTTCTTGAAAATTCCCATATTGACCTTTTATACCCCCAAGCTTAACATTCTCACATTCTCCTATTCTCCCGTTCTTCTTCTCTCCACATTCTCTGCCTTTTTCCCACCGTTCCCACCAGCGATTAAGGTCCGACCAACAGATTGGACGGCTATTCGACTTCCAGCACACAAGCAACACCGGCGACGACACCATCCAGCCACAGCGGCGAACCATGACTTGCACAACGGTTCCCACAGGTGATCAAGCTCTAACCATCAAATCTGACGGCTATTCGACTAGATCTATCACCTTCACCCATGGGTATCTTCTTCGTATTCTTCTTCTGATTATTTCTTTTTATTTTCTTTTCTTTTTTCACCTTTTCCCACTAGATCTATCACCATGGGCGAAAATCAGCCATGGTTTTTTCTCCATTTCTGATACCAACAGGAGATCAAGCTGCAACCACCAAATCTGACGGCTATTCGACTTCCTGCACACGATCGACACCGGTGACAACACCATCCAGTCACGGCGGCAAACCATAACATGTACACCAGTGACGAACCAGATTGCTTTCATTTTCTTCTCTCTCTCTCTTTCCCCCTTCACCCATGGGTATCTTCTTTGTCTTCTTCTTCTTATTGTTTCCTTTTATTTTATTTTCTTTTTTCACTTTTTCCCACTAGATCTATCACCATGGGCGAAAATCAGCCATGGTTTTCTTCTCCCTTTTCTTATTCCAACAGTATGTTGTCACTATTGCACACTATTTTGTAACAATATGATTTGTAGTTGTGTTTTTTTAATATGGAACAGTATGTTGTTACTGAGTTGCATTTTCGAGTTAGTACGTCTGATAGCATGTTTTTGTTTCACCAAGGGTATCAAGTTACTATCTATGGTACTGTTTTTGAATATGTATACCTTGGAATTCATATTTTTTGTTTCAAATAGTATGATGGTACTGTTACCTATTGTTAATTGGAATTCATATTCTAACAGTATGTTGATACTATTGCACACTATTTTTTGTAATAGTGCGATTGTAGGTATGTTTTTTTAATATGGAACAGTATGCTGTTACTGTGTAAGAAGTAGAAGAAGAAGAAGAATAAGAAGAATGGGAGGGGAGGCATTCGGCTATAGTACCAGATCTGAAAAACCAGACCTTCCTATCCAAACTGGACCTTCTCCGACCACTGTCCCTCCATGGATGTCGTCTTCTTGTTCTTGTTCTTCTTTTCACCTCCAAACCTTGAAACGTTGCTTCATACGTTGCTATGTATAAACATTTGAAAAGTTTATTTGCTTCGGTATATTTTTCTATATTTGTCGTTGGAAACAATGGAGGAAAAATCCCTAATTTTCGGGTTGGGGAGTTAAATGGCACGGTTGTAATATTTTGGAAGTTTTAAAATCAGGGGTGTTTTAGTCCGTACGGTACCAAAAGGGGGTTTCACAAAACGTAATTTGTTTTGGGGTCTATTGTAAAAGGAATATTATACATAGGGGTTATGACCAAAATTCCCTAAATAAAAATCAGCACTTCCTTACTTCTTTTTTGACCAAGTCAAACCACACATGCTCTCAACTAATTAACCATAATTGGCCACATGGCATATTCCCATTGGCTTTTCACTAATTACCAAAAATGCTATTTTTAGGTGGAAACAGTTCTAAAAGGCATATTTGCCATTATCATCCTAAATGAACTTCACATCCTTTCGAGTCAGACGAATCAACGGTGTGGCAATTCAGAAAAGCCCTTAATAAATATTCTATAATAACCAGTTAATTTGAGAAATTTTTTTTACTTCTATTGGTGTTGCAGGCGGCGTCCACTTCCAAACTGCTTCCATTTTTGTTGGATCCACATAATTCCTTGCTTTGAGACCACATGCCCCAAATTTTGGATTTGAACCAAAACGCATATTTCTCAAACTTAGCATACAATTTATAATCCCTTAAGATTTGCTATGCAGTGTGTAGATACTGTTCATGCTCTTCCTTTGATTTTGAATAAATCAAAATATCATCAATAAACACAATGACAAATTGATCTAAGTAGTGTGGTCGAAAAACTTAATTCATCAAATTCGTAAATACTGCTGGTAAATTTGTTAATATAAAAGGCATAACAAAGAACTCGAAATGCCTATATCACGTACTAAATGACGTCTTCGAAACATATTCTTTTCTTATCAGCAACTGATGTAGCTTGACTTCAAATCGATCTTCGGGAAAACCGTGGCTCTTTGGAGTTGATCGAATAAATTGTCAATCTGTGGTAGAGGATACTTATTTTTTATTGTGACTTTATTGAGTTTTCAATTATCGATGCACATTCGGAATGATCAGTCCTTCTTCACAAGCAATACCGATACTCCCCACGATGACGAGCTGGGTTAAATAAAACCTTTTTCCTTAATTCTTGGATTTGGTTCTTCAATTCTTGCATTTCCATTAACGCTATGCAATAGTCTTAAAAGAGGTGTGTGTGCATATGGTCCTGTAACAATTTAGAGGATGAGATTATCTGTTAATGAGTTATATAGCCCTTATAGGTGGGATTTTAGAGTTACGGGAACATTCTTGATAGACTCACCTATATTACTATAATACTATGGAAATGAGGTCGCTTCCTATGAGAATTAGGCTAATTCTCTTAAACGCTCATAAAAGTTGGGATTAAGCAAATGGCTGTAATGTCCTAGCTTATGAAATTTGTATGGAGACACTATAAATGACATGTGTGTGATGTGTTCTACGTATCCTCAAGCAATCTTAGTTTCAAGGCTTAGTCTATGTAAACACCATGTCCTAAACCACGCTACTCGAGAGTATGCTAACTAACCAACAAGGGTTAGTGCAAAGAGGAGTCACCACCCAATTATGGTTTCGGGAACCAATTGACCCTTGCGGGTTCTGCCTCGTCATAACCAGAGATTCCATCTTCGGTTTAGAGTTAAGGTACACCGTCGGGAAGATGTTGGGCACCAGACAATGCCCAGTTGGAAACCGACTCTCACATATATTCATTGGCTATAATTAAACATGTACTCAAATAGGTTCAACCCTAAAACATGCAACAATTTATGGTAATGTGCATAATATGGAATATAATCAAATAAATAAATAAATAAATAAAATAAAAAGGAACAATTAATAAGCAAATAAACAAATAAAGGAAACATTAATTAAAGAAGGAATCTACTACAAATAAAATAGGGAAACACATAAACATGGAAATATGTTGTTATATAAATAAAAGAAAATGGAAATAAAGAAAAAGGAAACTAATCAACTAGGAAAGACATACTTACCTCTTGTGTGTGTACGCAGCCATGGGGGTTGCCTGTCTACCGAGAGAACTGAGAAAATATGAAGTGAAAATAAAAAGAATAAACATATAAACAAAAAGTAAGATAAACCCTAAATCATGCAAAAATAAAATGAAAAATGTCAAATCGAAATATAAGAATAATAAGAAAAGAAGAAAATGATAACTAAAAATAAATATTTATGAAGGCATAATACAAATTAATAAATCCTAGACCTAACATGATCATGCTTCAACCTAACCCTCAAACTACATATTCAAATATGGGACAAAATATAAAAATTAAGTAAATAAAGTGATCTTAATTGAACAAGAAATAGAAAGCAAACCAGAAATTTCGTTCAACAGTGATTTTGACTTTGAAAACGTTAGAATTAGCAAATCTCCGTTAGAATCAAATTCGTAGAGATTTGAATGATCTATCCAAAAAGTCTAGAATCATCTCAATCTGACTTCGGACCGAAAAGTTATGATTAAAATACGAAATTGGTTTTTTTCCCTCGGGTTGTTTGTTGGTTCAAAACGAATTCAATAAAATTGTCTCTCTCAAGAAAATAAATTACAGTAGCTATAGTTGATGGAAGATGGAAGGAGTTTGACCAACTCCATTTTTTCCGGCACCCTCTCTCTCTCTTCTCTGATCCATCCACTTCTTCCCTTCTCAACCGACGGCGAATGTGGAGTTCACCTGTGGAACACCAACCCATGGTGGTTCAGATATGAAAACTATCACATAAAACCACCCACAAAAATCATCACAATTACAGCAGAAATAGAAGACGAAGCAACAGTAGCAGCGACTATGGCTGCCAAATGAAACCCCCAAGATTCCTAATACCATCCTCTCCACTACGATCGAACGCTGACCCAAGATCGAGATCACAATGATGGAGGAAAATGACAGCGGTAATGGGATTCATCGTTGCCGTCGTCATCATCACGGGAGGAAAATGGGAATTGATTAAGATCCGCCCTGGCTTCTCTCATCACCGTCGAGGGTTCTTTGTGGGTTTCAATTGCACCGCAAATCCACTATCCCTAGACTATGGTGATGATGATGGATCCGCCATGGCTTTTCCCACCATCGTTGAGGGTTCTCTATAGGTTTCAATTGCACCGCCGATCCACCATCCCTAGACCATGGTGATGATGATGGTGTTTATGTAGGGGTTTCAAACTATAGATGAGAAGGAAAAGGATGAAAATTTGAAGGAAAAGCTAGGGTTGTGTTAATGGTATATTGGGATGGGTTAACACCACCACTGCAAATCTCAATCGCTACACCGGGGTTCTTCAGATCTGGTTTAGTTTGCCATCACCTGCCATGGGTTGAGACGCCTTAGTCTCGCTGAGTTGCCGACGGCGCCAGAGGACCGTGACCCTAGACCCGATCTGAGTAGCAGATGCTGGCTGCTGGCGACAGCACAGGAGGATGGTGACCCCAGACCCGAGTAGCAGATGCCAGCTGCTGCTGCCCCAGTGACAAACATGGGGTGATAGGGGTTTGGGTTGACAGAGAGAGCGAGAGAGGAGGCATTTTTGACAATTACCGATGTTAATTGTTAACGGTGTTACGTACGTAGCACGTGACAAATTTTCATCAATTTCCATTAACAGTGAGTGATGGTGTGCCATATTGAAAAAAATTAAAATATACGAAAGGCACATAGGTAAAATTAAAATATAAGGGTGTTATCTGCTAACCTCCCAAATTTCAGGAGGTTTTCTACAATTTACCATTTTTTGTATTAGATAAAGTGTGTGTTCGGTGGAGTTTCTATTTCTCTAGTAGCACAAACTAAGAGAAAAGACAACAAGGCTGGGCTGTTGTATCTTGGAGATAGCGTATTAGTACAAGCTACTACACCAGAATAAATTCATAGTGGCGCGAACTGTTTTAAAGAGAGCAACTTGGTCCGCGCTTCAACTCAGCCTAATTTTATATACTTCACTATTTTGAGATAAAATCTGTATTTTGTTCCAACAAAAGATGCTCCATTGAGATGAGACAATATGTACAATAACCAAAAAGAAAATGAATAACCATGATTTTGTTTAGTGTTCTCTTTAATTTCCATAATAAGTGTAGACATACAAAAGCAATTTCTACCAGAACGTTAACCAACAAGAGAAGAATAGACTATACATAGATGGGGCGTATAGCCATAAGTCCTGATTAGCATTCTTGTAAGGGATGAAGTCCCACATAAAAAGATTCTTAAGAATCAAGTCCACTATTAGATAAATAGACTAAAATGCCCCCACTAATGCAGCGACTTAACTGAATTGCCCCTTTCGTATGCTATAAACGATTTTTGTTTTAAATTGTAGGTCAAAAGAATCCCTAAAAAAAAAACCGAATATATCATCCTTATAGAATATGGGGTTTTTAATCCCACAATTCGTGTAACTGAAACTACAGCCAAGGAAAGTTTGTACGAATACATCACTCTTCAAATTTATGGCTGAAGGTGTTGTATATTTTGGTATTTCAAAATACTTATTTACTATTGTGTTTCATGTTGTTGGCCCCAAAACACTTTGTCCCACATTAGAAATTTATAAAGCCTTGTCTTATGTTTATATACCTTTATACTCTTTATGTTTGGTTAACATGTGGTAGAGTTTAAGGAGGCCCACGTGCGCACGAGCCGAAGCCCAATTGATTAATTTGCGGGACAGGGGTCCGAAAATTGACTTAGTCGGGTGCGACGCAGGCGTGCGACGTGCGCGCAGGGGGGGTGCAAATCCCAGATATTTGGCTTCGCGTAGGTCTGGCCATTTTTTATCAATTTTGTTATTGGGCTGATCTGACCGTTTATATTCATCAGAAATTTATTTTGATTTAATTTCCCTGATTTTTTTTTTTACTGTTGGTAGATTAAATTTTTGACTGTTACAGATTTTTAATTTTTGACTGTTGCAGATTTTAAACTCTACATGTTGCCATATTTCTGTCCAGATTCATTTGTGGCAGTTTCAAAATTTATTTCGTAAATAAATTTTTAAATTTAATTCTTTGCACCAGTTTCACCTTCTAAACACTATATAAAGGGGTCCTTTTACCCTTTCCAGAACAAACAGCAGCTACTGCTCTCTTCTCCTCTCTCTATATTTTTCGAGTCATTATTTTCAGTTTTGCAGTTCTATATTTTCTAGTTCTGCAATTCTTGTTCTACGAAGGAGTCATCTGAGCTATTCACATCTCTTCGGCATTGCGAGTGCACGCTTGCGAGAGGTGCGACTGTTGTACCTTGGAGAGTAGGCAGCCACTGTCCATCTGCACCGAGCAATTTGTTCCGTGGGGCGCGATCTACTTTTAAGGGCAGTGTTCTCACACGCCTCAGTCCGATAAGTTTCTGCTTTGTTTACTTGTAGCTTCCATATTTTATTTATTTTCCAACATTCTTAAAAGTAGATCATCATGGATGCTGCTAGTATGACTGCTAAAATTCTGCATGATGTTTCTAAGATCGAGCACTTCAATGGTACATTCTTTAAGCGCTGGCAAGAGCGTGTTTACTCTGCTTTGGACATGGTGAACTTGACCCACATACTGACAGACCCTCAACCAAAAGAAGGTACTGAAAAATATGAGGAAGAGCTGAAAAAATGGGAAAACGGTAATAAGGTATGTAGATACACTATACTTAGCACACTGTCTAATAAGATTTATGATATATATTATACCTATAAGACTACTAAGGATATTTGGGAAAGTTTGAAAAAAAAATATGTCCTAGAAGATGCTGGTAATCAGAAATATGCCATAGGGAATTTTGCTAATTTCCAAATGACCGAGGATAGAGATGTATCATCTCAAATCCATGAATTTCATATCCTAGTAAGTGACCTGAAAAATGAAGAAATAGTTTTGCAAGAGTCTTTTCTGGCAGGATTTCTTATTGAAAAATTGCCCG
Organism: Liquidambar formosana; assembly: GCA_039720395.1. Taxonomy (NCBI): domain Eukaryota; kingdom Viridiplantae; phylum Streptophyta; class Magnoliopsida; order Saxifragales; family Altingiaceae; genus Liquidambar; species Liquidambar formosana. The sequence goes on from CM077820.1 coordinate 40,252,784, forward strand.
ACTCTTGGAAAGACTACAAAAATAATTTGAAACACAAAAGAAAACATATGAGTCTTGAAGATGTGATTGTTCACATTCGAATTGAAGAAAAGAATAGGCTTAGAGACAAGACTGAAAAAGCCAAGGAATTAACTTCCAAGGCTAATCTGGTTGATGGACCTAGTAGACCTAGTAACAATAGAAGGACTAATAACAAAAAGAGTCACAACACCAACTGGAATAATAGACCTAACCAAGACCGTAAGAATAATCAGAATTTTAGATCTGGTCAGAACCAAAGGTCCCAACCCACCTTCAAGAAAAAGGGTAACTGTTATGTTTGTGGGAAGCCCAGACACCATGCTCCTGAGTGCAGGTTCAGAAAGGCAAACAATTCTCCTGCACGTACAAATGTTAATTTGGTAGAGACAGATGATGTCATTGCTGCAGTTGTTACTGAGGTGAACATGGTAGCAAATGTGAAGGATTGGGTGGTAGACTCTGGGGCTACCAAGCACATCTGTGGTGACAGAAGTGCTTTTGTCTCCTACACTCCTGTGGGGGAAGGTGAGGAACAAGTGTTCATGAGCGATTCGAGGCCCTTACCTGTTATCGGCAAAGGGAAGGTTCTTCTTAAGCTGACTTCAGGAAAAGTCCTTTCACTGAGTGATGTGCTCCATGTTCCGAACATTTGCTACAACTTGGTGTCGGTTTCTCTGCTGGGTAAGGTTGGGGTTAAGGTATCTTTTGAATCTGACAAGATTATTATGACTAAAAATGGTATGTTTGTTGGGAAGAGTTATTGTCACTAAGGTTTGTTTCTTTTAAATGTACTTGAAATCATGAATGGAAATGCATCATCTTCTTCTGCTTACTTGATTGATTCTATTGATATATGGCATGGTAGACTAGGACATGTGAATTTCTCTTATATTAAGAAAATGAAAGAATTTGGTTTATTGCATAATATATCTATAACGAATACAGAAAAATGTGAGACATGTGTAGAATCTAAATCAACTAAGAAAACTTGTAAGTTAGTAGAAAGAGAAACTGAATTATTAGGCCTAATTCACAGTGACATTGGTGATTTAAAGAGTACATTAACTAGAGGTGGTAAAAAAATATTATATAACTTTTGTAGATGACTATTCAAGATACACAAAAGTTTATTTAATCAGATCTAAGGATGAGGCTACTGAAATGTTTTTAAAATATAAGGCAGAAGTTGAAAATCAACTAAACAAGAAAATTTAAAAACTTAGATCTGATAGAGGGGGAGAATATGAATATAAACCTTTGAATGATTTTTGTGAAGAACATGGAATAATACATGAAATAACTCCACCTTATTCACCTGAATCTAATGGTGTAGCTGAAAGGAAAAATAGAACTTTAAAAGAAATGATGAACGCTATGTTAATTAGTTCTGGAGCACCGCCTAACCTGTGGGGGGAGGCAATACTTTCTGCATGTTATATTCAAAATAGAATACCATTTAAGAAAACTGGTAAAACACCATATGAACTTTGGAAAGGCTATGCACCTAGTTTTAAATATTTGAAAGTGTGGGGGTGTTTAGCTAAAGTTTTATTGCCTGAACCTAAAAAGAGGAAAATTGGTTCTAAAACTTTTGATTGTATGTTTATTGGCTATGCTCAGAACAGTGCTGCATATAGATTCTTAGTTATTAGAAGTAAAAATAATGTTATAGAACCTAACACTATTGTTGAAACTAAAAATGCAGATTTCTTTGAACATGTATTTCCTTTAAAATCAAAAACTGGAAAAGTTTTTCATATACCTCTAAGTGAAATGGAAAAGGTGACTAATGATAATAGTGAAGTTGAATTAAGAAGGAGTAAAATAGTAAGAAAAGAAACTAATTTTGGAGATGATTTTTATACTTTTCTTATTGATAATGACCCAAAAACTTATAATGAAGCTATTTCTTCTCCTGATTCACCTTTTTGGAAAGAAGTAATTAATAGTGAAATAGAATCTATTATGTCTAATCATACTTGGGAGTTAGTTAGTTTACCTCCGGGTGCTAAAACTATTGGTTGCAAATGGATTTTCAAAAAGAAGTTAAAAGCTGATGGGTCAATTGATAAATTCAAAGCTCGATTGGTTGCTAAAGGATTTACTCAAAAGAAAGGTATAGATTATTTTGATACTTTTGCTCCTGTAACAAGAATTTCCTCAATTAGAGTTTTAATAGCTTTAGCTTCTATTAACAACTTGATAATTCATCAAATGGATGTTAAAACTGCGTTTTTAAATGGTGATTTAGAAGAGGAAATTTATATGGATAACCTGAAGGTTTTGTTATTCCTGGTAATGAGAACAAAGTTTGTAGGCTAGTGAAATCTTTATATGGTCTTAAACAAGCACCAAAATAATGGCATGAAAAATTTGATAAAGTGTTAACTTCTAATGGTTATCTGATTAATGAAGCAGATAAATGTGTATATAGTAAATTTATTGATAACACTGGAGTGATTATTTGCTTGTATGTTGATGATATGCTTATTATGGGTACTAGCCTAAATATTGTGAACGAAACAAAATCTTTTTTGGCTTCCAACTTTAATATGAAAGATATGGGTGAAGCTGATATAATTCTTGGAATTAAAATTAGTAGAACTTCTGATGGTATCATGCTTTCACAACAACACTATGTAGAGAAAATTTTAAAGAGATTTAAACATTATGATTGTGATCCTATATCTACTCCTTATGATGCTAATTCTCAATTAAAGAAAAATAAAGAACATAGTGTTTCTCAAACTGAATATGCTCAAGTGATTGGAAGTCTTATGTATTTAATGAACTGCACTCGACCTGATATTGCATATGCTGTAGGCAGATTAAGTCGATATACTCATTGTCCTAGCAAAGATCAATGGACTGCTTTGAACAGGGTACTAAGGTACTTAAGAGGAACTATTAATTATGGTTTATTTTACAGTGGATTTCCTGCAGTACTAGAAGGGTATTGTGATGCTAGCTGGGTCTCTTACTCAGACGAGACAAAATCCACGAGTAGTTATATATTTTCTCTTGGTGGAAGTGCAGTATCTTGGAAATCTTCCAAGCAAACTTGCATAGCTCGATCCACTATGGAATCCGAGTTTATTGCCTTAGAGAAGGCTGGTACTGAGGCTGAGTAGCTTAGAAACTTCTTAGCAGATATTCCCATTTGGATAAGACCAGTTCCTTCTGTGTCTATTCATTGTGATAGCCAAGCTGCAATTGCTAGAGCTAAAAATAAATCTTATAATGGGAAGAGTAGGCATATACGCCTGAGACACAATATTGTGAGGCAACTGCTTGATGATGGGATTATATCCCTTAATTTTGTGAGATCAGAGTTGAACTTGGCCGATCCTCTGACTAAACCACTAGGTAGAAAACTAGTGAGTGATACATCGAGGGGAATGGGACTTATGCCTATGACAAAAAGTCAACAGTGATGGTAACCCGACCTATGTAAATGGGGATTCCAAGAAGTAGGTTCATACGGGTAATAACAAATCACTGGTTGATTTGGTGGCGCACTATCACTTATATTTGAGTGTCCCTTCCTATGGTGTAGATAGTGCAAACTGCAATGTATAAGGTTGAATTTAATTCTTAATGGAGACCATAGTCCTGTTTGGATGGTGTACTTAATTGCAGTGTACACTTGATGGATCCACCTATATGAGTGTGGGAGTGGGGTCGCTTCCTATGAGAACTCGGGCAGGTTCTCTAGAGCACTCATGAATATCCAGGTATGGCGTATGGCCTATTCGTGCCACCCCGACTTGAATAGCTCAGATCTCGAGAATTTTCTGTGGGTTGTAAGATGGTTGATCTATAATAAGGAATTCTGGTTCATAGAAATTTTTAATTTCACCGATTTTCTATGGGTCACTACTTACATATCCTAGGTAATGGTTCATAGTCCTAAAGACACCATTACTCATGCATTTAATTCTCTTACTCCTTCGTATCTTTCCTATTCCTGTATTTTGAAATATATGGGGGATTGTTGTATATTTTGGTATTTCAAAATACTTATTTACTCTTGTGCTTCATGTTGTTGGCCCAAAACACTTTGTCCCACATTGGAAATCTATAAAGCCTTGTCTTATGTTTATATACCTTTATACTCTTTATGTTTGGTTAACATGTGGTAGAGTTTAAGGAGGCCCACGTGCGCACAAGCCGAAGCCCAATTGATCAATTTGCGGGACAGGGGTCCGAAAATTGACTTAGTCGAGCGCGACGCAGGCGTGCGACGTGCGCGCAGGGGGGGTGCAAATCCCAGATATTTGGCTTCGCGTGTGTGCGTAGGTCTGGCCATTTTTTATCAATTTTATTGGGCTGATCTGACCGTTTGTATTCAAATAAGAAATTTATTTTGATTTAATTTCCCTGATTTATTTTTTGACTGTTGGCAGATTAAATTTTTTACTGTTGCAGATTTTTAATTTTTGACTGTTGCAGATTTTAAACTCTACATGTTGCCATATTTCTGTCCAGATTCATTTGTGACAGTTTCAAAATTTATTTCGTAAATAAATTTTTAAATTTAATTCTTTACAGCAGTTTCACCTTCTAAACACTATATAAAGGGGTCATTCTACCCTTTCTAGAACACACTACAGCTACTGCTCTCTTCTCCTCTCTCAATATTTTTCGAGTTATTATTTTTAGTTCTGCAGTTCTATATTTTCTAGTTCTGCAATTCTTGTTCTACGAAGGAGTCATCTGAGCTATTCACATCTCTCCGGCATTGTGAGTGCACACTTGTGGGAGGTGCGACTGTTGTACCTTGGAGAGTAGGCAGCCACTGTCCATCTGCACCGAGCAATTTGTTCCGTGGGGCGCGATCTACTTTTAAGGGCAGTGTTCTCACACGCCTCAGTCCGATAAGTTTCTGCTTTGTTTACTTGTAGCTTCCATATTTTATTTATTTTCCAACAGAAGGGTGGAATGAGTTACCGGTATTACATCGTCGGCGGATGATCACCGTGTTGAACTTTGGGGGAAATACTCATTCAATGGTAAAATGGCCAAAAAAAATCTAAGTTAATGTCGATTAAATACGTTTTGTATGTAATAGCTTTGAATTGAACTTAAAGATTCGACCTTTATGGCTCGTATATATGTAGATGATGTAACTGTTTTAGGATTTCATTTTTTAGAGGGAAAGTCATAATCTAGCTTTGAACTGAATCTTTCTATGTTGACGATGTCACTAAATTGTTTGGAGTTCGAATATTTGATTATTAAGGACATTAAAAATTTGAAAATTTTTCCACATTCTATGTAATTTCATTTGTCTATTTGAAATTTAAATTTTTTGTGGAAATTTGACCCCGTGTTTGATCCCCTATGTATGAAACGGTTATTGTAAGGATTAGGTAGCTTGTTTGAGAAATCGATTTGTTTGTAACATATGTGTGCACTATTTCGTGTGAATTAATGTAACCAATGGTTGTTCTTGTCCTGAAAACCCATTCTGATAATTATTTGTGAAGCAAGATAGTTATTTTGTGAATTTGATTCATGTTTTTGCATAGCGGCTTTATTGCTTTGTCTAGATCCTTTTTTTCACAATTTTTCATAAGTCGTTCTCATTCAAGGCATGTTCGAATGTAGATTGAAAATCGTTGTGTTAATGTTATGAGTTTATAACATAAAGTTGGTTGATGTGACTATTTAGTAGTCTAATGTATATTTGATAGAATAATAGGTAATAGTACAAATGATACAAAGAGTTTGGATGCAACTTTATTTTTAAACTTTGTTAATCATGGAGTAACTGTTTTACAATTTATAAAACAACAGACATATTGTTTTAGGGATTTGTTGTTTAGAGGAAAAAATTCAAAATCAACCTTTTTTGCAGTAAGTAGTCGTTAGAATGTATGGATTTTGAAAATTTGTTGTTTATAGACATTAAAATTTGAAATTACTTTAACGTTCTATGTAATTATCATTTTGTGTTTTTGAAATTTAAATTTTTTTGGGGAAAAATGAGCTCGTGTTTGATTGCCTATGTATGAAACAGTTACTGTAAGAATTGTGTGGCTTGTTTGAGAAATCGATTTGTTTATAACATCGGTGTGCACTGTTTAGTGAGTATCAACATAGCATTTGATGGTTCTTGTCTCGAAAACCAGTTGTGAAAATAATTTGTGCGTTAAGATAGTTAACTTTTTTTTATTTGATCGAGTACATGTTTTTGTACAATCCTCTGGCTAGATCGTTTTTTTTATACATTTTTTCAGATATCGTTCTCGTTCAAGGTATATTGGAATGTAGATTGAATAAGCATTGTGTTTATTTTTCAAGATTTTCACATGTAGTTGGTTGATGTGACTATTTGGTATTAATGTAATGTATTTAGTTGATTGATAGTATAATAGATGATAGTACACCAACCTTGGATTAAATACTCATTTCATGGAAATCATGCGCACCAAACTTCACACTGATTGGATACTCATAAGTATTTCATCTATAAATTCACTTTTCTTTTTGCAAATAAAACTATAATTTAGGCCGTTTTATTGATGGAATAGTTCATAATCTCCAATCAATGTGAAATTTGGCGTACATGATCTTCGTAAGAGTAATATCCAATCCAACAGTTGGTTTGGAAAAATATCGATCTTATAAAAAGTTATTGAGAGGTGTAAGAGTAGAAAGTTTTACACCAAGTGTAAACGGAACCCTCCCAACCCTCCCCTATATATATATACTAGTTGATGCACACATGCGTTGCACGTGACAATATTTGCGTTGTAAAAAATAATTTTTAAATCAAATTTAAATTTCTATACTCACTCATTATTCATCTCCCAGTACAACTCTAATTCATATAACTACCAAACTTTTTACAATCATGTAACAATTTTTTCTTCTAGATAAAATTCCTCAAATTTTAGTTTCCACATATTGCCTTTTATTCTTCTCCCACTATAACTCAAATTTGTAAATTGTGATTTTTTTCACTTACGTAACAAATTTTTTTTCTTTTCCTGTTTGGGTAGAATAATATTTATTTTAATTTTGCTTATTTCTCATTCCAATAAGATCGAGATGCAATATTGAAACTAACATCTAGATGAACTTAAGCAAAAAAAAAAAAAAAAAGGGTTTGAAAGACGACTATACAACTATAAGGAGATTCATAAACTTGCATAACGTTACATGTGCCTATATATATTATAAGATATAACATAAAGACTTGAAGAACCTTTATTAAGACAATGAAGTTTTCTAAGAATATGGAGAAAATAATAAATAAATAAATAACCGGCCACCAAATTAAAATTTGTGTGCACCTTTGATTATCCAATTTTAAGCACACCCATGATCACTGAATTAAGAGAATGATAAAATCAAGATGCATTTACAATTCATTAATCTGGAAGATAAAAAAACCATTATATAACTGGTATGCTATAACGTATTTCAAGAAACAAAATTACTGATTATAATTGATCCTATAAATGATATATATAAAAAAAAATAGTGAAATTTATAGGGAACAATAACTTATAACCATGACAATGACAATTTCTTACAAACATATTTTGTTCAACAAATCACTAAAAAAAATAACTAAAGTATATTATATAAAATATAAAAATTGTAACGTATAAAAAATAAAGCAAATTAATCTCTTATGAAAGGAGTTTTAATCTTCAAGATTCTATTACAGACATATTGAGCATATCAAAATGAAGAATCTAGAAAAGAAAAAAAATTGGTACCTTTTTATGACAGGTTTTTGAGTCTATAAAGAGAGAAAAAGAGAAAGATTAAATACTCAATTTATAAGAGAGAAGAGAAAAGAATTGATGTGAAGCTGATGCACCGGTTGATGGTTACTCAATAAGCATTATAAAACTAAATACGCTGGTATTTAATTCTAAAATTCTGAATGCTAACTATCTATGCCTAAGCCCACCCAATACAAAGTCAAGAAATAGAAAAGAAAAACTCCTATATAATAAATAATAAATATTATAAAAGACAGCCACAAAAAATAAGGGTAATTCTCAAACTTGCTCATGGTTTTGAATGCTGCCTACAAAGAAGAGGGGGGGGGGGGAGATGCCAAGAATCACCATCGTTGATTAGTTGTGAGATCCACTGGATAATATGCGGAGAATGTAAATTAAAACTAAATGTATAAAAGGAGACAAGAGGGGAAGCATATGGGTAGAAGGGAGAAGGGAGACGTATGGTTGATTGGTTGTATATTATTATTAGGTCTCTAAATATATGCTAACGTGTTTTCCAAAGAATTTTTTATAAACATGTATGGCAAAGAATCAGGAATAATTTAGATATTTTAATTAATGAATAATGGTAATATTGTCCTTTTTTTTAAGATGCAAACTTTTATAGGTAGTATAGATATACGAATTATAGTTTCTGTTTCCTTAAAATTCTTATATGGGTTTGGTTTTATTTAATTATTATACGAATTACAGTTTCCTTAAAATTCTTATTAAGATATGTGTTTTATATTGCTATATTTCCTATATATATGCAGAAGGGCAGTTGTATAGTTTCCTTAGAATTCTTATTAAGTATGTGTTTTAAATTGCTATATTTTCTATATATGTAGAAGGATAGTTGTGTATTTAAAAATTAAAATAAGGGTATATTAGTCAATCAAAAGTTTTTCTCACATTCATCTTTTTATAGGTAGTATAGATAAGGAGGGATCCGTTGACACCCAATGTAAGAGTTTAACTTTTACACCTTTTTTCAACCATTGATGCATTTGGATCGGACGGTCTCTCATCTTTCAAATTTTTTCAATTGGGTTACATATATGGTCGGGTTATAAGAAATACCCAAAACCCTTTCAATTGAAACATAAGCTCTCCCACGTTCTTCCACTATTTCGAATTCGCTGCTGATTAAGCACTCATGGCTACTGCCATTGGTGTTGTGCAACTTTTTCCTTCTTCCCCCTTTCTGATTCTTAACCAATTCCGCCTCCTATCCCACACTTGTGGTTGCAGACATCGCACCAACAGTAGAATGGTTCCATGTGGTTCTCATCTATAAATGGTTATTGCATTTTGCCTTTAAAATATATATATATATATATATATATATATATATAAACTCTCTTTTTCCCTGTGCAAGTTTTTCCTTCTTGAGCAAGTCTTTTGAACTACAATGAATTTTATTTGAAAGAAAAGTAGAAAACCTAACTCTCATCTCATCAAGTATTTTAGTTATTTAAAATATTAATGTGTTAAACCCAACTGATCTCATTAATAAAATTATCTTTTGGATGATCCAATAAATAAATAAAAAACTCTAATCTCATCAAATTCAAATCTAAGCATGAAATATATTTTAGTTAACAAAATTAATATATATGTATCTTCACAGATCAAAGAAGAAGAAGAAGATAGGTTTTTAAGAAAGAAAAGAACAAATATCCCAATTGTGCTCAGATTTGGCCTTTAAATTAGAGATACACAATCCCACCTCACCCCACCCCACCCATAAAAAAGCTAAAAATAATCGAGTAATGAAAAAGGAGGCAGAAGAGAGGGAGAAGAAAGGGAGGAGGAGGAGGGGAGGAAGGGAAGGAAGGAAGGAAAGAAAAGGGGGGAGGGAGGAGGTGGAGGGTACATCATCAATGGTGACTGGTGAGGGCAACGGCAGTGAGGTCAGTGTGGCCGTGTGGGTAAGAACCAGACACTCAAAGAGAAAGTTCTAATTAAATGGATCTTGGGTTACTTTCCTAACCCGACCCAAATACGTAACAAGAATTAAAATTTTGAAAAGATATGGACAATTAATCCAAAACAGATCAATGGTTGAAAAAAGGTGTAAAAGTTAAAGTGTCAACGGAACCCTCCCCATATATATGTATAGATAGATATCTCAATACTACTTATAAGAGTCCGTATCTCAGAAAAGCTTTTAATTGACCATTACACCTTACATTAAATTTTAAATACTTATTTGCCACTCATATTTAATTAAACAATTGACGAAAGATAATGACATCTGTTTCATAAATTCTACACAACCTCTATTACTATGCATGTCTCCTTGTCAACTTTCTATTCCTACCATGACTCCTAACCATGGAAGGAAGTTTGATCTGTTATGTTGAGCATCTATTTTAATGTCCTAGATGAGATACATACATATATATATATATATATATATAGAGAGAGAGAGAGAGAGAGAGAGAAAGAGAAATCTTCATTTACCTATCTTAGTAGCCTATACTGTAACGCATCTCTCTCTCTCTCTCTCTCTATATATATATGTATATACTATTATTAAAGGGTTGGGAGGCCTTGATCTCCCACTTCTCTGTCTAAAGTTTTTCCCTATTAAATCCCAAAATACCATCATCATTACTAACCCACTATTGTAACGACTAGAAATGAGGATCATTAGTTATATAGTTATATAGGTTATATAGTAAGAAAATCAATTTAAAAGTCAATTTTGGTGGATGTTGAACAAAAAGAATTCATTTGAAAACATTTTTAGAAAATCCGGCATGGTCTCGTTTGCAAATAGGATATACCAAATTATTGACTAATCAGAAAACCTGTGGAAAACATATTTGTAATCTTTTTAGTTCATCCACACAATATTTCTAAAAATAAATAAGCGAAAGGTTGCATCATAGCCATATAGGTCCCATTTTGTCCACATTGTTATCCAATTTAATTATTTCATGCCATGAATTAAAATTAATACATGCCTAGGCTTCCAACTGAAATAAAATACAAAATTCTTTTTAAATATTTACACATGCTTGAAATGAATGCATGCATGCTAATGTGCTCCATAAACCTCACGTCAAGCTTTATTTTTTTAAAATAAAACCTACAAGAAAAATAGTGGGTGTGAGCTATATGCTCAGTAGGAAAACAATTTCCCAAAATAACCCAAGGTTTAAAAGCTATAGTTTTATATACTCTTCAAAGAACCCTACAAAACCATTGTTAATTTGCAATATACCTTGTCTAGAAATGAAATTGTATAAGTATAAAGGATAACTACGGAAATTAAATCATTTGATTTAATATTAACATACCCCGCTACCAACATCCCTTTTTCTTTTTAAAAAAGTAGGAAATAAACTCAAGTTATTTATGCAGGGCTTTCATACGCAGGAATAAGAGGAAACACGACAAGACATTCTTACCTGGGACTGCAATAACCTCATCCCTGGGAAACACGGTGCAACTTTCCTATTTGGTACTATAGTAACCTGGATTCAGAACAGCACTAAGTTGCCGAAGATTAAAAGATAGGAGAACACGGCACTGACGTCCCATTTTGGGACCGCAGTAGTCCTGACTCCAATAGCCTCAACTTCATCATTTTTCTTTTTATTTATCATTTCCATAATTCCCACATAAACCGAAAAATTATGTACAAATTTTTAAAAAAACTGTATAATAGGTTTGTGCATTTAAATCATATGAAATAACTCCCATAAATTATATGAATCATTTTCTAACCACTTTTCAAACTAATGGTTTCAAAAACACTTAAATAAAGGTGACCCCGCACGGACACTCCTCCAAGAGTGCTATGGCTATATCTGACACCTGTCGAACACGGACACACTTCTGACACGGCTCTGAAACATGTCGGACACAGCTCGTACATGTCCATCAAATAAATAAAATTAATTAATATCGGACATGGCTAGGACACATCTTGGACACGGCGGGGAAAAAAATTAAATTAATTTTTTTTTTAAAAAAAAAGGGTGAATTAAGTTATTATAAACCATTGAGGGGTTGCTTTTGCAAAAGCTAAAACTTAGTTCTAAAAGGACCTTTACTCTTCGTTCCTTGAACCCCTAAATCCCTAATGCCTTCAAGCAAAAACATAGAGAGAGATAGAGACAAGAGCAGATGAATGTCAAATTTTTATTTTTATTATTATTTTTGGTGACACGGATAAGAAATTCATTACATTAACAATTGGCAAACCTAGGACTTAAAGTTAGGACCTCCCCTTATATAGGGGGGAGAAGTGCCATTAGGCCACAAGGTCATTGGCATGAATTATGTCATTCTTAAATCTCATTAAGTCATTGCAACTTATACATGTCTTGCTTGTGTATGAGATTTTTTTGTTTTGTTTTCATAACTCTATAAATTTTATATGCTTATTTCATTTGGATAATAAAGCTATATATTTACATTTAATAAATTATGTACATATATATTAAATTATTCTTTTATTGCCATATCACCGCCGTGTTGTGTCCTAATACTTTTAGGAATTGCCGTGTCGGGATGTTCGTGTCGTATTGTATCCGTGTCGTACGTTCGTGTCTGTGCTTCATAGGTGACCCCTAATATTTTAATTGTGCAAAAATAGTCCAATAGGTTTCAAAATTAACCTATTTCAACCTCTAAACATATGAAGGTTTCAAAAACAACATTTATATAATAAAAGGGTATAGAAATCAAACCCTATGTTTTCCAAAACTTATCAAAACCCTTAAAATATACCCATTTGCATGATATGTATGCAAAGTTTACCAAATACATATAAATCTATATGATTTATACCCAAAAATTCTATGCATCCATGGTTTAATGAGAAAAATGCCCTCACCTCAAATATGAGCAAGAAAATGCAAAACTACCGCTGTAGACATGTAGATCGGTTAAAACACATGTGATTCGAGCTTATCGACGTTGGATCAGAGCCCTCGTGCTCCAACGAGTCCTTGTTGACCTCCACCACTGTCTTTCTTTCTCTTCTTTCTTTTTCTTTTCTCTCGTTTGAAAATTGGGTGAAAAACCCATGAAAATTGTGTTTCAAAGGAAATAAGGATGGAGGGGTAAAAATGTCATTTCTCCCCAAAAAAAAATCTCAAAATTGTGGCCTGATCAATCGGCTTTATAGAGTCCAATCGATTAGAGGTCTGTAGAGAATAGAAAGAGCTCGTAAGCCTCATCCATTTGATCGGCCCTTGGAAAAAAAATGCGGTCCGCACAAGCTATCCCACAATTTTCACTAGGAAATAACAAGGGTGTTGTGTATGAACATGCATCGCATGTACAACTAATGTAGAATAGCTTGCTGAAGAGTTCCTAGTTTGAATAGATCGCCAAAAGCGAAACAATGAAAGTATTAGTAGGAAGAGAAAGCTAAAATATCATAATCGCGTGAAATTTGGTGGGTCAACTGAAATCGATGTGTTGATTAACACTCATGCCTATGGCCATGGCATATGGCGCCTTTTCGGGCGAATTCCTTCGTTTTGGTATTCAAAAGCACATTTTTGCTATTTTTAGGTAATAATCTATTGCTTAATTCTAAGAGCTACGATTGCCATTTGGGATCTCGTTCCGCTAGCTTGCTCCTAAAGTTTAGGGTTTTTAACTCATGTCTTAAAGTGGGATTTTTCTATTTTTGGTATTTTTGTTATTTTCCTTAATTTCATTTCTTTTTCCTTAAGTTTACTTATTCTACTAGAATTAGGACTTGCTGCATATATATATGATGCTTCTTTCATTGTAAGGTTCAACCTTTTCGTTAATAAAGAATTTATTTTTGAGTTTTACTCTCTTTTACTCGTGAATTCAAGTGTACATGTTACTCTGGGCGATGCTTTTTTTATTTATATTTTTTATTATGCTTTCTGCCACGTCAACAACCACATCGTAGTGTATAATATATTTAAGTTGTTGGGTTTATACGTATGTGTTTCACCATCCTTTAGTTTTTTACTCTTTTCGAAGCTATGGTTATCCTAGTCATCTCTTTTATCCAATTATTATTTGTGGACCAACTCCAAAAAATAAATAAAAAAAATAAACTTGTTAGCTAAAGAAAAAAAAAACTCATGAAAATAGCCTAAAAAATAAAAAATAAAAATTTTGTACTATTTCTATAGAACAAAAATAGTTCTCCGTAGTATTTTCTTAAGTAAGTTCACTACCTTCCTAATAAAAATAAATAAAATAAAATCAGTACATGGGTACTCTTACATTTACAATAGAAACACTCTTATTAATTTAACATTTATCTTAATATTAAGTTTCAGTCATTGCATAAGATTTAAGCTAATAAAATAACGTTTTTGTGTGTGTGTGTGTGTTTTTTTTTTTTTTTTTTTGGGGGGGGGGGGGGGGGGGGGGTATGGGGTATATAGAATCATATAAAACATCACATTTTATAAAATCCAGCACTTCTCATAGGATAACCTCCCATCCCAGCTAGCATAAATTCTTGTGAGGTGAAACCTAAGGCTTAAGGAGCATGGAAGTTGGAAATTGAAACCAAAGTCAAGCTCGAGAGGCTTTTACAAAAGTTGAACCAAAGTGGTTGTACAAAAAGCTCAAGTGTAAGTGGAGTCGATGCAACTTTAGTTTCTAGGACCGTCCGAGTTGAACAAGTCGAGCCAACTCATGTCATGTTGTTGGAAGACTCCAAGAAAGAGACAAGCTGAAAAAGAAGGAAAACTGCTCATGTGCGCGGTTCGCGACGACGGAGCAATTACTTATAATTCAATAAGTCAATAATTTGTTTTATTTTATTTTTTACATTATTTTATAAAGTATATGTTTTCTTTCAATGTTTCACGCATCCGAATACAAAATTAAAATATCAAAAAATATATATTAATATGAAAACATTTAATAAGATTTTTTAGAAAAATTTGATTTTTAAAAAAGGCACTCAATTAGGAACGGAAGTGGTTAACTAATATTTTTGGGATTTGTTAAAATTATATTATTACCGAATAAGGTGAGACGGTGGGAGTAATTCCCAAGAAGGATTCATGACTATTGACTTACAACAACTGACTACTAACTTTACTACAAAATAGTAGAAATTTGTTATTAGATCATCCTTCTTGGGAATTACTCCCACAAAAGTGAATGTATGGGTCATTGTCCCGACAACCAGGACAAGTGACGCCCACCGACTCTCTACGGACGAATAAAAGCCACCAACCCCGAGTGCTTTTATTAGAGCGTCAGACGTGGTAAGAGACAGACGGTCTCACCCTTAATGCTTAAGCTTGAACCTGCTTCACACATGAGTTTTTTTTTTGTTTTGTTTGGAAAAATTACAAGAAACATTCCTCAACTATTGGCTCATTTTCATAATGGTTGTTGCATGGTCGTCACGTTTCACATAGCTTCTATGTACAGGACAATGATGGTTTCGTGGATCTTCACAATGTTGTGAGTGACAATACACGAACATTTCCCCATCGAAGGAAATGTGAAAATAGGACGAAAATGGGCTCATCCAAGGAAATGTGAACATGTGAAAATAGGACGAAATGGACCCATGGAATTGGAGGAAATGTGAAAGGACGAAATGAAGAAAGATTTTATTTTCACCCACCCAATAAAAAAATTAAAAAAAAAAAAGTCTTTATTTTATTTTTTTCATGTGGGCATATTTACAGTATTGTCCTGTGAAAATAGGAAGAAAATGGACTCATCCAAGCAAATGTGAAAATGTGAAAATAGGACGAAATGGACCCATGGAATTGAAGGAAATGTGATAGGACGAAATGAAGAAAGATTTTATTTACACTCACAAAATAAAAATAAAAATAAAAATAAAAATCACTCTCATATGGATATGGTGCAAAACTAAACCTAGAAATGCTTACCTAAATTTGAGAAGAAAATTCTTGCTATTGGAGCCTCCACGTCTCCCACTCCCACCATTTGAGATTCTTTGAGAGAGGGAGGATTTGAGATGGTCGCCTCAAAGTCTCCCACTTCAACCATTAGAAATTCTTTGAGAGAGATAGAGAGAGAAAATTAAGATGGAGAACGAGTACAGATGATAAAATGTCGTCTTGCTGCTGCACCCTCGTCAGATTATCGTCATTGCAGGTATCTCGCTGTGGGCCCGTTGTCTCCCAGCCTGGGTTTGGTGAGAGAGAAGGAAGAGGGAAGAGCTAGGGAGCATAGATCTAGGGATTGAGATATTTTTTAATACTTCATTTTTTTTTTTTTTTAATTGTTGATATATATAAGTGCCACAAGAGCTTAGGTTAAAAAAACTAGCCACATTAGCATTGTTTAAGACCTTTGGTTCTTTTAAGATCCAATGACTAATAAGTTGTGTAAAAAATTAAGTGCTTTATATGAGTCCATGGATCCTAACCCCCTATCTATTTATATATATATATATATGTGTATCAGTATGGTTTTCTACTCTCTCTAAAAGGTATTTTTTTTATTTTAATCCTACAAAGAATATAACTAGACTTTTCACAAATTATTTTAATAATAAAATGAGTGTGAATAATTACAAGGTTACAATGGTAGCTTGACAGTTTGATTAACATGAGCATCTGTGGAATGTCTACTCTCAAAGTAAAAATGAAAAAAAAGGTAAAAAAGATAGGATATTTTAATCCAAATCTACCTTTGATTATGGCATTTGTCATTTTGTCTGTTTTATATTAACAATATGAAAATGGAAGAATGCAATGCTTGTTGTCACTTCAAATAACTTGATTGTTTTGGTCTCTTCGGGTTGTCAAATTGTAGTTTTATTTATAAAATAATATATAGAAAGCAAGAAAACAACATTAATTACAAAATTTTAAGACAATCGATAAGAGCTAATTTTTTATAAGCAATTGATAGAAGTTATTTTATTACTTTATTATATTTTTGACAATTAATAGAATCTATCCTTATTTTTAACCTTTTTTTAATATCAACAAATGAGCATCAAGCATTACATAAGCTTGACCTCGAGGTTAGTCATTTAACGAGTGAGACAA
Organism: Liquidambar formosana; assembly: GCA_039720395.1. NCBI lineage: Eukaryota > Viridiplantae > Streptophyta > Magnoliopsida > Saxifragales > Altingiaceae > Liquidambar > Liquidambar formosana. Next base: position 40,269,561 of record CM077820.1, read on the forward strand.
ATGAACTAAACAAATAGATGTAAAATTTTCTATTTAAGTAAGTTATATCAAGCTTAAGTTATAATATTTATTTATAGTATTGAAATGAAACAAAAAAACAATGGGCAAAAGTTCCACATCTGTTAGATATGAGTTTGTGTATAGCTACTTAAACAAAAAATTAATGGGTAAAAGTTCTACATTATGGGTGTGCGTAAGAGTGTGTGTTTAGCTACTTAAGGTACCATCACCTCCTCAAAGGTTAAGCCCTTTTGAAGTGGGTGCTTAGATTCTGCTTTGATCTTGTTACTCTGGGTGTGTGTATTTAGGTTATGTTAGAAGCAAAAAAAAAAAATAATGGGCAAAAGTTACACATTGGTTAGATATGGGTGTGCGTATAGGTACTTAAGACACTATCACATCCTTAAAGGTTAATTAGACCCTTTTGAGGTGCATGCTCAACTTCTATCTTGGTCCTCCCATTCTGAATGTGTGTGTTTAGGTTATGTTAACTTAGAAACCAAAAAAACCAATGGGCAAAAGTCCCACATCGGTTAGATATGGGTATGCGTAGAGGTACTTAAGGCACCATCACCTCCTCAAAGGTTAGATTCTTTTAAGGTATGAGGAGATGGTCTTCAATGAAATACATCTTCCGTGAGATTCTTCGCAGCACATGCAAAGAAGAGAATGATAAAGACAAGTAATTATAACAATTCTCTACTAAAGCCAACATTTTCAAGTACAAAAAATGTTAGGAAACTCATATAAGGATTTTTTTTTTTTTTTTTTTTTTTTTTGGGTATAATTGGAAGGATTCAAACTCTTAGTGTATCTTAATCCTATATTCTACCATACTCTCCTTCATCAATAGGCTAGTTCCAATGGCTTGATTTAGAGTATACAGAGCATCTCTAACCACAATAGATATATTTGAACTAAAATAGCTAACAAAATGACAATTTTTTAAAATAACTAACTAGCTATTTAAGTTTTATTCTAACCATAATAGTTATTTTCCAAAATCTACAATATATATATATATATTGAATTGCAAGATATTAAATTATGAGAAAAAGTATTAAAATACAAATAGTTAGTGAATGGTGGCTAGCTATTTATGGACTGTAGCAAATGGTAAAATAACTAGCATTTTTGCTAGCTCCTTATCCTATTTTCACTTTGGTTATCTATAATATCTAAAGGGTTTGGATAACCAGCCCATTGGAAAGGCCAAGTATATTGTACTTCAGCAAAAAAATTAGATACCATACTTACATGGTCACTTTAAATAATAAATAAATCACTCTAAATAATAAGTAAATCACTTAAAATGATAAATAATTATTTAATGATAAGTGAAATACTTGAAATAATAAATGAATATTTCAAATGAGTCACTTAAAATGATGAGTGGATATATTACCTAAACACTATATAAATACGATACCATTGGAAATGCTTTCACTGTTTCACACTAAAGTGAGTTTGACGCAAGTGTGGACTTGTGGAGTCCATGCCCGAGAGCTGCATCATCCCAAAATTAAAATAAATAGATAAATAAATAACTTTATGTTCTCACCGGGGTTGGTCACCCAATGGGTATTTGCTCTGCTTGTTTATTTCGTATAACAGTACATTTACTAGCTTGTTACAAAAGAAAAGCTTATTCATTGGTCCATTCCATTCCCTTTGGAGTTCCCTCAGCAAATGAAACACTATATAATCCCCCCTAGGGAGTCTTTCAACTTTCAATAAACCCTCTCCCCCTTCCTCTCCATACCCATATCCCTACAGTCTGAGTTCTTTCAAATTTCTACCTTCAATCACTTTCTCTCCTCCATCTCTGAGAGAAAATGGGGTCACAAGGAAAGTACGGTGCTTCACAGAAAACAGAAACTCCCCACCACAATCCTTACAGCTCTGATAATGAAGACGACTCACTCCCACTCGCAGTCTATCACGAAGAACAACCACCTCTATCAACAAATCAGGCACCCATTGTGTCCTCCTACAACGACCACATCCGTCCCCTCCTTGACGCCGTCGACAAGCTCCGTCACCTGATGGTGATGAACGAAGGCATACAGCTTCCGACCATAGTCGTCGTCGGAGACCAATCCTCCGGCAAGTCTAGTGTCCTCGAGTCCCTTGCCGGCATCAGCCTTCCTCGCGGCCAAGGAATCTGCACCAGAGTACCCCTCATAATGAGACTGCAACACCACCCAGCTTCTCAAACAGAGCTTTACTTGGAGTTTAATGGCAAAACGGTTCCAACAGATGATACCCACATCGCAGAATCCATTGTTACTGCCACCGATGAGATTGCAGGCAGTGGAAAGGGAATCTCTCACACCCCTTTAACTCTGGTTGTAAAAAAGAACGGTGTTCCTGATCTTACTATGGTTGATTTGCCTGGGATTACTAGAGTCCCTGTTCATGGCCAACCAGAGGATATATATGAGCAAATTTCGGCCATCATAATGGAGTATATACGCCCTGAGGAGAGTATAATCCTCAATGTTCTATCAGCAACGGTTGATTTTCCTACTTGTGAATCGATTCGCATGTCTCAGCGCGTCGACAAGACCGGCGAGAGGACTCTGGCGGTGGTTACAAAGGCGGACAAAGCGCCTGAAGGTCTGCTAGAGAAAGTCACTGCTGATGATGTGAACATCGGGCTTGGCTATGTCTGTGTGAGGAATCGTATTGGTGATGAGTCCTACGAAGAAGCAAGAGAGGAGGAAGCTAGACTGTTTGAAACTCATCCACTTCTCTCTAAGATCAATAAATCTATTGTGGGTATTCCAGTTTTGGCGCAGAAATTGGTGCAAATCCAAGCAACCAGTATAAGGAAATGCTTGCCGGAGATTGTGAACAAGATCAATGACAAGCTGAATGCAAGCGTAGCAGAGCTTAGCAAAATGCCTCAGGTTCTGTCCTCTGCTGCAGAAGCCATGACCGCTTTCATGCGAATTCTGAGTTCTTCGAAAGAATCGCTGAGGAAAATCCTTCTGAGAGGAGAATTTGATGAATACCCAGATGAAATGGACATGCATTGCACCGCTCGGTTGGCTGAGATGCTCAACAAATTCTCTGATGAGCTTCAATCGAATCGTTTTGAAAAAGCCCCAAATAAGGAGAATTTTCTCATGGAGGAAATCGGAGTTTTGGAGGAGGCTAAAGGGATTGCTCTCCCAAATTTCCTTCCTCGCACTGCCTTCCTCACAATCCTGCAGAGGAAAGTGAATGGAATATCAAAAACCCCCATTGATTTTGTGGGTAAAGCGTGGAATTACATTGAGGGTGTGTTGATTAGTGTGCTGATGCATCATTCTGAAAGCTACCCTCAGCTTCAGTCATCTACAAGAAGAGCAGCCTACAATCTTATTGCCAAGATGAAGGAACAGTCAGTTGATCGAGTAAAGGAGATTGCGGAGATGGAAAAGCTGACAGATTACACTTGTAATCCAGAATACATGGCCGAATGGGGTAAGCTCATGACCCAACAAGCCTTCATTATGGATGTCATAGGTGATGAGTACAAGTCATCTAGGATAAATGTAGAAGGTTTTGGGGAGATAGAAGTGGGTCACCTTAGGCAATATCAGCTTGTTATACAGCCAGCTTTGGACCTGAAAATGAGAATGACTGCTTATTGGAAGATTGTTTTGAGGAGGCTTGTTGATTGCATGGCCTTGCATTTGCTGCATGGGGTTCGAAATTTGGTGAACAAGGACATGGAGGCAGAGATTGTGAATGAGTTGATGGGGCCTTATGGTGGTGGGATTGAACGCATGTTGGAGGAATCGCCATCCGTTGCTGCAAAGCGGGAGAGGCTGAACAGGAGCATCAATTTGCTGAAGGAGTCTAAGGATGTTGTGGCCAAGATCATGGACAGAGTTGCTACTCAGGGTGATTACTGATTTAAGTCAGTTTTAGTGTTGCTTTTGGTTTTCCGTTAGTTATGTGGTTATGTTTCCGGTTTTTGTCATAGCTAGTTTGCCTATGATTTTGTTCCACTTGTTTTTGTTTTTGTTTTGCTTGCTTGGTTGCTATTTGTATTTTAATGAATGAATGAAAACCGTAGTAATGCTATCTTATGGTAGATTTAAAGTTGCTTTTTTTATATTTTTTATTTAATCATTTTGACAATTGATAGACTTTATCTATTAAACTTTTTTGACTTTATCTATTAAACTCCACTATCAACAAATAGATATTAATGGTTCTCTATAAAGCTTAAACTCTAGATCATTTAATAAGTGAGGAGAATGCCCAAAAAAAAAAAAAAAAAAAAAAAACAAACAACGAGGAGAATGCCAATAAGCTTGTTTTGGGTTCTTTTCCAGCGTGCTGTAATGATTTCCTTTGTAGTTGAAATTAATGTCTAATGTCTTCAAGAGCTGCGCTAGTCAATGTAGGAATTTTTTCCAGCTCCATTATTGTAGGCATGATCACAGGCTTGTTTTGGGTTCTTCTCCGGCGTGCTGTAATGATTTCCTTTGTAGTTGAAATCAATGTCTTCAAGAGCTGCTGCACTAGTCAATGTAAGAATTTTTTCCAGCCCCATTATTGTAGGCATGATCACAGGCTTGTTTTGGGTTCTTCTCTGGCTTGCTGTAATGATTTCCTTTGTAGTTGAAATTAATATCTTCAAGAGCTGCTGCACTAGTCAATGTAAGAATTTTTTCCAGCTCCATTATTGTAGGCATGATCACAGACCAAGCCACAACTCTTTCCCTGGGGGGACAATATAGATGTTCCGAATTTGAAAAGTTAGTTATTTATTATTACATTCCATTTGTTTCAATTAGTTTCATCTAATTTATGATTATGAAACTCATGCCTCTCAATTTTTCTTTTTATCGTATTTATTCTAGATATAAATTTTTTTTTATCATATTATATTTATTCTGAATATAATAAAAATAAATAATTTAAATGTGCATTATAGTGAGTAAAATATTTAAAATCTGAACACGAGCTTCTTTACAAAATTATAGAAATATATGTCTCCACGGAGAGCAGAAAAGGAGAAACGAAAAAGGGGACCATGGGCATGAGGTAATAACGGCCAAAAAAGAAGAAAGGAAAAAGTTACGGGTGGCAGTGAAACCCAAGCACTGTTTTGTTTTGTTTTTTGTTTTTGTTTTTTTTTTTTGTTTTTTAATATAAAATACCACAATCTTTTAACGAGATGCATATATCACATACACTCCTTTTATCTCACATATATTGGACAATTATGGGATAAAGTCCGGAGGAATGATGCTAGGAAGGAATTGTGAAAGATGAACCTTTTAATGGTTTTTTTGATGAAAAATGGCTTTCCATTACTGTGTGTGTATATATATGTTTGTTTGTTATTATTATTATTATTATTATTATTATTTATTTATTTATTTTTTCCTTTGGAAGCCACGCAACAAAAGCAAAAGCAAATATGTTTGGTGCTTCTCGAATTTCACATTTTTCTTTTTGCTTTAATATATTTTTTGAATAGAAAATGTAATTATCTATGGATAAATTATAATGACCTTCCTATGGTTTGGAATTGAGGCTTGGAAAAATTACATTGATCTTCATTGATATTTCAAAATTTATAGTGTATTCTCCTAAGGTTTCAACATATGTACACTTACTTCCCCTTTGTTCATTGACCATTAAGTTAACGAAGGGAAATGACTGATGTTATGCTAAAAGGTAAAAACCTTCTTAAAAATAAAATAAATAAAATAAAAAACTATTTTGGTACCACCAAAATAAATAAATAAAATAAATAAATAAATATATTGTTAACTAGCTTATTATTATTATTATTTTGGGGTCACATTAGAGAGGAATCAATCCTTAGAATTAACATTATACAAACTCCTGCCCATTTTGGTACCACCGCTTAACCACAAGGGCCCAGTGATATTTCTCAAAAATCTTTTCTATTCATTGAAACCATAAATAAATAAATAAATAAATAAATAAGAGGGTGGGGGGGGGGAGGGTTGGAGACAAATTACATTTTACCCACTCTTGACTATGGAGTACTTCACAACTTACATTCCTATCTTTAATGCAAATTGGAGCAATGTGAAGGGGCAAAATCATATGCATTATATATATATATATATATATATATATGTTATCATAAAATGGTAAAAATGATATTATGGAGGCTTAAAGTAGTCATATCCGCTCACATGGACTACCTTATCATCGAAGCTAAGAGAGCATAGACACAAGGATAAGTTGTTTGCTAATAGTTTATGGGCCTAATGGCACCTCTCTTCTTCCCCCTTTGGGGAGAGGTCTTGATTTCTAGTCTTAGTAGAGTAGGTTTAAATATATAAGGGAAGGCCAAAACTACTCTTGAGCCAAGGGGCCATGGCCCCCTAGCTTTTTACTATTAAGGTATGTCAACCCTTGCACTTATCCCAAAAAAAAAAAAAAGAAAAAAGGTCAGCCCTTGTCCTTGGCTTATGTCAAATGAAAAAATAGAGAGATAGTGTCATAGTAGGGTGAGTTTATATAGTTTCTAGCAATTTGTGCTACCCCTTCTGTGAGGCTTCTAATCTTGTACCTTAAAATTTCATTTACTTTATTGGTAGTCTAAATAACTCTGAAGAATTATAATTTATTTTGATATTTTGGAAAATTTTGAAAACTTTTGTAGGCATATGGGCAATTCTTATCCAAGCTCATTAAGCAACTTGTTTTTATAAGTTGTTTTGAATTAATGAAATCTTTGGTTTATAAATTTATATAAAATTTATATTAATAATAATAATAAAGAATCTTCGCTTGTGTCAACTCTAGCTCTGTCAACTACAGGCTACAGCAAGCTTCATACTTCACCATGAAACCAGACCACCACCCACCAAAGATGCTAGAACCCAAAGTGAATAGGTGCCAATATGTACCTTAATTCACCTCTTCCGCAAATAAATATTTTGACAAATTGTGACAACTCTAAATATTTTGGTTCATAGAGTTTCCAATATCACCAAAACTCTTTGATGCTTTTAGCTCTATTTTTTTTGGATCAAATATATATATATATATCACCAAAACTCCAAGATGCAGTACAACTATTTCCTACATCATGAGCCAGACTTTTTCATATTAGCAATCAAGTCGAAGTTTGCAGAGAGCTAATCAACAATCAATGGGACTGCAGATTGGTCCACACTTTTGGAGAGGGAAAATTTTTCGCTAACTGGTTAGCTAAAAGCCTCCTGAAAGGGTGAAACTTTTGCTTACAAATAATTGGTGCTCCTGTCCATTTTGGTCATTTCCATTATAGCAAGGTAAAATTGGGAAGTTAAACTTAATTGTGTGACATGGCAATGCATTATCCCAATCTTCTCTCTCATTCAATTAATATTTTATTGAATCCATTGTCCTTCTATTTCACATCTTCATATTTTCTTTAAAATTCTACTTTAACCCTCTATTTGGTTCGAGGAATCTACCAAGGAAAAAAAAGAGGAGGGAAAAAAAAATAAGGAAGAAAGAAAATGAAAGGAATAGATGAAATCATATCAAGCCAAAATTATTCAAATTCTTATTATTCTTCTAATTTTCCATTGCAACCAAATAAGGGAAAGTACAATCCCTCATATTTTATTTTTTTTCCTTGATAAAATCTTTAAACCAAATAGAGCCTAAATGCACTCACACCAATCTATTATTTTTTGGTATTTCCATTTTACCGTATTGCTGTAGAATGAAAGTAGCAGTATTTTCTTAAGTAAATTCACTACATTCCTAGCCAAAAAAAAAAAAAAAAAAAAGAGTAAATTCACTAGTCACTACATGGGTACTCTTATATTTACAATAAAAAGTTTCTTATTTATTTATTTAAAATTTATCTCGAGATTCAGTTTCATTCATTGCATAGGAATATAGGATTTAAGCTAATAAAATGAAAATTTTTTATTTTTATTTTGGTGTGGGTGGGGAGATAAGATGATATATAATATCACATTTTATAAAGCCTAGCACTTCTCATAGTACAACCACCGTGATTCTTTATGAGGCGAAACCTTAAGCATTAAGGTGCAAATTACCTAGTCAAGCTCGAGAAGACTTTTACAAAAGTTGAACAAACCTAGTCAAGCTTGAGAAGACTTTTACAAAAGTTGAACCAAAGTGGTTGTACGTAAAGCTCGACAAGGAATATTTTTCTGAAGTGTAAGCGACATGGATTCTCTAGGACGGTCGAGGCTTGGAACTTGGAAGACTCCAAGAAAGAAAAAGAGAAGTTAAAAAAGAAAGAAAAAAAGGGCTGATTCGTTCTTTCACATTGAGCCTCACGAAAACAATGACGGCCCACAAGTGACGCCCACATACGATACGGACGAATAAAGGCCATACAGGTGTGCTCACATCCGACACTGATGGTCTTACCCTTCGTGCTTAAGCTTGAGCCTGCTTTACACATGAATACGCTTTTTTAGGCGAATTTCAAGGACTCGGATTCCGTGCGGGGCTTTTGGGTGCCGAAGTGATTTCGACCGTTCATCTGGTTTTGAACAGTACTATTGAGGATGATGGTTTAGTAGTAGAAGGGTAAGAAGTTATCAATTCAAGTACTCCTTCTGTTTTTAAATAAATGACTTATTTTCTTTTTTTGGATGTTTCAAAATTATTATTATATTTCAAAAGTCATTGATTCATTTTGTTTTATTTCCTAAAATACCCTTAAAAATACATGATCTCTTTTTCTAATGTTTTGCATACTTGAGAGTAAAATTAGAATCTTAAAACATATGCATCGATGTGAAAGCATTTAATAGAGTTTTCTTAAAAACGTGTTTTTTCAAATGGGATAATCAATTTGAAACAGAGGAATAGTTAAATGTTTGAGCATTGAGGGTGGTGACATGACACATATTTGTTTCTTTTATTTATAATCTTACTCATTTATCGAAGTCATTGACTTTTAATGGGAATGAGATCAAGCCAAGACTTAATTGACTTAAGGGAGTGCCTACGATTCTTCCATTTGTAAACATGTATAAGTTCCTATTGTTATTTATTTCTCAACCGGTAGGGAAGTTACTATAGTCACAAATATACCAAACATAGTTCTACATTTTTGCCTCATCAATGATCCTAATGATCATAGTTATTCATTATGAAATTAATTAAGTAATAATTAAGAGTATGACTAATCCGCGAGAGTAGCTCATATGAAAAAGAAATTGCGGCTTAAGAACCGTATGTTCCAAATTCAAGTTTTCTGCTCCCTAACTATCGAATATACATGCTTATGCACCCAACTAATTCCCTAAATACATGCAATCCCTCTGTCCCACATATGCACCTTACAATTACAAGAAAAAAAAATAGAGAGAGGTCACCACTTAATTTATATATATACTCCCTCTATCACTTACTTTCTAGATATACTCTTTTATTCCATTTTGTCTGAACACTTTAACCAAACACATGTATTAATATGATACATTTAATGCATTGACACGTGGCCCCCATGTTACTCAATTATTTTACCTTTCTAATTTTAGCCTTACATGAGATTTTTTTCCCTAAATAATGCTATTTTAATAAATTATTCACACTCTATCTTAGTTACAAAATTGTTTCCCATAATGGGTGTCTTTATAACATCTCGTGTGCCACGTAGTTATATGGGTCCTCCACGTTCAAATTACACAATGAAACCATCATTTATAATAACAATTTTACTTGGGGAAAAAAAAAAAAAAAAAAACAAAGCCATTTTTGTACCAAAACCACCTTCCTTAGGCTCTCTTTTGTCTGCCGCATCTCATGGTTTCTCTCTCTCTCCTCCATGCCCCTAAGTACCCCTCTGTATCCCTGTATCCCATGCTTTCCAACGCTTCTCCCTCTGCTTTCTTCTTCTTTGATCTTCCCACTTTTTTTTTTAATCTTTGTCTTGCTATGTCCATAGCTGCTATGGTCATAAATTCAATTTTTTCAATCCATTAATGTTTTTTTGTTTGTCTTGATGATGATCAATTTTGACTAAAGAGTTAAAGAATTCATGGAAAGTAAAATAAGCTCTCATACCTCTATGTCTAGTCAATAGATATTTGCAACCATGATGCACTTGTTTCTTTTCACAATGGCAAGCATAGTGAGAAATTTATACCTATTTTACTTTCTTTCTTTTTTTTTTCGTTCCTTCTTTTTTTTTTTTTATCATTTCTTTCTTTCTTTTTGTGTTTGACTATGACTCTATTTGATATGGATCTTTGTGGTCACCACACGTTGCTAAGAGTTACTCATTTTTACCCTTTTCCTTATTTCTTCTGATGTCGCCGCTCATGGTTGGGCTACTCTTTTATTGGCGACTTCTGCGAGAGAGTAGGAGGATTGGGAGGGGGGCAAAGGGAGAGACAGGTGTCTAGGGACGTGTGTGAGAGAAATGAGAAAGCTTCTGAATGACAATTTTATTGTGTAATTCGGACACTAGGAACCACGTAATTACGTGGCACATAATATGGTATAAGGACACCCATTTTGAGAAAAAATTTTGTAACTAATGTAGAGTGGGAATAATTTATTAAAATGACATTGTTTAGGGAAAAAACTCCTTATGTGATAGAATATTACTATAGTTGATAAATGATACTCCCTCCGTCCCAAAATGTTTGAGTCACTCTTAATGCATATTTAGGTGAATTACTTAATGCATTGTCATGTAATTCATTAATTTAAATTTTAAAATTTTATCCCTTTGTTTTATTTTGTGTTATGATTAGGGTAATTGTAATTTTAAATATAGAAAATGGCATATTGGGAAAGTAAAAAAAAAAAATTATTTTGATTAACAAATATTTTATTTTAAGACTTATCAAAATAAAAATTGTTATCAAACAAAGTAAGACAGAGGAAGTATAATAATAGTAATTTTAAATATAATGAAAGGTATTTTGAAAAAATAAATATAAATTTTTTATAAAGAAGAAACACTTACAAATATTCCGAAATAAGAGTTTTGATCCTCTACTTGTACTTGGGTGTGCTTAGGTCTTTATGATTGTTTTAGAGCCGTTAGATGCTCTTTTATGTTAATGTATCATAATCTTGAAAACCCAAGCACACCCAAGTACATGTAGAGGATCCAAACTCCCAAAATAAAATGGTAATTCTATGGTACCTACAAGGTTTTTGGGGTACCATACCCATTTACCATTTGAACTAGCACACTAACCATTTGAAGTGAACCACTTATCTTTTAGTGAACGCTTATCATTTGAAGTGATCAATTAACAATTTCAAGTAATCCACTTTTTATCTGAAGTGAACTACTTACCATTTAAAGTGACGTTTTAGGTATGGTACCAATTTAGGTACCATCAAATTGGTCCAAAATAAAAAAGTGATGAAAAAAAGCTGAGAAAGGAGTACTCCCCTCTGTCCCATAAAAATGAGCCATTTTTGTTACTTTTTGTGTCTCAAAATGTTTGTCAATTTTGAAAGGTCAAATCATAATTTTTTGAACTTTTCTACATTACTTTTTATTATTTCAATAATTATTCTTAACACAAAATGCAATACCAAGTTAATGAGGGTATTTTTAGAAAGGTGGAGGTTCATAAATAACAAGTCACGGTAACGATGATTTTTCTTAAACTACGTGTTTTGTCAAACTTGGCCAATCTTTTCAAAACGGAAAAAGTATTATTTTTTACGGAAGATGTTCTAAAATATACTCCCTCCGTTCCTAAATAAGTGTCTTACTTTCCTTTTTGGGATGTTTCAAAATAATTGTTCCATTTCAAAAGTCATTGATCTTTTTTAATCATTTCCTAAAATACCCTTAAAAAGGTATTTTCTTTTTTTCTAATGTTTTACACACTTGAGGTCAAAATTGAAATCTCAAAATATATTTATTGATGTGAAAGCATTTAATAAGATTTTCTTAAAAAACGTGTTTTTTCAAATGGGACATTTAATTTGAAACAAAGGGAGTACTTTATTTTTAATCTCACTGAACATTTGACTAGACGTTTCACAAATTATTTTAATGATAAAATGATTACGAATAATTACAATTCTAGATTGACGGTTCGACTGACATGAGCATCTATGGAAGGAAGGTCTATTGACTGATGATGTCTACTCTTAAAGTCTCCAAGTGTAATTTTTTTTTAAAAAAAAGGATAGTTTATTCCAAATCTACCCTTGATCTTGAGTTTTTGGTAGCAAATTGCATGTGTTATTTTGTCTGTTTCATTAACGAGACGAAAACTGAAGATTGCCCTTAGCAATAAAGAAGGAAAATAAAAAAAGTGAAAAAACCTAATTGTTAAGTGAAAGATTTCATATTCAAGTTTATAAAAAATATTAATACTCATTTTTTGATATTTTGGGAGATTGATTTTCTCTCTCCTCAGATCAGATTTGCCTTGTTGTTTTCGAATTTGAATATCTTTCTCTCTTCTATCAGACTGCCTCAAGTCCTTTCTGCCATTTTTGTTGCCTTTCTCAAAGCTAGATGCAATACAGTGCTGGGTTTTTTTGTACTATTGAGTTTGGTAACAATAAAGCGAGGGATTGAAGTGTATTTTTTGAGCATCAACTGAGAGATTTTGTACGTAGGTAAGATTTCTTTATGTCCTAACATGTTTTCAATTTTTTCTGGGTACGAAGACATATCGGCCGGACTAGGTTTTATTTTGAGTTGGTTGATTAGTTTGGGTTGAGCATTGATACTTTTTTGACGAGTATGTTGATAATTACATAATTTGTTGATGTGTTTTTATTGGTTTGGTATGTACGTTGGAGGTTGTTCTTTATGGTGTAAGTATGTGAATCCCGATTTAGGCTTTTGACAGTATCATGGTACTGTCAACAGTGTGTTATATGATTTGCACAGTAGTGGATTGTAAAAGTATTTACATTGTAACGCGATATTGTTGTGTTGTCAATTATCATATAAGTCTTTTTTTAGCGATGGACAATAATGTCAAAAGGCTGGGCTGTTGTTGTTTTGTTTGATGATAACTTCGATCCAAGTAACATTAAATCATTTTATGATGATGACAGTACCATGGTACTGTCATCATTATATGCAATGGCGTCAAGTATAGTGTATAGTAAAACGGTACTGTTGGGTTAGGTGATATATGCTGGTATTTTTTTGTAATTCATATGTATGTAGTAACACGAGACTGTTTGTATGTACTGCAGGTCATATATAGGTCGGGTAAAAAATAGATGACAACATTTGCTTGATGTGTAGTTTTGGTGGGAGCACGGGTGTGATGCGGACAGATTTGTATACCTCTTTTGTTGATGTACAATGTTTTGTTGTTACGAAGTGGAGGAGTTTGAGGTTGGGGATGTTTGATCTTTTTTACTCTCTTCCTAGTCATACGAAGATTATGCTAGACAATAATGAAGATTTGAAGAACATGTTATGCATTGGGAGTCGTTACGGTATTCTTCAATTTGACATTGAAGTGGTAAACAATTGTGGTACGGATTTGGACAACGGTGTTATGGAAAACTCTAAAAGTTTGGTAGGACAAGAGTTTTATGAAGTGGAGACAGATTTGTTGCCTGTCTTCTTGTTTCCACAAAGAAAAGCTTTGTTTAGTGCCAGTTGGGTGAATTTGATTAAGAAGGTTGGGCAGTATTTCAAAGATGGTGTTGTAGAGTTTCGTGAGTCATTGTGCAAATATTCTATTGAGATTGGATTTGATTATGACTATATAAGGAATGAAGCAAGGTAGGGTAACGGCTGAATGTAAGATGAAGGAAAGAAAGGGCTGCATATAGCGAGTGCACGCAAGGATGGAGCATTCAAATGGTTGTTTCTACATACGTGAATTGAATAATGTGCACATGTGTAGGGTAGCTGTTCGTACAACTAAGCATAAAAGAATGGGATCTGACATTATGTCGTCTGAATTTATAGAGGTTTTACGTGGAAAGCCACTCATTAGTCCAATTGAAGTTCGACGAAATTTTAAAACCAAGTATGGGCTGGATATTTCTTACAGCAATGCGTGGATGGGAATTAAGAAAGCTCAGACTAGTTTGTATAGCGATAACTCTGAGTCATTTGAACAACTTCGATGGTTCATTGAGGAAGCAACGAGAACAAATCCGGGTAGTAACTTTGTTCTTGACATAGATGAAGATAGTAACCAGTTTAAAAGGTTTTTTGCCTCTTTCTCAGCATGCATCCATGGTTTTCAGTATTGTCGGTCGATGTTGTTTGTTGATGGTACTTTCTTGAAGAGTAGATATAAAGGCCTAGCTTCTAGCTGCTACAAGCTAAGGATGGGAACCAAGGTATGTTATATGATGTTAGCACTGTTTTGTTGTTATTAACAAGTAATTATTAAATTTTAATAGTTATGTGATACTGTTTACAGATGTAATAAGTCAGTATGTTGGTAATGTCATATAGCAGAATGTTGCTGTTGTTATATTGTGTTTCTGTGGTATGTGACAGTATGCTGGTACTGTTTAATGATATGTATAATTATGTTATGTTTAATTGCTAATTAAAAAGCGGGGTTAGATACTACTGATGCTTTATTGTGTTGTAAATTTTAAATTGTTGAAATTCAACAGTTAGTTGATATTGTTTACAGATGTAATAAGATCGGCATGATGTCTTTTTGTGCAATGTGAGATGTGACAGTACCTTGGTATTGTTTAATTGTATATTCAGCCACTAAGTGTTTCATAACTAATTAGAAACGGTTTTTATTTGTTTGTATGTAGGGTTATTCCCTTTGGCTTTTGCTGTTGTTGATTCAGAATCGGAGGAGAATTGGAGATCGTTTTTTGAGAATTTGCTTAAAGTTGTAGGTGATGAGTAACAAATAACATTTATTTCGGATTGAAACAATGGTTTGAAATCTACCTTGCTGAAAGTATTTCCAACAGCATACCATGCATATTGTCTACATCATTTGAAAATGAATTTGAGAGATAAGGTCAGGGGCCACAAGTCTTTCAAAGATTGTATGTTTTTTTTTTGTTTCATGAGTGTGCCTATGCTCCAACTGAGTATAAGTTTCAGGAGAAGTTGTTGGATTTGTTAGCGGAAGGAAAAGTGCAGGTGGAATATTTTCTTAATGATTGTCCGTTCAAATGTTGGGCCAATGCGTATTTCGAAGGTTAGCGGTATGGCAAGATGTGCTCCAACGCAGCTGAATCATTTAATGCTTGGATCAAAAAAGCTCGGTTCCTCCCAATTACTTATGGGGTAGATATGCTCTAGAAGATTGGAAGCAAGTTCGTGGAATACTATGTTATGCTTGAAGATGGATGCGAGGTTGGGTGAAGAGTTGGACAAGGGGAGGACATGGAGGGTGAGCATATCGAGTGATGTTGTGTTTGAGGTGCACTCTCACCCTTCTGTTACGGTTGATATAAGAAGGCGCACTTGCACATGTTATTAGTAGCAGCTGAATGGCTTCCCATGTTCGCATGCTGCAGTAGCAATATAGTTGTTTGGTAGCGACATTAATGATTATGTAGAGGAGTATTTTTACACTTCTTATTTCATGGCTTCTTATTCACAACCAATCCATCCTATATCGACGGCACTAAAAGTAGCTGTTAGCGAGGAAAATGGTGATATTGTACTCCTACCCAGCACGAGACGACCTATCAGGGAGGCCCAAGAAGAGAAGGATACCGTCTAGAAGAGAGAAGATGAGACAAATAAAATGTAGTAGGTGTGGATGGCTTGGTACACATAATAAGAAGACATGCCAAGAACCAATTTAATTTTTGTTTTGTTATCTTTTAGTTTATTTATTAGATGTTGTTGACATTAGTGTTGAAGTTGTAATTTTGATTTGGTTCCATTACATGGTGAAGTATATGTCATTGTTCTATGTTTATGACGGTAGATAAGACTTTGTACATATCAAATACTAAAATGTGATAACATATTCAAACCATTGGTGTGGACAGTAACAACATTGTGTTGAACAAGTAAAAATGATCGAAGGTTTTTATTAACGGTGTATCATTTGAACAGTTAAATCATACTGTTGGGAGTTAAATATATTAGTGATGTAATAGGATTGGGTGGCAGTATCACCATTTTGTTTATGTAATTGTATGATGAATAGTTAAATTTTTTAGTACGGGTTCTATGAAATGGTAGTGTAGTAATGGTGACCAGATCTTGAGGAAATTAAATGATTATGCATATAAGTTGTTTGCATTTTGTGTTGTCAATAGTAGGATGGTACTGTTATAAGTGGAAAAAAGTATTACATCGTATTACAAGTGAATGGTCTGTTTACACCTGTTGGAATTTGTAATAGTTGCAAATGTTATGTTGGGAACAATTAAATTTGTATTAGTAAAACCCATGTCCACAAGTCAAGAGTAATTATACTACTTTTTTGTACATATTATCCCAATTCACTACTCCGAGTTAACCACTGTTTACTTTCTCTTGATTGCTTTTGTTTTTGGATATGCGACAGACAATGGCTTCACTGTGATTGCAGCACTCTCGTTTGGAGTAGTCAGTTTGCTTTGCCCATTTTGGTGTCCATGAACGGGGACGGTCACTAATGATTTCTTGCAGGATGTCCCGTCTGAAGCTTTGAACATCTGTTGTTGTCATGGTCTCAGTTATTGGATTTCCATAGGAGTAATAAAAAATGAGATTGCATATAATGATTCCACAGTCGAGACTACAAAAAACAAATTCACACATTAATTTTTTATTAAAGATTCACGTGTTTTTTTACATATTGTTGTGCAACGTTTGATGAATATGTGTCAGTAAGCATATTTGACAGTAACATCATACTGTTGCTCAGACAAAAAAGTGAAAACAAAATATTACATTGTAAATATAAGGTGCAATAGTACCATTATACTGTTGCATTAAATGAGAATTGAAAAAAAATTTCTTTAATTGTAACACGGTATTAGAACTAGTATGAAGCAGACAAACAATATTTGAAATACTCACGAGAATTGGCTTTGCTGGGGTCAATTTGGCACAGATTCAACCTCTGTTTGCTCATTTTGATTGTCCTGTAGGGCTATTTTGCACACGTATTCTATCTGTCATTATTAGGATAATGTTAACGTTGTAAGTAATAACATTTATGCATGAAAGTTGTTTTAGTTATGTGGATTTTATTACCACTCTTTTTCTTCATTGTAATGGTTGTCTTCTACACTATCTTGTGGGCGCATGGAGTTGTAATGTCTCCATATTCCACTGTGAGTGTCACGCACGAGCAAAGTCTAGTGGTTTTCAGCACCACCTGGTCTAGCAGCTGCAATGAGTGGCTAAATATGGTATTGGGCTCCTGATATGGCTGCTTCAATTATTTTATCGTCAAACCACTTTGATCTCAACTCGGCATCTTGGCTGTCAAAGTATTCCTGTAATATCATCAGATATAATTAGGCCAAACAGATTTTAGCATGACATGGTGTTTCCAAGTACGTATTTGTGTCATGATTACTATGCAAGTAGTTGGAATGCAATATGCGCGTCTCTTATCTCTTAGTCACATCATTATATCCCCAAATGCGTCGAGAACCTGCAAATTGTTAAGTTAAATGAGGTTTACTAAGTTGTTGGGAAAGTAGCAATATTATATTAGATAAAGTAACTACTAACAGTAAAGTGGTACTCTTAAACAACACAAAAGTGGTGTTTCTAAACTAATGTCACAACAGTAAGTTGATACCTTCGCCAGTACAATACACATACAACAATACAATGGTCCTATTTCAAATATTTTTAAAAAACAGCAGGGTTGTGTTCTTCTAAATGAAAAAGATTAGAAGTACTCATAAACAACAATTAAACTTAATGCATGGTTTTTTCTGTCAATACATGTGTAGAGAGTAAACAAAAATATCAAAATACTATTAATTGTATGTTGCACACATACACACACACTTTATATATTTGGAACTTACATGTTGGTTGTTTATCTAAGTATAAGTAGTAACAATTTACTGGTGCAGTGGTAAAAATAAGTTTGAACTAGGTAAAGGATTCCATTATTACATTGCCGCTTGTGTCTCCTTCTATCAGCAGCTGCCTGATATCCTTTAGTTGCACAAGGTTAGAACCATCTGCTGATCACCAAGCCGTTGCACTGCATATATTTCTAACTATTAGTAGCATCATATTTTTTAGTGAGGTGAATATTATGGAATGTAGAAGATATTATGATGTAATAAATTTACTTAGAGAATTCTTTTTCAAACATTTGTTTCACAATTCTTCTCTCTTCCACAATCAGCAACTTTGCAATGGGAAACTGAGCTGAGAATGTTAGCTGTATGCCATCAGCATGGGATGGTATCTTGTCAACAAAGTTATCCACATCAATCATTTCCTCATCAACAAGCTCTATTCCCTCATGTTTGTCTTTCTTTGTAGCTACCTTTTTTACTTCCTTCCCCTTCTTGCCTATCTCATATGTGTCTTTCGGTTTTTTATTGTCCTTACGAGTCCCTTGTTTGGACTTTACACGTTTAGCAAGAGATGATGGAGTAGGCTGTTTTTTGTTGGCACATGCTGGTTTTTTGCTTTGCTCTGCAAGAGGTGGGGTCCTCTCCTTTTTTTTCCTGCGAAACAAGATGATATCAGTTGACAGTATCATTATACTGTTTACACTTACAAAAACATGAATGTGTATGCGTAATTACAGATATAGTGTGAAACATTATCAACATAATGTTGTAATGTATATTCCAACAATTATGACAGTTTTAGATTCATGTTGTTATTTGTAGAACATTAACAGCATATTGTTTGGAATGTAAAACAAAAAAAAATTCACTTCACTCTTCTAAATATAGGGTACGACAGTAACAACATACTGTTGGAGTAATCATAGTGTGTAATAGCATCAGCATACTCTTGAATGATTAAAAAGGGTCATTAAACCTTAGCAAACAAATCAATAATTTATCAATTGTTAATGTACGAATTGAAATATCCTTCAAATTTTTCAATAACTTACAAAGTTCCCAATTACCTTTTCAAAAGCTTGCGTGATGTTATGGACATTGAACTCGATAGTTTCCTCGTCCATATCCTTCTCTACATTTGTTTGTTTGTGTTACATCTTGTGCAAGGCTTCTTCGTACATTTGGTGGAGTTGTTTGTACTCTTTTTGCTTAGCAACCAGCTCTTTACTCACTTCCTTTAGCTTATTTGAAAGACTTGAATTTTGCAACTCCAAGGTTTTGATTTGAGCATCTTTGGCAGCCCCTCCTTTCTCTAGTGTCTGTATCTTTGACTTCAGTTGGTTTATGAATTCATCTTTGTCATCATTCTTTCCTGGTTCTTGTTCTTTATTAGCATCCTCATCGAGGGCAGCATGTGCAAATTTTTCAATGATGTCCATTGCTTATTGAAGATCTTGTTCACTTACTTCCTCATCCTTCTCTTCAAGGCCTTCTTCCTCATTATGGGCATCACCACCCTCCTCTTTTGTAGCACCTTCCTCATTGGTAGGGATGTCATCCCCACTTCCATTGTCCTCATTAGTTGAACTGTCATTGTCGTAAGCTGCTACTATCGCCATCAGTGGATACGCGTTCACGCCCAATTCCCAATGTTTCTATCTTCACGTTGAACTTTCTAGCCTCACTTTTGGTGAATTCAATTTCACCACCGTACACCTGAAAGTCACAACACAGATGTTATTATCCATAATTGATGTAATACAACATATCAAACTGATTTTTATGAACATTTTTTATAAATCTGATTTATGTAGTTGCATATATGGGATGATGATTTTTAATAATTGTAACAGTTGACAGTATCATTTTACTGTGTACAATATGAACTACTAAGAAACAGTACCAACATACTGTTTACTGTATATAATATGTAACAATACCAACATATTGTTCATTGTATTCGCATATTTTTCAAAGTATTTGTTTAAGAGCAACAACATAATATTGTTTGAGAAAAAAAGGCTGTTGAGTTTTAGCAAATAATTCATTTACCTTGTCACTTTCTAATGAACGGAGTGAAATATCCTTCAAAACTTTGGTTAACTTACTAAGGTCCATTTCATGAACCTTGGTATGTACTTCTTCCTTGTAAGTTTCATCAATAAGCTATGCTCGCATAGCCAATACTGTAACATATGAACAAAATAACATGTTATTTCATTTGGATATTTGTGTAGAAAATGAATCAAGTATAATGCAAGTGTAGTTAGTATTTTGCTTACCAAGAAAGCAATAACACATGCAGTGACATTCTTAGGTGGGTTGTGCAATTTTTGAATTGATGCTTCCAAGAAATTCTTGATTGCAGAGGGTCAGTTGTAATTTTTCATGTCATCCTAAGTTCTCCACATATAAAACATAGCTCCAACTAAGTTGAGTGCTCGATGTGGGGAAAAATACTTGTGACAAAGGCATACAAACATAGCAATCTTGCAACATCTTCGTTGTCCTCTTTTTCTGTTTTTTGTAATGACTGCAAAAGCAGCCTCTCTATGGCAAGAGGGTTTAATCTCTTTTCACCCGCACACATCCGGTTAACTAGTTGTTGGTTGGGTTTTTTGACAATACCCAAAGTAATCTCCTCTGCGCTTGTGTGTATGCCAAAAATAAGTGCGAAGTCACTACTCCTCAAGTTGAGTAGTTTATCACTAATTTGGAAAGCTTTGTAGGTAGGTGTGTATGTTTTCAAAATTTTCACAACATTTTCATCAAATTTCTTCACACACTTTAGTTTAACCTTCCCTTTCAACAAAAGGCTGGAAGAAATCCCAAAAAGGAGTTCTTTGTAACTCATTTACATGCTTTTCTTGTACAAGTTCAGCTGTGATATCAATCTCGTTATTCCCAATAGGTTAGAGCGCATTTGCTTTGGTTGTTGTTCCTTCTCTGGTGCTTCATCTTCAACTTTTAATTTCTTAGCTGATTTGGATGTGGTTGAGGCTTCACCCTCTCCTTTTTTCCCTGAAGAATAACGTATGAAATTAATATTATTAACAGTATCAGCATACTGTTAAGCCTTAAAAAAACCCCTGAGTATTGTTGGACAATTACAAATATAATATCAAATAGTATCATCATACTGTTTCCATTTTAAATTCTAGCAACTGATGACATCAGTAAATTAATGTTTTTAATATTTCACAGTAAAATCATACAGTTATATGTTGTAAAAAAAAAAAAAAAAAACAAAACAAAACAAAAATTTATTTGACTTATACAAATATAGTGTTTGACTGTAACAACATACTGTTGAAATGAACTAACAAGTTGGAAATCCTTCACACGCAAACTGACACACCAACATTACACATGTTAAGAACCTCAATGTCACAAATAAAATGTCAAACAATATCAATTCACTTAAAACATAAAGATGCATAGG
Organism: Liquidambar formosana; assembly: GCA_039720395.1. NCBI lineage: Eukaryota > Viridiplantae > Streptophyta > Magnoliopsida > Saxifragales > Altingiaceae > Liquidambar > Liquidambar formosana. Next base: position 40,290,907 of record CM077820.1, read on the forward strand.
TGAAAACAAACTGTAACATACCAAAAAAAATGAAAGTAATTCTCATTGTCACAAATTAATGGTGTAACACTACCAACATACTGTTGACATAACAAAGAATGTCAAAATGTTTGAAAACCATACCATATACAAACATTACACATGTTTTGAACACTCAATGTTACAAATAAAGTGTGAAACAACATCACATTACTGTTTGAGTTTAATGAAAATGGGATTGAATTGTTGCATTAAATTTCTAATTATTACAAGGACATATATATAATCAATTTTAGTTAGAATACAACCTAAAAAAAATTCCACTTGTACAAATAAAGCAAGCTACAGTATTAACATACATTTGGAATATTTAAGAAAGTAAAAATACTTCACAAACATATAGTATCAAACATCAACAGTATTTGGTTTTGGGAACTATTTTTCCTTTTTTTGGTATTATAAAGTTCAACAGGATTACATTACTGTTGGACATGTGAAAATTGTATTATTGGTATAAAATTTCAAAAACCCCAAATCACTTGTTAAAATCGAAAACACAAACAATAAGTAGTATCATGGTACTATGTAAAGTAGAAAATATAACACAGTACGAGAAGGAATACTATTGTGCTAACAATTGGTTATATCATACACACCAATAGTATCGATTTACTGTTAAAGCATGACTTTATCGAAATTTACATTCGAGAAATTCATTACCTTAAAATAACCAAATCAATTAGGGTCTTTGCGCGCAAATATTTGCATTACAAATCCGAGAATTTTAATCGACAAATAGTATCCTGTTACTTTACCCTATAGAGAATGTAAATTGACAAACTAGTTCCAGGGTAACAGCCAAAACGGAACAACTATGTTCCTGTATGATTGATTCACTGTTGGGGTTATTTTGCTATGTTTTATTCACAAAACTTCAAATAACAGTAACAAAAACAACTAAAAATGCACCGATTTACTATTTCGGACATGATAAAAAGCAACGAAAACACATTTGAATGGTTCACTGAAGCTCTCTTCGGCATGTTTCTTCGCGAAAGTCAATCTGTAAATCTTTGAATGGTCTTCGAGTAGCTATTTGGGACACTCAAACTGAAGAAAAAAAACCCTAGAATCATTACAACTTACTGTGCAACTGAAGGGTTGTGACGTTTTGGGAAGTTTTGTTTTGATTTGATTTGTGCTTCTATATTTCCACCAGAAACTATGGAGTAATAATCCCTGAATTTCGGGTTGTATAGTAAAATGGCACAGTAGTAAATTAGTCGAAGTTTTAAAATAAGGGGTGTTTTAGTCCGTACAGTATCAAAAGGGGTTTTCATAAAACCCATTTTGATTTGGGGCCTATTGTAAAAGGGGTCTTATACATAGGGGGTTTGACCAAAATTCTCAAAAATAAAATAAAAAATTGAATAAAATTTTATATTTTTAAATCTTTTTATTCTTTCTAAAGAAAATGTTATTGAACTTTCTTTAATAGTAGTCTTCTTAAATAATCCCTATAATGTGTTATGAAAAAAGATTGAAACTAGTGCTATTGGACTCTACTTTTACACCTCTGCTTTCACCGACACATTGTTGGCGTTGTTAAGGGAGGTCCATTGACATTATACTCTAAGGAACCTCTTTTTCTTCATAGAGACCAAATGATAGGAAGACTCATATATCATACAAAGTTGAAACCAAAATTTACACAAATCCTACACCTTTATTTGTTAGTAAATGTACAAAATATAAAATTTTAGATAGTAAGATACTAAATTATAATATTCCTATAGTACTGTCATGAAAATTTTAGTACTTCTCACTATACATGGTTTTAAATGAAATACATCCTCAAGGCTCAAGAGATCTTTACTATTTCATTTCATCACCATCATCATTGTCATCAAATATAAGCAACACATGAAAAAAGAGAATGATAAATACAAGTAATTACTCTCTCCGTCTCATAAAGATAGGGTTTCTTTCACTTTTTGATTGTCCCTAAAATCTTTGTTACTTTAAAAGGTCAAATTATAAATTTTCTTAACTTTACCGTACTATTCTTTATTTCGCCAAGAATTACTTCAAACACAACCAATGCTTTTCAAATTATAAATTTTCTTAACTTTCACATACTATCCTTTATAACGCCAAGAATCGACTTTAAACACAACCAATGCATTAATAGTAAGATAAAGGAAGCTACTAGGACTAGCCCAGTGATGAGGAATGATGGGGTAAAGGATAAGAGTATGATAAATTAGAGGTTCAAACCTTTTCAATTGTACCCAAAAAATAAAAAAAAAAAAAAAATAAAAAAAGATAGTAGGATAAGGGTACTTTTGGAAAGAAAAAGTTTAATGGATGGCAAATCAATGCATTAATTACTTTTCTTAATTTGTGTGCTTTTTTTCAAAGAGGCTTTATCTTTGTGGGATGGAGGGAGTACAACAATTTTCTACTAAACCTAACATTTTTTGTTCATGTATCAAAAATGTTAAAAAATGTTAGGAAACTAGTATATGGATTTTGAGCATACTTATAATAAAATGAGTTTTGACAAGAAAAATTTATGTAACTGTAACATGATTGATGTGACATTACAAACCTATGAGAGTGGAATAAAGTGGTATTATTAAAATACTTTTTGATCTTATAATTGCATTTTACTTCATTCCTATTGATCCCTAGCGCTACATTACCGTGTCACAGTTAGATGGAAGACTCACTCCTAACCCAGGTGTGGATTGGATTGCTTTGCCTTTCCAAACAAAAAGGAAAAAAGAAAAAGGAAAATGTTACTCCATATTTCGCTGATGTTTTACTACTCACTTTATGTGTTAAAAGCGTATATAGATGAAAGCAAAAATATAGTGCCCACTATAGAATAAGGAGAAGCTACCTTATATAGATGGGTGAGAGAATGTTGGTAAAATAAATGGATGAAATACTGAAATGGCATAGTCCAAAGAAAAAGAAGAAAAAAAAGGACACTTATATGTTCTCAACCATTGGCTTGTTTACTTCATACGACACTATGTGTCTACCTAAAAAGAAAAGCTTATTTCATTGGTCGATTACATTCCCTATGGAGTTCTTCAGCAAATGAAATGAAACATTAAGGGTGTGTTTGGTTGGGGGAATCATTTAACAAGTTTGGGAATCAGATTCTTGACCTCAACCAAATATATAGGCGTGGGAATGTTTAGTGGGAATACTATTTTTCATTACCACCAACCAAACATTGGAATATGAATATTTAATCACATTCCCATTCCCTTGTAATGCTCCTTTCCAGGGATCACATTCCCATTCCGTGAGCCGAACACACCCTATATATTCCCCTAGGATTCCCTAGGAAGTCGTTCAACTTCAACAAACCCTCTTCCTCCTCCATCGATACCCATAACCCGCAGTTTGAGTTCTTTCAAATTTCAAGCTTCAAACACTCCCCCTCTCTCTCTGTCTCTCAGAAAATGGGGTCACAAGGAAAGTACAGTGCTTTACAGAAAACAGAATTCCCCCACCACAATCTCAACAGCTCTGATAGTGAAGAAAACTCGCTCCCACTCACAGTCTATCACGAAGAACAACCCCATCTATCAACAAATCAAGCACCCCTTGTGTCCTCCTACAACGACCACATCCGTCCCCTCCTTGACGCCGTCGACAAGCTCCGTCACCTGATGGTGATGAACGAAGGCATACAGCTTCCGACCATAGTCGTCGTCGGAGACCAATCCTCCGGCAAGTCTAGTGTCCTCGAGTCCCTGGCCGGCATTAGCCTTCCACGCGGCCAAGGAATCTGCACCAGAGTACCCCTCATAATGAGACTGCAACACCACCCAGCTTCTCAAACAGAGCTTTACTTGGAGTTTAATGGCAAAACGGTTCCAACAGATGAAACCCACATCGCAGAATCCATTGTCACTGCCACCGATGAGATTGCAGGCAGTGGAAAGGGAATTTCGCACACCCCTTTAACTCTTGTTGTGAAAAAGAACGGCGTTCCTGATCTTACTATGGTTGATTTGCCTGGCATCACTAGAGTCCCTGTTCATGGCCAGCCTGAAGATATATATGAGCAAATTTCAGCCATCATAATGGAGTACATTAGGCCAGAGGAAAGTATAATCCTCAATGTTCTATCTGCAACTGTCGATTTTCCTACATGTGAATCGATTCGTATGTCTCAGCGCGTCGACAAGACCGGCGAGAGGACTCTGGCGGTGGTTACAAAGGCGGACAAAGCGCCTGAAGGTCTACTAGAGAAAGTCACTGCAGATGATGTGAATATCGGGCTTGGCTATGTCTGTGTGAGGAATCGTATTGGTGATGAGTCCTACGAAGAAGCAAGAGAGGAGGAAGCTAGACTGTTTGAAACTCATCCACTTCTCTCTAAGATCGATAAATCTATTGTGGGTATTCCAGTTTTGGCGCAGAAATTGGTGCAAATCCAAGCAACCAGTATAAGGAAATGCTTGCCGGAGATTGTGAACAAGATCAATGACAAGCTGAATGCAAGCGTAGCAGAGCTTAGCAAAATGCCTCAGGTTCTGTCCTCTTCTGCAGAAGCCATGACCGCTTTCATGCGAATTCTGAGTTCTTCGAAAGAATCGCTGAGGAAAATCCTTCTAAGAGGAGAATTTGATGAATACCCAGATGAAATGGACATGCATTGCACCGCTCGGTTGGCTGAGATGCTCAACAAGTACTCTGATGAGCTTCAATCGAATCGTTTTGAAAAAGCCCCAAATAAGGAGAACTTTCTCATGGAGGAAATCAGAGTTTTGGAGGAGGCTAAAGGGATTGCTCTCCCAAATTTCCTTCCTCGCACTGCCTTCCTCACAATCCTGCAGAGGAAAGTGAATGGGATATCAAAAAACCCCATTGATTTTATGGGTAAAGTGTGGAATTACATTGAGGGTGTGTTGATTAGTGTGCTGATGCATCATTCTGAATGCTACCCTCGGCTTCAGTCATCTACAAGAAGAGCAGCCTACAATCTTATAACCAAGATGAAGGAACATTCAGTTGATCGAGTAAAGGAGATTGTGGAGATGGAAAAGCTGACAGATTACACTTGTAATCCAGAATATATGGCTGAATGGGGTAAGCTCATGACCCAACAAGCCTCCATTATGGATGTCATAGCTGATGAGTATAGGACACCTAGGATAAATGTAGAAGTTTTTGGGGAGATAGAAGTGGGTCATCTTAGGCAAAATCAGCTTGTTATACAGCCAGCTTTGGACCTGAAAATGAGAATGACTGCTTATTGGAAGATTGTTTTGAGGAGGCTTGTTGATTGGATGGCCTTGCATTTGCTGCATGGGGTTCGAAATTTGGTGAACAAGGACATGGAGACAGAGATTGTGAATGAGTTGATGGGGCCTTATGGTGGTGGGATTGAACGTATGTTGGAGGAATCGCCAGTCCGTTGCTGCAAAGCGGGAGAGGCTGAACAGGAGCATCAATTTGCTGAAGGAGTCGAAGGATGTTGTGGCCAAGATCATGGACAAAGTTGCCACTGAGGGTGATTACTGATTTACTCAGTTTCAGTGTTGCTTTTGGTTTTCCCTTGGTTATGTGGTTATATATGTTTCCGGTTTTTGTCATAGTTTGCCTATGATTTAGTTCCCCTTCGTTTTTTTTTTTTTTTTGCTTGCTTGGTTGCTATATGTATTTTAACGAATGAATGGATGAAAACCGTATAAATGCTACCTTATGGTAGATTTAAAGCTTTTTTTAAAATTTTTTTTAATCATTTTGATAATCGATAGACTTTATTTATAAAGCTTAAACTGTAGATCATTTACTCAGTAAGGAAGGAGTATACTAATAGGACTGTTTTGGGGATTTGCTTTTTTTTTTTTTTTTTTTTTTTTTTTTTTTTTTTTCTCTGGCGAGCTGTAATGATTTCCTTTGTAATTGGAATTAATGTCTTCAAGGGCTGCACTTGTCAATGTAAGAATTTTTTCCAACTCCATTATTGTAGGCATGATCACAGACCAAGCCACAACTTTTTCCTTGGGGGGACAATATAGATGTTCCGAATATGAAAAGTTATTTATTATTACATGCCTCTCAATTTTTTTAATCATATTTATTCTAGATATAAATTTTTTTTATGATATTATATTTATTCTAGATATAATAAAAATAAATAATTTATTTGTGCATTATAGTGAGTAAAATATTTAAAATCTGAACACGAGCCTCTGTAGAAAATTATAGAGATATATTTCTCCACGGAGAACAGAAAAGGAGAAATGAAAAAGAGGACCATGTGCATGAGGTAATAACGGCCAAAAAAGAAGAAAGGAAAAGGTTAAAACGGGTGGACAGTGAAACCCAAGCACTGTGTCACTGTGTGTGTGTGTATATATATATATATATATATATTTTTTTTTTTTTTTCTTTTCCTTTGGAAGCCACGCAACAAAAGCAAAAGCAAAAGCAAATATGTTTGGTGCTTCTCGAATTTCACATTTTTCTTTTTTGCTTTAATATATTTTTTGAATAGAAAATATAATTATCTAAGGATAAATTATAATGACCTTCCTATGGTTTGGAGTTGAGGCTCAAAAAAATTACATTGATCTCTATTGACATTTCAAAATTTAAAGTGTATCCTCCTAAGGTTTCGACATATCCAGACTTACTTCCCTTCATTCATTGACCATTAAGTTAACCAAGGGAAATGACTGATGTCATGCTAAAAGGTAAAAACCTTCTAAAACAAAAAGCCCTTACAATAAGGAGTTATTGGCTTATTGCCCTCCATTTATGTTGTTTACTAGCTTATTATTATTTTTTGGGGTTACATTAGAGAGGAATCAATTCTTAGAATTTACATTATCCAAACTCCTACCCATTTTGGTACCACCTTTAAAGCACAAGGGCTAGTGGTATCTCTTGAAAATCTTTTCTATTCATTGAAATCATAAAAATAAAAAAAGGGTGGGGGGAGGGGGATGGAGGCAAATTACATTTTACCTACACTTGACTATGGAGTACTTCACAACTTACATTCACATCTTTAATGCAAATTGGAACAATGTAAAGGGGCAAAATCATCTGCATTATATTTATATATGTTATCATAAAATGGTAAAATGATATTATAGAGGCTTAAAGTAGTCATGTGCGCTCACATGACTACCTTATCATTGAAGCTAAGAGAGCATAGACACAAGGGTAAGTTGTTCGCTAATAGTTTATGGGCCTAATGGTACCTCTCCTCTTTCCCTTCAGGAGAGGTCTTGGTTTCTAGTCTTAGTAGAGTAGGTTTAAATATATGAGGCAGGGACGAAACTACTCTTGGGTCAAGGGGGCATGGCCCCCCTAGCTTTTTACTATTAAGGCATGTAAGCCTTTGTCCTTGGCTTATGTAAACTGAAAACATGGAGAAATAGTGCCACAGTAGCGTGGGTTTATATAGTTTCTACCAATTTGTGCTACTCGGCTTTTCTGTGAGGCTTCTAGTCTTGTACCTTAAAATTTAATTTACATTATAGTTAGACTAAATAACTTTGAGGAATTATGATTTATTTTGCTACTTCAGAAAACTTTAAAAACTTTTGTAGGCAGATGGGCAATTCTTATCCAGGCTTATTAAGCAACTTGTTTTTATAAGTTGGTTTTGAAATAATGAAATCTTTGGTTTATAAATTTATATAAAATTTTAAAATAAAATAAAAAATTCACAAAGTTCAAAAATATTTCTATCTAGTTTTATCTTTCATGTGTTAGTTTAGTCTTGAATCTTAGTATTTTCTCATTTTTTAATGGTAAAAAATTTTGGTTCGTCTTTGTCCCCTCTTAAAATAAATGGGGATTTGGCTATCAGACTACCAAATAACTCTTATTTAGCAAATAGTCAACCAACTGTTTTTTCAACTTACTTAGTTCATTTAAGTCATTACTTACCAAAATACCCTCACCTTCATTTCTTTTTCCCTTCTTCTCCACCTATCCAACAGCCATAAGAGAACCAGGAAAATACCCTCACCCTCACCCTTATCTCTTTTTCCCTCCCTTTCCACTTACCTTACAACCATAAGAGAACCACTAGACAGTGACAACCTCCGGCGACGATGACCAGCCAGATCCGAAGCTCGTCAGTATCAACCTCCTCTAACGACCACCAGATCTGAAAATTTGTCCTCTCTCCTATGCCGAAACCAAATTTGAAACTCACCAGATCTTAATTCTCATTGCCGACTTTCTCCCTTCCCCCCCCCCTCTCTCCCTTTCTCTCTTTTTCTCTCTATTCCAAATCTAAAACTCACCAAGAGTTTCTTCTTTCTCTAGTGATTTCTTCTATCGCTGACAACAACCATTGTCACCAATGACAAGGACGCCTACGATCTGTGTGCATCATCTTGATGCAACATTCCAGAGGAAGACTGGAAACTTCTTCATCTAAAACATCAGTTGCTACTACTGTTGCTGCTTTCTATGTTGGTTTTCCAACCCTAGCAATTCCAATTCCAAATCTCTAGCACTTAAATCAATTTTCAGCCTATTACCAGGAAGCTACAGCAAAAGTGTCGTGAGGTTAACCTTGTTCTGGCACATAGTTCCACCCTTAGGCAATGAAACGGTTGTGAAGGGCGATATGGGTGGTGTAGAACAAGTAGACATTAACATCAATGATGAACTGAGAGCCAACAGACTCATCCCGTCTCATCCAATCCACTAGTTGTAAAATACTTGGTAAAGTAGTAAAATTTTAATACTTCATTGTAAAATTTATTTCGTAAAGTAGTAAAATTTTACTATTTCACTTCAAAATTTTACTACTTTGTAAAGTAGTAAAATTTTACTACTTCACTATAAAATTTATTAATTCATTAAGTAGTAAAATTTTATGGTTTTAATTTTTTTAATAATTACCAAATCAATATAGATCTTTTTTTGAAGATACTGATGAGTAGGCTCCAAAAATATGATTTGTTTTAAAAAAAATGGATATGTATATTATAAGTTATAAGTTTTTAAAAATTATAATACTAAAAGGTTTAGTTAGTTACATAGGGTACCCTTAATAACAAAAAGGGGAGTGGCCTTAGTAATAATAAGGGTAAACTTGGCATTTAAAAAAAAGTGTGACTAATTGATTAATAAGTTCAGTCTCCTTGATTAATTGACTTAGAAAAACTCTTACTTGATTAATTGTCAATATTTTACCAAAAAGGTAGACTAATCGTGAATTTCCCCTAAAATAAAATCCTGGTTTGTCCCTGATATAAGGTATTGATGTTCTTACTTGTTACCAAAAAAAAAAAAAAAAAAAAAAGAGGGCAACTTGTTGTTATTGTTTGTTTTTGTTTTTTTGGACAATAAATAGAATCTATTCATAGTCCCAAGACCTAAGCTTTTTAATATTAATAAATGAGTATTGATACTTCTTTATAGGCTTGAAGATTGAGAGAAATGGGTATCCATTCCATTAGGTTTATTGTCATCACAAAAATTTCTTTACACTCAGGTTTTTATGAAAATTAACTATGTTGTCTACTAGATTGCCTCATTCTGAACAATTTTGTAGGACAAAGTTTTTCCAAAATCATTGTTTAAATGAGTTTTTTGCTAATTTTTCTTGAAACATTTTATAAAAATTAAATGGTTAAAAAGTTAACTTAAATGATAGATTTTGAAAAAAATTTATTTATATAAATGATACTTTCTAATGGACAATATTATTAGTCTTCAAAAATTTGTTTATTATTTTTATGATTTATATTTTTTGCAAAATCATAAAAAATATAAACTAAATAAAAATGTAAAAAATTTTTGTGATAATAATGCCCACTTTTTAATAAAATAAGTTAAATGTAATTACAAATCAATGTCCTAAGGCTACGTTTGTTTTGAAGGAATCCAAAACATCCCCCCTCTCTCTCTCTCTCTCTTCTCTCTCTCAAGACTCCCCCTTCCCTTCTTACTGATCAAGCAGAGAGAAAACCCCAATTGTTGGACGCATGCTTCTTGAGAGACGTTCATGAACCCACATCCTTGATCGGCACCAACACGCATCCCTTCAAAATCGTTGATTCTCTTTGTCGCCAAGATTCAAAGCCGCGATTTTCCGTGTCGACGAGGAAAGGTAGTGCTTACAGATGAAATCTTTGTTGCTATATTTGATGAACCCTTAAGCCATTACATGCATCGGTGAGCTGCTTTCCTCCTGGAATGATATTTTGGAGTTGTTCTCGTCTATTATTTTGAAATGGTAATTTGAATTTTTAGTCAGTTATTTGGAAAAGACAGATGGTGTGGTCAGAGGACAGATTTTAGGGCAAATAGTCCTAGGTTTATTTGTTGGGTATTTAGTCTAAAATGTATGTGAAAATGTGAACGAGGTTAAGAATGACTTATCGGTTATCGTTGGTGTCTGATTATGCAGAGTTTGGCCTCTGGGTCTTATATGTTGAAACTCTGATGCTACGGTTGATGAATCCTTATATCATTACCTATATTATTTTGACTTGGGTAATTTGAATACCCATGAGCCATTCTTAATGAAAGGCAAAAGAAAAAAAAATTACAAAGCAGTTGCTGTAGTTGGAGAGATATTGGGAAACGACTCCCCCACAATTCATGGGACGTGGGACTCACCAAGACATATGGGATCCACATGATATGAATCGTCTAGATTTCACTGGACTCTCCATTACAATGGAGAGGATCCTTATTCCTAGTTGTATTTGTTGGTTGTAGAAATGGAATCCGAGTAGTTTGTTTGTTTGCAGAGTTCCATGTGTTAAGATTTAGCTGGGGCTGGGGGTGGAGTGAATACTTGTACTAAGAAGGGCATGTCAATGATTCCACCTATTTAGTTGGGTTGGAATAGTCAAACTTACCATCTGTAAATCTCCCTTGGTTCGTTCTTATTGTGTATGGGGGTGTGTAAATGTTTTTATATCGGAAAATGATTGAGGAGACGACTTACCATGACGAAACCGTGAGATGAGAAACGTTTGCTCTCAAACGTTATTTTTTACTCAGATAGAGAAGTTCTTCCATTTCTACTTCTGATATTTTAGGGATTGCTTTCCCAAACAGTAATGACCTTTGATTTGGATTTCTTTTGCATCGGTGGTAGAATTTTTGCAGTCAACTGTTATCTCAACAATCCAGGTAATCATATAACTGATTATCTTAACAATCTAGATAACGAAAACATCCAGAGACAAGTGATTATCCGAATAATCCAGATAAAGAATTATGAATATTCAACTAATTGTCCGAATAATCCAGATAAATAATACTGCAGATATAAGCAACTATCCCCCGTTTAGTATAATCGACCAAAATCCCCTTATAAAAAGTAAAGAATCAAACCCTAAGCTGAATGATTATGACCCCAAAAAAAAAAAAATGTATTAAAAAAAAGCCCTTTCTTGATTTGGGGCTGATTCAGCAGTGTTCATTCAAAAAAACAAAACCTAAGTCGATCAAAACCACCGAACAATCCAAAAAACTAAAAAACCCTATCTTGATTTATGTGTGAATTAGCAACTTGTTGAGATTCAAGTAGAAAAAAATACAGTTTATTATCTTAAAAATTGTACCACCCTTTGTCATCTACTTTGCAACGGAGAAGGAGAAGGAGATGCTGGTGGAGATGCTGTCTGCAATGGCAATGGAGTTTTGGGCAGCTTGTAGACTTGTAGTCGACACAAAAATCAAGGTGTTTACGCACAGTGGGATCATATCCCATGAAAGCTCGATGATAGGTGAAGTCCTTTTTTAGGTATTTGGTTACTCAAATGGTTATATTTCAAACAGACCAATTAAAGAAGAGTACATAAGTGGTCTCACAGTTTCGGCCTTTAAAACTCGTCTTATGTATCACTACTCTTTTATATCTAATAAAATTTAATTTGCTTACCCAATATATATATATATATATATATATATATATATATATATAGAATATCTGTAAGCATATGCATGACATTGCTCTGTTGTAACCAATGCAAGAAGTATAAAAAAAACCAATTAAGTTTTTTTTTAAAAAAATATATATATATATGAAGAATGATCCTATATCACCTTACCTCTTTGTTATTGTTATGGAGGTTTTGTCCAGATTGCTTGCTAATTCTACTTCCTCTCCAGATTTTAAGTTCCATGCTAAGTGCAAGAACATTAGGCTTACACACCTTTGTTTTGCTGATGATCTCCTTATTTTTGCCAATGGTGGTTGATGCTGTGAGTAGAATCAATGATGTTTTGGGCTGTTTTGAGAATATTTCTGGTCTTCGTGCTAATGTGAATAAAAGTCTGGTTTTCTTTGCTGGTGTGGAAGAGGATATTAAGGCAGAGATTTTGAGTATTCTGGGTTTTTGCGAAGGTTTTCTCCCAGTTAGATATCTTGGTGTACCTCTTATTAGTTCCAGGCTGAAGGTGCAAGATTGCTCTTCTCTTATTAACAGAATTACTGCTAGAGTGAGGTCTTGGAGCTCTAAAGGGTTGTCTTATGCTGGTTGTCTTCAACTTATCCAATCAGTTTTGTTTAGTATTCAGCATTATTGGAGCAGTATTTTTATTTTTCCTAAGAAAGTCTGCTCTTCCTTGGAGCAGATTTTTAGGAGATTTTTATGTCCTGGTTGTGATCTTAACAAGTTTGGGGCTAAGATAAGTTGGACTGTCATCTGTAATCCCAAGAATGAAGGAGGGCTTGGTATTAGGCGAGTGCATGATGTGAATATTGCTTCAGTTCTTAAGCATATCTCGGCTCTTTTCACTAGGACAGGTTCTTTGTGGGTTGCTTGGGTCAATTCTTATCTTCTAAGAGGGAGGAGTTTTTGGTCAGTCAATGTTCCAGCCGAATGCTCCTGGGTTTGGAGGAAGATCCTTAAATATAGGAGCCTTTCCAGGCCGCTTATCAAGCATTCTATTGGCAATGGTAAGGCTACTCACTTATGGCATGATAATTGGCATCCGTTAGGACCTCTTTTTCCCCTTTTTGGTCATAGAATTATTTATGACTCAGCTATTCATTCTCATGCCAAAGTCAGTGCTGTCATTGAAGGCACTAATTGGAATTGGCCTATTGCTGTTTCCACTGATCTTGTTGTGATCCAATCAGCTTTGCATGAGTTACCAGCTTTGAGAATTAGTGATGACTCCATTAAATAGATTCCTTCTTCTTCTGGATTGTTTACTTTGCATTCAGCTTGGAACACTATTAGAGGTATGCAAATTGAAAATGATTGGCATAATCTGGTTTGGTTCTCGAAAGCTATCCCTAGGCACTCCTTCATTCTTTGGTTAGCTATTCATGATCGTTTGGCCACCCTGGACAGATTAATGAGATGGGGAGTGATTGACACTGCTAGGTGTGTTCTGTGCAGGCAATTTGATGAGAGTCATGACCATCTATTTTATAATTGTATTTATTCTGCCACAGTTTGGAGGAAGGTTCTGAGCTTATGTTGTGTTAATCGTACACCCAGGTTCTGGGCTAATGAGCTACTTTGGGCCAAACACAAGTTGAAAGGGAAATCTTTTTGTTCAATTATTAAAAGACTTGCTTGGGCATCTACAATGTGTTTTTGAATGAGGATAATGTTGTCAAGATGGTTATTAGTGATGTTAGGTTTAAAGCTGCTAGCTTTAAAGGCATTCTTGATAATGAAAGGCATAGGACTTTTTGTGTAAATTGGTCTATTTCATTAGACATATTTAGTTAAGGGCTTCCTCAGGCTGTGAGGTATTTTGTTTTCTTTTCCTTTGTCTTTAAACAAACCAATAAACCAATGTCTTGGCTTATTGGTGTGTTTTTAGATTAGGTGTTGGCCTTCGGGCTTGTATTTAATTTACTGTATATCTTCTTTCTTTTGGAATATACTTCTCATTTATCCAAAAAAAAAAAAAAGAATGATCATAATGGATATTGATTTTAGAATGAAGGGATCGGAGTAAGATACCTCTTCGTATTTGTCCTTTTTCATTGGTTAAGTCAATGGGATATTTTCTCATGTAAATTTCGATATGTGTATATATATATATATATATAACTGAATCTTACAGAAAAATGATTTCTTAATGTCGCTGGGTTGTTATGAACGAGTGATCATAAATTCATAATCATTTAAGCCCAGCTAAGAACATTTGGAATATACATGCAGATATGTGTTTATGAATAATTGAACTATATATGTAGTTATTATCTATGAAATCTGGGAAAGAAACTCATCATCACATGTATGCTTTGGTTCTATTAGATATAATCTCCATTTTCTTTGCTCGTTAAATTATTCTGTGATATTGATGACATGAAGTGATGATGTGATATGATATGATGATGCATGCTCCTAATTCCCCCAAGTTTCATTACTCATCTGAGAATATTAGTTTCCAACCCTAAATTGAACAATTGTTTTAATCAATTATTTTCCAAATTAAAGTTGTTTTTATCAGGTGAATGATTGTCCAAAGAATAATGTTGTTTAATATGAATTTAAGATTGATAATCTTCCACACAGGGTGAACCCCACTATTAGCCTAAATGATTTCAATCCTATGATTTTGATGACAACAACACATGAGATGGGTTTAAGATCTAATGAGCTTTAAAGTTCAATGGGATATTTTCTCATGTAAATTTCGATATGTGTATATATATATATATATATATATAACTGAATCTTACAGAAAAATGATTTCTTAATGTCGCTGGGTTGTTATGAACGAGTGATCATAAATTCATAATCATTTAAGCCCAGCTAAGAACATTTGGAATATACATGCAGATATGTGTTTATGAATAATTGAACTATATATGTAGTTATTATCTATGAAATCTGGGAAAGAAACTCATCATCACATGTATGCTTTGGTTCTATTAGATATAATCTCCATTTTCTTTGCTCGTTAAATTATTCTGTGATATTGATGACATGAAGTGATGATGTGATATGATATGATGATGCATGCTCCTAATTCCCCCAAGTTTCATTACTCATCTGAGAATATTAGTTTCCAACCCTAAATTGAACAATTGTTTTAATCAATTATTTTCCAAATTAAAGTTGTTTTTATCAGGTGAATGATTGTCCAAAGAATAATGTTGTTTAATATGAATTTAAGATTGATAATCTTCCACACAGGGTGAACCCCACTATTAGCCTAAATGATTTCAATCCTATGATTTTGATGACAACAACACATGAGATGGGTTTAAGATCTAATGAGCTTTAAAGTTCAATGGGATATTTTCTCATGTAAATTTCGATATGTGTATATATATATATATATATATATATAACTGAATCTTACAGAAAAATGATTTCTTAATGTCGCTGGGTTGTTATGAACGAGTGATCATAAATTCATAATCATTTAAGCCCAGCTAAGAACATTTGGAATATACATGCAGATATGTGTTTATGAATAATTGAACTATATATGTAGTTATTATCTATGAAATCTGGGAAAGAAACTCATCATCACATGTATGCTTTGGTTCTATTAGATATAATCTCCATTTTCTTTGCTCGTTAAATTATTCTGTGATATTGATGACATGAAGTGATGATGTGATATGATATGATGATGCATGCTCCTAATTCCCCCAAGTTTCATTACTCATCTGAGAATATTAGTTTCCAACCCTAAATTGAACAATTGTTTTAATCAATTATTTTCCAAATTAAAGTTGTTTTTATCAGGTGAATGATTGTCCAAAGAATAATGTTGTTTAATATGAATTTAAGATTGATAATCTTCCACACAGGGTGAACCCCACTATTAGCCTAAATGATTTCAATCCTATGATTTTGATGACAACAACACATGAGATGGGTTTAAGATCTAATGAGCTTTAAAGTTTTGATCTGTGACAGGTATTCAAGCATACATGTGCAATCAAAGATTACATTGAACCATCCAAAGCTTAAAATATTCAAGGATATCAAATGGCTCATATCCAACACTTAAAGAAGATGGTCAAGTGAAGAATCTAGTTCAAATGAGAGTATTTAGGATATTTGTAAGATTGGTTTCAATCTTTGAGTGAGTGATTATATTCCAAAAAATAAAGATTAATATGAAGTGCAAGACAAGCCCTCAAAGGGCAACAAAACAAACTAAATAAGACAAACCCTCACATCCCGAGGGAGGGTAACAAAACAAACAAACTAGCCTGGGACTCTACTTGGGAATTTCACATTGAAACCTTTCCCATTTGGAGATTTGGCAGGAGAATGCTGATGGGAACTTTGAAGCACGCGAGAAAAAGGAGTCTTGATGCATGACTTGCTTGGTTTGAGCTTCAAGGAAACTAGTTGGGCTATTCAATTTAGGCTTGGGGTTTCTCGTGTCAACAGAGGTGAGCGGCTCAATTTGATTGACATTGGGGAGCACCGTAATGCCACTTAGGGGATCAAGCAACTCGAAGCCGTTCAACAAATGAGGTCCAACATGACCTTTTGAGATAGGGATTTTATCATAAATCCTTATGCCTTAGTGAATTAATTTTTAGTATGAGAAATTGTATTTTTAGACGATTGAAAGACATTTTAGACGATTGAAAATGCTATTTCAGCAGGTTGAAACTTTATGCCTTATATTCACCTCTCTGGAATTTTCAGACGGCTGAAAGCCAACTTTGAGACAACTGAAATTTAGAACAAAAATACCAGTTTGAACCTTTTTTGGAATTTTCAGTAGCCTTGTTTCAGTGGGCTAAAATGGAAGTTTCAGTTTTAGTTGGCTGAAATCCTCGAGCTGACACATAACGGTTAGTTTTTTAAACGGTCTTTGGAGTATTAAATGGCCACCAAACACTGATTCTTAGCATTTATTAAACCCAAACGGTCATTTATGACCAAAGGGCTATACATACAAGGGTTTAAACTCATTTATTAGCTTTCATTGATTATATATATAAGGGTTTAAACTAATTCTCTTGTAAGCATTCATTAAGATTTAATCATTAGCTGAGTGTGCTTTCAATTGTTATGTATTTACTCTTTGAGAAAGTTTCTTGAACACAAAAACAAAGTCCAAACATACTTGTATTCAAGGGTTGAGAGAACCCTAACTTGTAGCACATGAAGGGTACTTTTCTACAAGTGTTGGTGAAGAACACTTGTGGTGTAAAAGATTTGATCTCCCACCCTTGAAGAGATTGGTATAATGAATTAAGGAATCCTCAAGCGAGCTCTTGAGGCGAGAATGTAGGTGAGAAAACTGAACCTCTTTAAATCATTATTTACAATCTTTCTTTATCTTTTTATTGCAAATATTATTCATCGAGTTAAGATTTATATTTGCTTGAAATATTTGTTTTGAGATTGCATTAAATTCTATAATTAGCATAAAACCCTATTTAGCCCCCTCTAGGGTTGTTCATTTGGGACAACACCCTCCTCATATGTTTGATTGAATTAGGTGAACTTTGATTCTCTTAAGAGGTACGTACGAAGGCCGCTCAGTTGAAATTAAATTAAAATTTATTTCCTCTTTTATTCTTTTATATTTTAAATATTTTGAAATTAAATAAGTCTAATTAATAAATGATACTAATTTAGGCGAAATAGGTGCCTATAAGCTGTGGTTCAAAACCTTCTTATTTCGTAACCTAGCTTTTAAATCCGTATTTTTTGTTCAAGATTGGTTTGTTTTCTAAATAATGGAGTCAATATGATTTGTTATTAAAATATTAGGTAACTTGCAGATAACCCCCCTTATGTTTTAATTTTACCAACATGCCTCCTGTATGTTTTAATTTTTATCAATGTGCCCCACCGTTAGTTGCCGTTGATGAAAATTGACAAAAGATAGTCACGTGCTACTCACGTGACACGGGTAATTGTAAGAAATACCCCCCCCTCTCTCTCTCTCTTTCTCTCTCCCAACCCAAACCCCCATCACATTGCATCATATATACTGCTACTGTTAACATCGTGAAGCCAAAAAAAATACCAAATGAGGGGCACATTGGTAAAATTAAAATATAAGGAGGTTATTTGTTGACCCCCCATACTTTGGGGGGGTTATCTGCAATTTACCGTAAAATATTTCAATGGTTTCCTTATTCTTTAAAGATAAGCTTAGGTGACCACTCCAAAAACCCAATGTAAACTTTCGAAAAGCCTCCAAATTTTTTTATGTTTATACGGAACTTTTTTTCTTTTTTAAATGAGACACACTACGCACGTTTTCATCCATCTGCTTTTCTAAACCTAAATTTTTTTTTATCACTGAACTAAATCAATAGGAGTAGATAACGAAAAAGAAAATCCATAACCATGATTTGGTTTACTAGATTCCACAAATCAATTGCTAATTTGTCAATGGGAAACATGATAAAAAGGTGTCATACCTTGATTGCATTCAAATGTGTAAGCATTCGAAAGCAAAGGTACCAAACAATACGGATAGGGGAAAAAAAAAAAATCACAAGTACAGCACTCAATTTATCATCTATCATGTGTCATATATTTTGATTTCGTGATTGAATTCAATTAAGTGTAAAAATTTGAAAGCAAAAGTATCAAACAATATGGAAAGAAGAAAAAAAAACAAAAACAAGCACAAGTAAAGCATCCAATTTGAAAGATGCTCTATTTTGATGAGGTACGGTGATAGGTGCAATAACCAAAAAGAAAATCTTTTACCATGATTTTGTTTAGTGTCATCTCTAATTTCCATAATGATGATTTTGCTTAGTAATATCTTTAATTTCCATAATAAGTGTAGACATCCAAAAGCAATTTCTACCAAAAATGTTAAACAAGAAAAAAATAAAATAAAATAAATGACATCCAAGGGCAAAGACAAATAAGACCATATATGCATGTGTAAAAAGTCCTGTATGGAGCTTATTCTTGCCAACGGCCTTACAGATGGCTGCATGCATTTCTCTCCTACTTTGGGGAGACTTTAAGTTTGAGCCCCGAACCCTTTAGTACGATTACTTTTCGTGATGGGGATGGGGTCGTCTACTTTATGGCATTTTGTATGTATGAATTGTTTCTCCCTTACTAAAAGTAAAACATAAAATAAATAAAAAAAAAACAAATGGAAAAGAATTCTTCATACCGTCTTGTGCGGTAGGTTGTCTTACCCTTTTTTTTGGGGTTCGAAAATCGAATCCGAGACTTCCCTCTTACATATACATATTACTAGATGGGTTACAATATGGGCTAATAAGATAGGCAAATGAATATTTTCCTATATATATATATACATAGTTATATTTTTATCAGCAAGTGTAAATATAATTTATATCAGTACTATGCATTGGGAGTTGTATCTCTTTCATTGGTCTAATGTACCTTATATTTCATTAATGCACAAGGTATAACTCTCAATGCAGGTATTGATATAAGTTATATTAGCACGTGTTTACCTGATCATCATCTTATATATATATATATATATATATAGGAGAGAGATCCGTTTACACCGGTGTACTCTTACACTCCTCAATATCTTTTTATAGGATCGATATTTTTTTAAACCAACCGTTAGATTAAATATTTTTCTCATGGAGATCATACACACCAAATTTTTTACACCGAGTATAGACGGATCTCTCCCTATATATATATATATTAAAGTTGTCGGGGTTATAATGTGTATTTGTCTCACATTTCTTTATTTGTTACTCTTTTCCAAGCTATGGTTATCCCAATTAATCAACTCTTTCATTTAATTAAGAATGTTTTAATTTGAAAAATCACATTCTTTAAAAATCTACTTTAAATGCATTCACACCAATTAATCTTTTGTTTTTTGGTATTTCCATTTTACCGTATTGCTGTAGAACGAAAGTAGTAATATTTTATTAAGTACATAAATTCATTACATTCCTAACAAAAGAAAAAAAAAATGCAAAAAAGGAAGAAGACTTACTAGTCAATACATGGGTACTCTTATATTAACAATAGCTAGGAAGTCTCTTATTTATTTATTTAAAATTCATCTTGAGATTAAGTTTCATTCATTGCATAGGAATATAAGATTTAAGCTAATAAAATATGACATGATAGGATCATAAATAAGTAAATAACATCACATTTTATAAAGCCCAGCACTTCTCATACGATAACCCCACTATCCTACCACCATAACTCTTTATAATTCTTTATGAGGTCAAATCTTAAGCCTTTAGGTGCATGGAAGTTAAAAATTGAAAACCTTAGTCATCAAGCTCGAGAGACTTTTATAAAAGTTGAACCAAAGTGTTTGTACGTAAAGCTCAACGAGGCATATTTTTCTAAAGTGTAGGCGGAGACAAAGAGACAGAGTCACGAAAACAAGGACAGACCACAAGTGACGCCGCCCTACTCTATGGACGAATAAAAGCCATATAGGTGTGCTCAGACCCTTAGATATGACAAGACAAAGATGGCCTTACCTTCATGCTTAAGCTTTAACCTGGTTTACACAACAATAGGCTGCCTTTTCTTTTTCAGATTTTTTCTTTTTTTTTTCACGTGGATCTCGAATGGAATTTTTGTTCAGACTTTTATTTTAAACTAGTGATTGCACACATGCGTTGCACGTAAATTTTTTATTAATAATAAAATGATTTAAAGATTATCAATTATTTTTCTTAAATAAACATGTAAAAGATCGATGTTTCTCAAAATCTTTTTAGCTTGAATAGGGATTGACCATTTTCATGTAGCATAGCCCCTCATCTAGTGGTAATTATCTCTTCAATATTATCCATATCGATTAAATATAAACTTTATTTACTTAAGGAAGGTCATGCGGCCATTTGTTTTTTAATATTTAATCCATATCAAGTGTGAAGATTTGAGATGTTAAGAAATTATTTATTACTCCGTAGAAGGTTTTCGTCCGTGTACATCAAATGATCTGGAAAAAAATGCTAACACATAATGACACGTAACTATTAAGAATCTTGACAAATAATTATTCATTGTCCACCAATTTTCTAGACATCTACAATAAGAAACATATCAATGAAGAAGTAAAAAAGAGAATAATTAGAACCAAAATAAATGGAGAAAGTATATATTTAATTCTAGAGAGAATTTAATTTGGTTGAATTGTTAACTATAAGGCAAGTCCATTGTATCGTAGAAATTATATGCAAAAGAATAGACTAAATTTATTAATGAATTAGTAGTTTATATAATGTGACTTACACATCAACAAATTCTAATATATTTTGGATCACTTAAAGAATAAGTACATGTTCAAAAAGATAAGAGTCCTAACACCATATTACTATCATGAAATATTATTCCACTTCATCCAAATGAGACTTTACTACTACCTCTCTTCAACACTTCTTTTTTTTTTTTTTTTTTTTTTTTTTTTTTTTATTTTGTGGCTATAGAATCTATAGATCCCACTTTGTAGTGGGATATTTTACAATGCATCATTGGAGTTCAACATCCCATTAATTGAAACAACCAAAGATAACATAGCACGAAAACTAATCTTAGGATTCAAAAAATGGGAAAAATTACAAATAAAAAAATAAGGCAAGATGCCTCATCAAGAACATTTAGAAACCTAAGGCTCTTGTTCTCCAGCCCACCCCTCAAATCACCCATAAACAGTGTAGTCTTGAGAAGGGAATTCTAATCCCCAAGAAAAAATCAGAAAGATAACTTGGAGATTGAGCATTTTAAAAAAAATAATAAAATAAAATACATACCTCTTACAAGGGATTTTTTATCAGCAAGAAAAAAGAATGAGCATATAAAAATAGCTTTTCAATTCCCATCGGATATTTCCAAGAGCAATTTTTCATCAAAAGAAAAAATATAATTAGATGATTTACCACGTAAAATCAAGGGTTTAGCATTCAAATAAAAAAACATTTTAGCAAATTAATTATGAAACTCTATCAATCAAGTCAAAAGTAAGTGAAAATACTCACAGCAGAAATAAAATATACAAAACCAAAAACTTTAATTAAAAAAAAAACTCTAGGAAAGATATATAGAATTTAAATGAAATATGATTACATAAAATTAATTTCTCAGAGGAATAAAATTAAATAAAACCTAATGTGATTATTAGCATTCAAACCAAAACCCAACTCAACAAATTTCCAGCACAGTACCATATATGTATTATAATTTGCAGAGCAAAACTTACCAGAGAATGAAGAAGTCACCGTTAATGGAAAAGGTGGAGAGAAAGTTGAAGTTACTCTTGATAGAGAAAGTGGAATTTACAATCCGGCTGTTTATTTATTATGTACGAATTATAGTTTCTGTTTCCTTAAAATTCCTATCTGGGTTTGGTTTTATTTAATTATTATATGAATTATAATTTCCTTAGAATTCTTATTAAGGTATGTGTTTTATATTGCTATATTTCCTATATATATGCAGAAGGGTCGTTGTATAGTTTCCTTAGAATTTTTATTAAGGTATGTGTTTTATATTACTGTATTTTCTATATATGCAGAAGGGTAGTTGTGTATTTAAAAATTAAAATAAGGGTATATTAATCAATCAAAAGTTTTTCTCACATTCATCTTTTTATAGGTAGTATAGATTATTGGATTGAGATTACTTAAATCATTAATTTACGTAGATTCCAATATAACGATTTTAAAAACTGAAATCCATATATATAGAAAGTTCAGTCTGGGATCCTAGACAGGAAGTGAATTCATGTGGGAGAATCCCCCAAGTAGGGCCATTGCCCATTGGTGTATACATATCATCTGAACACCAATCATAGTTATACATTTTGTGTGCCATCAATGATCCAAACGATCATTGTTGTATATAATTAAATGCGGTAATAGCTAAGGGTAGTGGCTAACGAGTCGACACTCCCCCATTACGTAATGCATGGGCTCGCGAACCCAACTAACCCTGGTCACATGGCCGGGGTCCCTTTATTTCTCATGCACCTTACAAACTTAAAAAATAAACAAAGAGAGAGAGATCACCACTTAATTTCTCAATATACTCTTTCAATCCCATTTTATTTGAATAATTTGATCAAATACATATATTAATGTGATAGTTCCATCCAAACAGGAGAGAATGATGTAGCATGCCAGAAGGCATACGCATATTTTGGATAATGCATAAACATGCTATCTTGAGCATACGCATACTTCAATTATGCGTACACACCACGGGTTGTGACTGCTGCTGCTGTTGCTGCTGATCCGGGATTTTGCTTATTTTGGTTTATTTTAGTTATTATTTGCTTATTATTTAGTTGTTGCTTTAAAATTATTAGTTTCCTAGTTAGTTTTGACTTGTTCTAGTAGAACTAGGTTTTCTTAGAACTAAGTTTTCCTATTTTATAGTTTTATTCTCTATATAAAGGATCGTAAGCCTTATGGCAAAGGGCAGAGCTTTTACTTTGATTTCTGAGATTAATAATATCAAAAGAGAGAGTTTCTCTTTTTCCTACTTTCGTGTTCTAGTATATGCATCAATCGTGATTGCCTATTATTTAGCATTGTTCTTGCAACAATCAACAGATTGGCAAACGCTTGTTTGTTAATTGCTGAGTTAGTCTCGACCGCGTATTTTTCGCTGCATGAATTGGTATCAGAGCCCAATTCATTCCTGATGTCATGCCATGACGAGGAGGACGTGTTGAAGGCCGTAAAGCTAATCTGGGAGATGTGTATAATCACGAGGACATAGCTGAATGCAACAAAAAATAATAAACGAGATACAAGCCCAATTTGAGAGTTTTTGTCTTGAGTAGCATCGTGGTCGTTGACCTCCGTCTATGTGTTCTATGAACAAAAGAGAGTGTTGAGGATGGTAAAGTTTTTAAATTTACAGAAATTTTTTTGATACAGTTAAATGTTGAAAAATGAGTGGATTTTAATTCTCCGCCTATTTTTGATGAGTATAGTGATGATGATATTGAGCCAAACATTATTGATAATTTGGAAGGTCTAAAGGAAGCTATAACCTGCGAGACATATAATAAAAATTATTCAAGTGATAATTTTTGTTATTATGATAATCTACTTGGTGATTTTCTAAAAGGTGGAGTTTTTGTTGTTGAAGAGTTGAAGCATTATGATTTTATTGAAATTGAAAATATTTCTTTGATTGTTAGTCTTCTATTGTTAAAAGTTTTGAATGTAATGAAAGGCATGGAAAAAAAATTTTGGGCTGTAAAATTTCTAGAAAATAAATTGGGAAGAAAATTGAAACAAAAAAAGTCGTCAAAGTATTTATTCAAATGGAATAGTCGACATCAATACTTCTGTGAAGATAACTCGCAGAGTTTGGGGACAAATTCTATCTCTTTAAACAATGGAAAATAGGGAGAATGATGCAATGTGTGGAACGATCACTTTTGTGCAACAAAACCCTTGTGAATCAAGCAATGGATTTGCAATATTAGTAGTTGGAAGTGTGATGGTATTCTTCGTGGGTATTAAGACCCTATGATTCCCTTATTTGCTCTATTGATCATAACTCTATTGAGGGTTTCAAATTTACAATCATACTCATTAGCTGAGCTAGCGTCATCCTAATTTCACCCCACCGGGACATAATTCAGCTTATATGCCGAACAAGTTTTGATATAGTATATGTCTTCAATGTCAAACACTTGATTCTGTATTATAAAGATAGCTCAAAAGATGAGGCTGCGAGTTTGAGGGCGAACTCTTTCTAAACAAAGGAGAATGATGCAACACGCCAGAAGGTATACACATATTTTGAATAATGCGTACTCATACTCTCTTGAGCGTACGATACTTTAATTATGCGTATGCACCACGGGCTTTGACTGCTGCTACTATTGTTGTTGATTTGGGATTTTGCTTATTTTAATTTATTTTAGTTATTTTTAGGAGTTTTAATTATTTCCTTGTTATTTTAAAATTATTAGTTTCCTAGTTAGTTTACTTGTTCTAGTAGAACTAGGTTTTCCTATTTTATAGTTTTATTCTCTATATAAAGGATTGTAAGCCTTATGGCAAACAATAGAGTTTTTGATTATTTTTGAGATTAATAATATCGAAAGAGAGAGTTTCACTTCTTCCTAATTTCGTGTTCTAGTGTGAGCATTGATCGTTGTTGCCTACTATTTGGCATTATTCTTTCGACAATCAACATATGGGCTTAACCATGTGTATATTAGTTCTTGGGCACCCTCCCCTTGCAAGTTGATTTTCAAGGGTGAGTTCGACGTTCGACCCAAGGGTTCGTATCATTTGGTATTAGAGTTAGCCACTATGTCAAGTATGGGATCGGAAGCAGTATGGGCTACGGCTCTCTACGGTCGATTGCCGCAGAAAGGGCGACCTATAGACTAGATTAAAATGATTTGGTATTTGTGTATAAGTATGGTATTGAGTCATTGAATACTTGTAGGTGAGTAAAGCCGCCAAAAGGGAAAGGGCTACCATTGGGTTAGTATCGATAGAGTGGGCCACCGTGGTCGTCGGCTACGGAAGTGTGGTGGCATGTTATGATCCTAATATCCCACATTAGTTAAGTATAGGATTAATTATGTGTATATTAGCTCTTGGGCACCTTTCCCTTGCAAGCCGGTTTTCAAGGATGAGTTATGCCTACAGGTTCGTAACAGGTCGTTGCTGTCAATCTTTGTGTGGATAAAGAGAGCACTGTCAATCTTTGTTGTCACCAGAGACGATTACTACAGGTCCTGCTCTACCCGTTGCAAGCTCAATGGGTAGACATTCTTGCACTATAAAAATACATTTTGCGTGGACAGAAGGCATTAAATAGAATCGACATTGTTAATTGCTGCGTTAGGGCTTAAAATGGGCTCTTTTATTTGTGGTCGTTAGATAACCTCTAATCCATGTGTTATAATTTGAGGCGCGCATAGCACATGATGTGTTTTGCAAATCTGAACTCTAAATGAGGTATATCTTCAAAAAAAATCTTTACTATTACATCTCAGTACTATCACCAAAATATAAGTGACAAGTGAAAAGGAGAAAATGATAAATACAAGTAATTATAACAATTTTCTACAAAACCCAACATTTTTGTGTATAAAAAATTTTAGGATACTAGTACAGGGATTTTAAGTGTACTTACCTATGAAGCATGGATACGCCTCTAATGGTGCCGTGGTTATGTTCGATTGGTGTTGGATACAGATATGCCGCCGATATGTGTCGAACACGGCCCGTATGTGTCCACTAAATAAATAAAATTAGTTAATATCAGACATGGCGGGGACACTTCTGGGATGTGGTGGGGCAAAAATCAAATTTTAAATTGTTTTAAAATTGGTGGATTTAGTTATTATAAACCATTGAGGGAGGCTTTTGCAAAAGCCAAAACTTAGTTCTAAAAGGCCATTTACTCCTCGTGCCCTAAGCCCCTAAATACATAATGCCCTCAACCAGAAACAGAGAGAGAGAGAGGAGAGAGAGAGGAGAGAGAGAGAGAGAGAGAGAGAGAGATAGAGAGAGAGAGATAGGGGTGATCAAGGAAATAGAAGGAGAAGGGGAGGGAGAAAGGAGATTGAGAAAGAAAGAGAAAGCTCTCTTACTTGGAGATTTCAACACTAATAACATGACATTTTAACATTGTTATATCTAATAAATCAAATAAATGTCAATGTTTTTTTTTTTTTTTTTTTTCCTTCTTTTGGTAGCATGGATAGGAAATTAATTACATCAACATACACCTAATCTACAACTTGAACCTAGGACTTCCCCCCTATATGGGGAAGAAGTGTCACTAGGCCACAAGGCCATTGGCATGAACGTCATTGTTAAATCTCATTATAACTTATACATGTCTTGCTTGTTTATGGAATTTTTCTTTTGGGGGTTTTGGCCACAAGTCCAAATTATAAGACTTATGCAGGCATAGGTTCATTAGAAATTCTCGTGCAAACTTTGGTCCACCAAGCAATCTTCAAGAGCAAAACTACCCTCTAATGTACTATATTCACATTCTTCAGTAAAAATATCGTTCTCTCTCTTTCTCCCTCCTACTCCCTTTTCTTCTCCCTCTCTTTCTTTCTCTATCTGCAAGTTTTTTCATTTTTCACTTCGTCGAAACTTGTAATGCCAAAAACCATAGTAGCCGACGATGCAAGTGCTTAGCCAAGAAACCCCTATTTTTTGATTGTATAGAGTTGATCAAATGATCTACTACTCGAGAGATGGAGACATCCAGATCCAAAGTTAGTACTCAAAATTTTTTTTTCCTGACAAAATAGGTGATGTGTGGTAAAGAAACTTCCATTTTTCCTGATGAAGGAGATGCTCAATCATCAATGAGATCAAGGTTGATAGCGTGGTGGCTCGTCATCATTAATCGCTCCAATCTTAACAAGATTTGAACACTTGACTCTTAAAGAATATGATTCGAGCATGTAATGATGAATTTGGAAAACATTAACGGCAATTGGGAGTTAAGATAAGATGGAGTACCACTTATCTTTTTGCTTTAAGAGGTGTTTGCTGACCAAGACCGTGAAACTTATACAACCAATAAGCTATAAGCTACCCATCCTAACCTATTGGCAACTTGAGGGGATGGCAATCTCTCTATTGTGGAGCTAGAAGATGTAGAAACCAATGATGGTAGGTTTAGAAGCATCTAAAAATTGCCCTGCTACTATAGCTTTTACAATTTCTAATATAATTTCGAATAGAACTAACATCAAGTTACATGTAACTCTAAAATAATTATATGTAACTGTTTCATAAAACTCACATAAAACCATTTTAATATGTTAAATATAGTTGCAAATTGTTTTAATAAGTTAAGTTTAATCACAAACACCTATTTCTCTATTTTCATAAGAATGTTTAGTCAGTTTACACAAAATATTGTAAATTTAGTTATAAAAAGTTACATATAACTGTTTCACAAATCTTAATTCAAAAAGCTAAATTCAGTCTCAATCACTTAAAATTGACATTTTAATAAGTTAAATTTAATCACAAACACTTAGATTTAATTGTTTTTATGGAATATTAAAGTTAGATTATATAAATATTCGAGATATAATTAATCATAATTGTTAAAATAGTTACATGTAACTATTTAACAAAACTCACTTGAAATGGTTAAAATTAGTGACAATCACTTAAATTTAGTGGTTTTGATAAATTAAATTTAGGCACAAACACTTAGATTTAATAGTTATCATGGGATATTGGAATCAGATTATGAAAATATTTAAAAATCTAAATTTTTTTAGCAATAGTTTAATGGAATTGTGTTCCAATGTATTTTTTTTATTTCTATTCATAATTTAATATTTTTATCTTGTTTCAAAAGTCCCGACGAATAGATTCCAAAATATAAATTTTATCGAAAATCGATTGGGTAAATTGAAAGTTTAAAAACAAAAAATAACAACTTGAAGATATATTTGACTATATTTTTAAGACATAAACAAATACACAACTATTTCATTTAAAAGTAGATTTATGACCGCATAAGTTTTTTTCATGTACTTATGCTTCCACAAATCTTATAAAGTGGAATTTTTCCTAATTTTTCATTTTCTTTTTAATAACTCCATAAATTTTACATGTTTTTTTTATTTGGATAATAAAGCTATATATATGCAATTAGTTAATTATGTATATATGTATTAAATTATTTTTTTATTGTCATATCCTCACCATGTGTATCTTAAGATTTTCAAGAGTAACCATGTCAGGGTGTCCGTGTTCGTGCCCATGTCGCATATATGTATCCGTGCCTTCGTAGGTTCTCACCCATTGGCTTGTTTACTTCGCGCATCAGTATGTGTTTACTTTACTTAGTACAAAGGAAATGCTTATTCAATGGCCAATTCCCATTCCCACTGTAGTTCTTCAGCAAATGAAACACCATATATACCCCCTAGGAAGTCGTTCAGCTTTCAGCTAACCCTTTCCTCCTCCATCGATACCCATATACCCAGAGTTCTTTCAAATTTCAATGCTTCAACCCCTCTCTCTCTGTCTCTGAGAAAATGGGGTCACAAGGAGAGTACGGTGCTTCACAGAAAACAGAAACTCCCCACCACAATCCTTACAGCTCGGATAATGAAGACGACTCACTCCCACTCACAGTCTATCACGAAGAACAACCACCTCTATCAACAAATCAGGCACCCATTGTGTCCTCCTACAACAACCACATCCGTCCCCTCCTTGACGCCGTCGACAAGCTCCGTCACCTGATGGTGATGAACGAAGGCATACAGCTCCCGACCATAGTCGTCGTCGGAGACCAATCCTCCGGCAAGTCTAGTGTCCTCGAGTCCCTTGCCGGCATCAGCCTTCCTCGCGGCCAAGGAATCTGCACCAGAGTACCCCTCATAATGAGACTGCAACACCACCCGGCTTCTCAAACAGAGCTTTACTTGGAGTTTAATGGCAAAACGGTTCCAACAGATGAAACCCATATCGCAGATTCCATTGTTTCTGCCACTGATGAGATTGCAGGCAGTGGAAAGGGAATTTCTCACACCCCTTTAACTCTGGTTGTGAAAAAGAATGGCGTTCCTGATCTTACTATGGTTGATTTGCCTGGCATCACTAGAGTCCCTGTTCATGGCCAACCAGAGGATATATATGAGCAAATTTCAGCCATCATAATGGAGTACATACGCCCTGAGGAAAGTATAATCCTCAATGTTCTATCAGCAACGGTTGATTTTCCTACTTGTGAATCGATTCGAATGTCTCAGCGCGTCGACAAGACCGGCGAGAGGACTCTGGCGGTGGTTACAAAGGCGGACAAAGCGCCCGAAGGTCTGCTAGAGAAAGTCACTGCAGACGATGTGAACATTGGGCTTGGCTATGTCTGCGTGAGGAATCGTATTGGTGATGAATCCTACGAAGAAGCAAGAGAGGAGGAAGCTAGACTGTTTGAATCTCACCCACTTCTTTCTAAGATCGATAAATCTATTGTGGGTATTCCGGTTTTGGCGCAGAAATTGGTGCAAATCCAAGCAACCAGTATAAGGAAATGCTTGCCGGAGATTGTGAACAAGATCAATGACAAGCTGAATGCAAATGTAGCAGAGCTTAGCAAAATGCCTCAGGTTCTGTCCTCAGTGGCAGAGGCCATGACGGCTTTCATGCGAATTCTCGGTTCTTCGAAGGAATCGCTGAGGAAAATCCTTATAAGAGGAGAGTTTGATGAATACCCAGATGAAAAGGACATGCATTGCACTGCTCGGTTGGCTGAGATGCTCAACAAGTACTCTGATGAGCTTCAATCTGCTCGTTTTGAAGAAGCCCCAAAAGAAAACTTTCTCATTGACGAAATCAGGGTTTTGGAGGAGTCAAAAGGAATTGGTCTCCCAAATTTCCTTCCCCGCTCTGCTTTCCTCACAATCCTGCAAGGGAAAGTGAATGGGATATCAAAAACGCCAATTGATTTTGTGGGTACAGTTTGGAATTACATAGAGGGTGTGCTGATTACTGTGTTGATGCATCACTCAGAAAGCTACCCTCAGCTTCAATCTTCTACAAGAAGAGCAGCCTACAATCTTGTTGCCAAGATGAAGGGACAGTCGGTTGATCGAGTAAAAGAGATTGTGGAGATGGAAAAGCTGACAGATTACACTTGTAATCCAGAATACATGGACGAATGGGGTAAGCTCATGGGCCAACAAGCCACCATTATGGACGTCATAGCTGATGAATCAAAGTCATCTAAGTTAACTGTAGAAGGTTTTGGGGAGATAGAGGTGGGTCACCTTAGGCAATACCAGCATGTCATCCAGCCAGCTTTGGACCTGAAAATGAGAATGACCGCTTACTGGAAAATTGTTTTGAGGAGGCTGGTTGATTGCATGGCCTTGCATTTGCTGCATGGGGTTCGAAATTTGGTGAACAGGGACATGGAGACAGAGATCGTGAATGAGCTGATGGGGCCTTATGGTGGTGGGATTGAACGTATGTTAGAGGAATCGCCGTCGGTTGCTGCGAAGCGGGAGAGGCTGAACAGGAGCATCAATTTGTTGAAGGAGTCCAAGGATGTTGTGGCCAAGATCATGGACAAAATTGCTACTCAGGGTGATTACTGATTTAGTCAGTTTCAGTGTTGCTTTTGGTTTTCCCTTGGTTATGTGGTTATGTTTCTGGTTTTTGTCATAGTTTACCTATGATTTTGTTTCGCCTTTTTTGTTTCTGTTTTTGTTTCTGTCTTTGTTTTGCTTGCTAGGTTGCTATATGTATTTTAATGAATGAAGGAAAACCGCTATTTTATGGTAGATTTGAAGGTTTTTTTTTTTTTTTCTTTTTGGACATCCAGTAGAATTTACCAATATCCATAAACCCCAATATCAACAAATAGATATCAATGTCTTTTTGTAAAGGTTGAACACGATCAAAATCACTTACTCAATTAGTGAGGATAATGTCATTAGGTTATCATATTATCACCGAAGGTAAATTCAGCATGCTTTTGTGATTTCTTTTGTAATTGAAATTAATGTCTTCAAGAGCAGCACTTGCCAATGGGAAATTTTTTTTCCAGCTCTATCATTGTAGGCATGATCACAGACCGAGCCACAACTTTTTCCTTGGGGGGCCAAGATAGATGTTCCGAATTGGAAAAATGAATTACTTATTAATAATTATTACATTCCATTGGTTTCAATTAGTTTCATCTAATTTATGGTAAAAATTCTTAAATTAATGTCTCTCAATTTTTTATTATATTTTATTTATTCTAAATATGATAAGTGTAAATAATTTATTTTTGCATTATACTGAGTAAAGTATTTAAAATCTGAAGTCTGAACACGAGCTTCTTTAGAAAATTTTAGAAATAGATGCTCGTCTCCATGGAGAAAAGAAAAGGAGAAGTGAAAAAGAGGATCGACATGAAGGGGATTTGCCCATTAGTCTCCATGGCCGTTATTACCATGGGCATGAGGTAATAACGGCCAAAAAAGAAGAACGGAAAAAGTTAAAACGGTTGGAAAGTGAAACCGTACCTAAGCACTTTCGTTTTCTTGTTTTTGTATTTTTTTGTATTTATTTATTTATTTATATAGAAGGGATTTGCCCATTAGCCAAACAAATAACACTTATTTGGTTATTAGTCAACCAACTTTTATTTTAATTCAATTAGTCCATTTTATTGCTTTCTAACCAAAACACCCCTTGTCTCTATTTCTCCCTCTCTTCTCTTCCCATTCCTTCCATTCACCCCGGCACAACCCTCAAAGAAGATTTCTCTCGGCCAAGTATGAACCATTTTTTGGTGAAAGCAATTCATTAATGTTTTCACTCCGTCTTCCTTCTGCTTTATAATCCTGCTAAGGAAGTCCTTCTTGCCTTGCTTAGACAGCTTTTGAGACTCACCTACCCTATTCCCCTGCTTCTATTTTCCCCTCCTCTCACTATTCTCACCTAGCTTCAAAACCGTACGTGGAGCTTCCGCCGCACACGACTCCTCTAGGGATGGAGGTAGGCCCAGCTCACAGGCTGCACTTTCTTCATCTTACAGACTTGCCTTGGGTGTTCCAGCGAATAACGTATAGTAGGAAGTAAAAAAAACGTGGGACTTATCTCTCAGCCTCTCGGCGATTCTTTTCTCCGCTAATCACCCCTTCCCAACCAGCCTGCCTGATCGATCTTGTAAGATCGGCTAAAATATTATAATGGGAGCATGGGACAATTATTGATGATTATGGGATGAGTTTTATGACACGGTTCTTTTCCAAACCAGGTTCTATTGGGTCAATTCTTTTGGTAGATTATCCATGAAATGAATTTGTAGCTTAAGAAAGCCATGTGAGAATAAATAATTGAATTGGATCAGTCTCTCTCTTTTTCTTTTTCTTTTTCTTTTCTTTTTTTTTTTAAAATTTGGGGAGGGATTCAATCATTAGTCCACCATATCAGGTTTTAATCATGGCTTGGGATTGCTAGAAAGAAAACTCAAGTGAAGGAAAATTTTACGAAGTGGACCATGCCAAATTATAAAATTTTATAGTTTTACAAAATTGTAACATTTCACAAATTGATCATGCCAAAGTAATAAAATTTTACAATTTTATATATTAATAAAATTTACAAAGTAGTAAAATTTTATAGCAATTTTACAAAGTAAAAAAATTTTAGGGTTTCAATTTTTTCAATAATTACCTAATTAATATGGATCTTGTTTTGAAGATGTCGAAAAGTAGGTTTTAAAAATATAATTTTATTTGAAAATAGATATATATATTGAAAGTTATAAACTTTTAAAAATTAGAACACTAAAAATTTAAGTTAGTTACATAAGGTGCCCTTTATAACAGAAAAGGAAGTGCCCTTAGTAATAATAAAGGTAAACAAGGGATTTAGAAAATAAAGGTGACTAATTGTTAAATAAGTTTCATTCTATTGACTAATTGAGTTTAAAAAAAAACACTCTTACTTGACTAATTGCTAATATTTTACCTAATTATAGACCAATCACCAATTTCCCCTAAATAGAATATTGGAAGGTTGCGAAATGCATATGTACCCGACTAATCAAATGCATCCTCATGTCCCACTTGCACTCGACACTTAAAGAAGTCCGAAGGGGTGACCTTGAGGGGGAGTCGTGACAGGTGAGAGTTGAAGCCAAGAGTAAGAGGTCCCAAAGACTACTCGATCTTCTCTCAAGGATTTGGTTTGTTGAATCTTTTAAGAGTTCTTTTGATGAAAAATAGCTCTTTATTACTTCAATTTTTTTTTTCATTTGGAATAAATGCAAAAAAAAAAAACAAAAACAAAAACAAAAATGTTTGGTGGCTTGGTGCTTGTCGAATTTCACATTTTTCTTTTTGTTTTAATATTTTTTATTAAAAATATAATTATCCAAGGATAAATTATAGTGACCTTCCTATGATTTGCAGAAATTAAAATTCTACTAACCTTCTAAAACACTTTGTGCGTGTTTGGCGCACCTTTTGAGAGGCTATAAAAGCCTTTTGAAAAGTAAAAGTCCTTTTCATTATTTTACAAGCGTTTGGTGAGCCACTAAAATTGTCTTTTAAAAAAACATCATTTACTCCAAAATGCAATTTAATAAAAGC
This sequence comes from Liquidambar formosana, assembly GCA_039720395.1. NCBI lineage: Eukaryota > Viridiplantae > Streptophyta > Magnoliopsida > Saxifragales > Altingiaceae > Liquidambar > Liquidambar formosana. The sequence continues at coordinate 40,324,864 of CM077820.1, forward strand.
TACTGAAGGTAGCTTTTCAAAATTACGTTTGCAAAGAGGCAAAAAAGTGTAAGCGATAAAATTAAAAAACTCTTAATATTCATCCTTTTTTTTTACACAAAAAGACTTTTAAAATATATGTTCAGTTGTTCACCAAATATCCATTTTCTTCCAAATGTCTTTAAAATGATATTTCGAAAACTCATTTCTCCAAAAGGCCTTTTTATTTTTAAACAGTATGCCAAATTCACGCTAAGATTTCCCTTAATAAAGGGAGTTATTGCCCTTCATTTATAATGTTAATTACATATTTATCTATTTATATTTTTTTTAGTGGTTACATTGTGGGGAATCAACCCTTAGAGTCTTAGACCTCATATTATTTAGGGTTAATTACATTTTTGTACCATCAACTTTGGGGGTAATGTCAATTTGGTCCACAAACTTGGGATTGACTAGATTTTGGGATAGGTTTTAACTTTGTGTTCCAATGTGGAGTAGGCAATGACGGACGTTAAATTCTTGACGGAACAATTGCATGCCTTGCACATAACTGCTTACATGGTGCACATGTGTCATATGCACATAATTTTAGGTTTTTAATTTTTAAAAATTTCAAATAAATGTTAAATAATGTTTAAAAAATCTAGAAAGTTTAGGAAATTCCCAAAAATTAGGGAAATAATTTTAAAAATTGGGTAAATCATTTTTGGGAATTTCTTTAAAATCTCAATTTTTTAAAATATTCCTTCAATTTTTGGATTTTTTTAAAATTCCAAAAGATTAGATTTTTTGGATTTTTCAAAAAAATTATTTCCTTAAATTTAAAATTGTTTTAAAAATTATTTAACATTTATTTGAAATTAAAAAAAAAAAATCTAAAATTATGTGCATGTGACACGTGGCAAGAGATCATTGTCTTATTCTTCCTTGGAATGGGTTGCCAACAATGTTCTCTTACCATGTGTCACATGCACATAATTTTAGATTTTTTTTTCCTTTTAAAAATTTAAAATAAATGTTAAATAATTTTTAAAATATCCAAAAAATTTAAAAAGTTCCCAAAAAGTAAGGAAATAATTTTTTTGAAAAATCCAATTTTTGGGAATTTTTTAAAAATCCAAAAAATTAAGGAAATTCCCAAAAATTATTTACCCAAGTTTTAAAAATAATTTTCCTAAATTTTATAGATTTTGTAAACATTATTTAACATTCATTTGAAATTTTTTAAAATAAAAAACCTAAAATTATGTGCATGTGACACGTGTGCACCACCTAAGCAGCCATGTGTGAGGGCATGTGACGATTCCGTCAAGAATTTTACATCTGTCGTCACATGTCCCACATTGGAACACAAACTTAAAAACTATCCTAAAATCGAGTTTATTTCAAGTTTGTGGATTAAATTAACATTACCCCTAAGTTGATGGTACAAAAAAGTAATTAACCCTAATATTTAAATCCTTATCCACATTGGTACCATCGCTAGGCCACAATGGCTGGTGATATCCCCTAAAGATCTTTTCTATCCGTTGAAACCACCACCCCAAAAAGAAAGGGCAAATTATACTCTATCCTCCCTTTGGACTATGGGGTACTTCACAACTTACATTGTATTCTATTTTTAATGCAAAGCGGAGTGTTGTGAAGGGGCAAAATCATCTACATAAATAAATAAAATGGTAAAAATGATACTCCCTCCTTCTCACAAAGATGGATCATTTTTTGCTATTTTTTATGTCCCAAAATGTTTGTCCATTTTGAAAAGTCAAATTATAATTTTTTGAACTTTCCTGCACTACACTTTATAATTTCAATAATTACTTTCAACACAAAACCCAATACTAAGTAAATGAGAACATTTTTGGAAAAATAGAGTCTAATAAATGACAAGTCAAGGTAATGGTAGCTTTTCTTACAGTGCGTGTTTTATCAAATTTGGCCTATCTTTGTAGGACAGATGGAGTATTATAAAGACTCAAAGTAATCATGTGTGGCTCACATGACTATCTTGTCATGGAAGCTAAAAACACAAGGTCAAATGGGTAAATTGGATCTTTTTTTTTTTTTTTTAATGATACTATAATCGTGCAATGTGTAATTAAATTCCATCGAGTTTCGATAAAATGAGAAAATGGGACCTTTATTGGTACCCAAGACTTGCTCTTTATCCCCCACTTATTTCATACTCAAAGTTTTATGAAAAATATAAAAGATTTTTATAAAAACTAATCATGATTTTCCCTAAAAAAAATATCATTTTGAAGGACTTTGTAAAAAAAAGTTTTTTCTTAATTTGTTGTTTAAAATAGATTTTTTTTTTTGGTATTTGCAGTTTCTATTTCGTAAATTATTAAAAATTCTACTTAAACGATATATTTATTTATTTATTTTTATAAAATTATACAAAAAGATGTTTTTTAATAGATTGTACGGTCAATTTTCATGAAAATCTTTTATATTTCATGAGATGAAAAGCAAGTCTTGTGTGCAAATAGAGACTCCACAAGAAAATTTTATTTTATTTTTAGTTCTTATTTTTTTACTAAATAGAAAAGGCAGAAAGGGACAACCAATGATAACAATCCCTAGGACGTTATCATCAAGAGCCCTCTACCTACTTAAAAATGTCTACTAGTCATAACTACTGAGGCAAAAGACTAGTCCGTCACCCCAGTCCCACAAAAGATCTTACTTATACAGCTAGGCAAAATGGAAGGGGGTCCAAAGGGGCGCCACGCGGCCCCACGAGGAAATTGCAATAACAAATCCATATCCAAAGGCCACTTTTGTTTTGAAGGAACCCAAAACATCTTTCCCTCGAAAGACCCCCTTCTTACCGATCAACAGAGAGAAAACCCCAATTGTTGGACGCATGCTTCTTGGGAGACGTTCGTAAACCCACATCCTTGATCGACACCAACACGCATCCCTCGAAATCGTTGATTCCTTTGTCGCCGAGATTCAAAGCCGCGATTTTTCGTGTAGAAGAGGTAAGGTAGTGCTTAAAGATGAAATCTTTGTCGCTATATTTGATGAACCCTTAAGCCATTACATGCATAGGTGAGCTGATTTCCTCCTGGAATGATATTTTGGAGTTGTTCTCGTCTATTATTTTGAAATGGTAATTTGAATTTTTAGTCAGTTATTTGGGAAAGACAGATGGTTTGGTCAGAGGAGAGATTTTAGGGCAAATAGTCCTAGGTTTATTTGTTGGGTATTTAGTCTAGAATGTATGTGAAAATGTGAGCGAGGTTAAGAATAACTTATCAGTTTTCGTTGGTGCCTGATTATGCAGAGTTTGGCCTCTGGTTCTTATATGTTGAAGCTCTGATACTATGGTTGATGAATCCTTGTATCATTACCTATATTATTTTGACTTGGGTAATTTGAATACCCTTGAGCCATTCTTGATGAAGCAAAACAAAAACAAAACAAAACAAAGCAGTTGCTGTAGTTGGGGAAGATATTAGGGAAACGGCTCCCCCACCGTTCATGGGACGTGGGACCCACCAAAACATGAACCGTCCAGATTTCACTGGACTGTCCATTGCAATGGAGAGGATCCTTACTCCTGGTTGTATTTGTTGGTTGTAGAAATGTAATTGGAGTGGTTTGTTTGTTTGCGGAGTTCCATAAGTTAAGATTTAGCTGGGGAATAGTTTTAGTGGAGTGAATACTTGTTCTAAGAAGGGCATGTCAATGATTCCACCTATTTAGTTGGGTTGGCACAGTCAAACTCACCATTTGTAAATCTCCCTTGATTCTTTCTTATTGTGTATGTGGGTATGTAAATGTTATTATATCTAATAAAATTTAATTTGCTTACCAAAAAAATAATAATAATAATAATAATTATAGAATATCTGTAAGCATGTGCATGACATTGCTCTGTCGTAACCAATGCAAGAAGTATAAAAAAACCAATTAAGTTTAAAAAAAAAATATATATCTATATATCTATATATCTATACACACACTAGGAATGATCATAATGGATTTGGATTTTAGACTGAAGGGAGTAAGATATCTCTTCATATTTGACTTTTTTCATCGGTTTAGTCAATAGGATATTTTCTCATGTATATATATATATATATATCTGAATCTTATGGAAAAAAATGCTTTCTTAATGTTGCTCAGATGTTATAAACGATTGATCATAATCATTTAAGCCTCGCCTCCTTTTCATAATTAGTCCATGTCAAAATGTATTTGCAACATTTGAAAAACTTGATTAAGAACGAATTATTCGAATGGTTAAGATCATTCAACTTTGTCAACAAGATTTTATCCAATGGGCCTCAGTAATTTATTAATGATCAATGATAGGGTATAATTAGACCAAAATTCGTCTATTAACTTCAATTATCAGTTTGAAATGTAAGGTACAATTTTGTTATCTGTAGCTTTATACCCTTTTTGTTGGAAGCACTTTGGATTTGGTTCATTATTTCTTTGTTTGAGTTGTTCCACTTTTTAACACCCATGGTGGGTACGTTGGGGATGACCGGGCTTGTAATCTAACAAAATTCATTGAAAGGAAGAGATGCAAAGAAAATTTATGAGCCAAACACCATCCTTCATGGCTATTTAGAACCATTAGATGTTGTGTCTAGAGTTCGTGTTGCACAATTGAATTGTCAACTATGTGTATGCGAGTGGTGGGGGAATAAGGTAGACATTATGATATCTTATGCTATATTTACCAGTTAGGTTGACATGGCACTCTCTCTCTCTCTCTCTCTCTCTCTCACAGTCAGAGACGTGTCTTAGCCCTTTCATTTTACATTTCTTTTTTCCTTTCTATCGATGGCTTTTAAAATTAAAATTTGAAAACCACCTCCTCTTTCTTTCTCTGTCTGTCTGTTATTCCCCATTTCTGCACGCCGCACCTGCTCTCTCTCTCTCTATCTCTCTATTCCATTCTCCTACCAACCCAGCTGCACCTATGGGGCTCTGTTTCTCGCCAATGCATCGTCCTCTTCATCCTCTGTCCTAAAGCTTTATCTTCTGGAACAGTTCATATACAGATTTAGAAAGATAAGGATCCTTCATTAGCGCTTTCATTGTATCTATATCTATATTGTTATTGATCGTGCTTGGATAAATTTTTAATGTTTATTTGATTCCAGCCCCCTACCACCTCCCCCCTACATGTTGTACTATGTTTTCTGACTTATAGGGATCTGACATGCTCATTTGAGTATAGCCAAGCTCTCACCCACACAAAGTTAAGCTACTGTTTCATAAGAAATTCACTACAATTTCACTCACCCAATTCTAGGACACCACCTGCTTGATTCTTTGCTTCATAAATAACAAGTGTATTCTTATTTACAATTTATAGTTTATTAGTGTGTTGTGGTATACTACTTTCAGATTGATTTGCACATACACTGCTGTAGGCCTGTAGCTTCATTTCTAAGAAAGCACTTGAAGCATTCAGATAATGTTTGAAATATTTGAATACTTCATCTAGGGTTAACTATCTAGGTAACTTTACCATCATACTAATTCTAACATTGAGTAATTTGGATTTCATTATGAGGAAAATAGGTTATGATACATAAAATCAAGAGAGGGAAAAAGAGAAGAAGGGGAGGTCTATTATCCAATTTTCTTCAATTCCTTTAGGATACGTTTGTTACAAGTGAATGAGGAAGGGAATGGAATGGTGATTCCATTAGCCAAAAAAAAGTGGTAGTTTGGTAGCCTTTGAGAATGGAATGGTCATTCTTTTGTGGGGGTCTCTTTCCTCTGAGGAGGGAATAGCCATTTCTCCCCAAACCAAGAGGAATGGCTATTCCCTCCCTTGAAGAAATGTAATCATAAAAGGTGGGTCCTGCCTAATCTTTCCCAATCCATTCTCGCCCCTTACCAAGCAGTAGAATGGAATGACCATTCCCATTCCATTCTTATTTTCATTCTATTCCATCTCCATTCCATTCACTCAAACTAAACGCAATCTTAGTGCAAACTGCAGTGGTTATTTTCTAATTGGCCATGATGAAACCACTAAGCTTAGTAGATTTGAAATTAGTTTAATGACCCATATACTCCCACAAGGATTCATAATTGCTTGACTAATATATTTACAACATTAAGTGACCAATTGGGAGTGTTTTGTGTGTGGTGGCGGTGGTTATGTGGTTATGTTGTTCTGATGCCAGTGTGCTAGTTTTCATCAGATTTGGTTTTATTCATTCATTGTATTCATGCGAATGTAAGTCTTTGCTGCAGATTAAAAAAAGTTGCAATATACTTGAATGGCTGATCAGGAGAGGGCTGGTATTGATGAGGACGAAGAGTTGATTATCAATGACAACGACCATGGGGAGGAAGAGTCAGAGCATTTGTCGGATTATGATGTAGAAGAGATAGTCGGTGGTGTTCTTTCAACATTTGCGCAAACTGAGGTTGGGATTGAATCAAGAAATGTACGAAAGAGGCCACGGAGCGCATGGATGGTCTTTTTGTAAGCAATTTATCTGCTTTAATAAAGCGTATGAATGTCCATAAGTTTGAATTATATGTAATGACCTCATTCCCCACTTCGTACCCTTCTATCGCAGGTCGGAGTTTATAAGGAAGGAGAAGGATGCCACGCCATCTGAATTGTCTTTCAACATGACTGCGGTGAGTAATATAGAGAATTATTAGGAAGGGAGGAATTTTTATAACTGATTATCTAACTGAATGTTTAATTTAGACGGCGAAGCTTGCATCGGATAGGTGGAGCTCAATGTCGAAAGAAGATAAAGCTTCATACGAAGAGATTGCGGAGAAAGACCGTGCAGAGTGCCATGCTGTCCATCCCCCGAAGAGACGGAGTAAAACTGCTAAGGTATGTTAATAAATTGTCGTGTATTCATTGTTTCTTAGTGAGTATATTTAAAGGATACTTCTGTTTGGGTTGCAACCAGCACTAACTAATTTTTCCGTTGTTCATAGCAGGCAGTTATAATAACTAGGTGCTCGCCTACCTCATTCCGCAAAGTTATTAAGAAGTTTACACCTGATCAGATAGTGGCTGTGAAGAACTTGGGATTTGGTGGATTGCTAGACTTGAAGTGCACACTTGTTTGTAGGGGTTTATGCAAGTGGCTGGTGGAGCATTTTGACACAGCCCACTGCTGCCTCAACCTTGGGAATGGGCAGGTATATCCAATAAGCCCAGATGATGTTGAGTTAGTGATGGGTCTCCCAGCCACTGGAGATGATGTACCCACAGTTGGTTCATCCGATGAAGTGAACCGGATACGCCAAGAATATAATGCTACGAAGACTGGAGTACCGTATTCAGTGCTTGTCAGTGACTTGCGTAGTGGTGATTCTGGGGATCGGTTTTGCCGGTCGTTTGTACTCTATGCGTTGGGTATATTGTTGTGCCCAACCTTGAAGATGGAGTCGAGCCCAAAGCTATTCCCTGCAGTTGTTGAGGTGGCAAAAATTTGCAGCTATAATTGGGCGAAATTTGTGCTTGATTGGCTGGTGAAAGAGGTGAAGGGCTTTAGGGCGAGCTTTAGTGTCCCAAACACAGCAAGAGGCCGGAAGAAGATGAAGTCAAAGTCGCCAAAGTCCGGGCTTGGAGGCTGCCTCCTATTTTTAATGGTATGGACCTTTCTACTTGGTAAGCATTGATCCATTCTGCCTTACATTGCTTGCTGACTGGGGACTTTTTTTCTGAGACAGCTTTTCTACTTTGATCGTGCGGCCCCTGCTATTGCAAATGTTCCTCGCGAGACCCCACGTTTGAAGGGGTGGACAGATGAGCTCATTCGGAGCAGGGAGGCTGAGGTTAAGAGTTTTTATGCTGACAATGATGAGAAGAAAACGGCTTGTGTTCTCTGCGGACACCATAGTTTGTGGGACTGAGCCTTTGTTTCCTTATCCCGATCATATTACACCTCCTTCTGATAATGATGTTGCCACAATGGACTAGGACTGAGTGGCCAAAGTGGCTTTTGCCTCACAGGAATATGACTAGCTATTAATCAATTATAGGATGCTTAATCTCACAGTCTCGGTATAATTTTTACCTTCGTAGTCATTTAGGGATGTTGGCTAGGAATTTGGTGAGCTTTTCTATGCTTTGGGAACTAGTGTTTCATTTGATTTAGCTTCCTGGATCTCACTTGGTTTGCAAAGCGGCTTCTACCTCATCTTTAGCTAAGGCTTTAGCTTTTGGTAGTTTAATTACTCCGATAGCTATTTTCATCAGAAAAAAAAAAAAAAAAAATTTACTCAGATGGCTATGGAGAAAGGTGTGTCAGTACATCCTTCTGAGGAGCTGAAGAGGCGTATCTCTGCAATGAGTAAGGGTAATATCTCTCACAGACAACTTCAGTGCCGGTGCATGATACTCTGAATTGGGTTGAGTCATTCATTGCTCGTTTTGACCAGATGGGTGCCAAACTTGATGGCATCATTACCAGGCTCGCTCCAACTTCTACTCGTTTGTTCTTTTTTCTGGGCCTCGCCCCTCTGGGTTAGGTGATGATGTTGGCTTAGGGAAGTTTCAGGGTGGATGGGTTGAATTTTGGTGCTTTCATGTAGTAGGAGGATGAATATATTACGTTCGGTTGGTTGTATTAGGATGACTTTATTTTGTAATCAAGCTTAAGCTACACATTAGCCTTATATGTAAGTTATGATTTCACATGTTCATGTATTTTGATAGTTGGCGTATGTTCCAATTATGTCTTTGCTTAAAGTTATCTCCAGTCGAACGAACTAGGACTCCTTTGGTTGAGAACCTTGTGCTGAACAATATGGACATTCCCTGCAAGCTTTTGGGACTCCCGAGGCTTTGGAGCAGAAGCTGTACAATCTGGCTCCTCCAAGAATGGAAGAGTAAAGCGTCAGTGAGGAAGAGGGTTCGTGGATGATGCTCTCGAGAATCTAGATGCTTGATGAATTAAAGTTAGTGGAGCATAGACGGTTTTGAAGATCAAGGGTGTGTAGTCGAGCACTTCATTGTCGCTCATGGTTGAGGGGTAACGTATAATTTGCCCATCAAGAGCTAAGTTGTCAAGCACCCATGGTCTAGTGTTCTTGAGTCCTTTGCTGGCATGATAGCCTTCCCCGGGGCCAAGGTATCTGCACCAGAGTAGGGATATGTCTAGCTTAGCCAATTATAGGTTTATTTCTTGATTTCTTTTCTTTGCTTTTTATTGTGAGCTAAATTGTGATATTTATGAGCTACCAAGACCAGACAGGATTTTCTCTTTCTTCCTTCTTGTAATTGCTTCTATTTTTCTTTTACTTTGTAAATAATACTCAGGGCTAATAATAGAGGATTGGGAAGCTTCCTAGGGTACCAACCTGCTTAGGATAGGAGGCTTTATGATGCTTCCAGCCCACTTCTTTCTTAAACAAAAAATAAAAAATAAAAAAAATCATATCACAGGTGCGTGTAACACAGACTCTTTTCACGATGAAAAGTGTTTTATCACTGGAAGAATCTGTTGGACTCATTCATCAGGGTGAAGTGGCATTCAAGTTTTCCAAACATAAAGGATTCACATTTTTGTTAGTTACAACTTTCAAGCTTAGTTAGGGTGTCCTCCATGGATAAAGCACAAAGTCCTTCATCCAGCAAAAAAAAATTCCCTTGCTTGTAAGAACAAGGGCAAGATCAAAGGCTTCTTCAACTTGTTTTCCTCCTTGCACATGGTGCTAATCAGTGTTTTACGTGATAGTATGAGGGGACACGGCCTCTTCCAACTTCACCCAACTTACACAGTCCAGAAATCAAACTGTTATATTAAAATATATTTGGAACAAATCCCTCCCAAAGCAATATATCCAAGATCTCCAGATCAAATTTTGAGTGAATGTAAACTAGTAGGACCTAAAATTTTTACATGCTCAAGACGCTTGGGGACATGCCCTGATTCCATCGTGTAAGTCTAAAAAGTTCACAGATTCTTCCTTTGTTCTCCGAATGGGGTAAATTACATCCACAGAATTTTAAATCCATTCCTAACTGCGAATTTCTCTGGAAAGTACCATATCCAAACAAACACAGTGCAAATATGTAAATCGAAGAACCTACTCAACATGTAACCAAAGAACTTGTAATGGATAGCTACAAGTAAAATAACATTGAATATATAATGGCTTCATTCCATGAAAATAATCACATTATCATTCAAACTTGTCCAAAAGGCTGTGATAACATAATAAAGTAACTAAACATAATATAATTGACCGTCATACATAACAAAATACTCGTCCAAACTGACATCATAAACAAAACCATCCAAAAGGCGTGCAGCCAACCATTACATAATATCCTAACCATCTGAACCATCCGACCATAATAGTTTAACCGGCAAACCATGCAAAATATAGTACCAACCATCCTAACCTAACCTTCCAAACATAATCAACCAGCCATTGTACCAAATTATCCAGAGGTTCAACCAACCCCAATACCTAACAAAACAATAAAAAGCAGCACAAACCAACCCAAGCAGCACAACATATTTGAAAGCAACCAAGCGCAAGCACCACAACGTACCTTCTAAGCACCAAGGCAACCACCCAAGTTACCCTAGCCTCTGCAACACGAAAATGAGTCCCATCAATATCTGAACAATAGTAAAGTCACAATAAGCATTATTAACAACATTACTAATAAACTGACCTTGTCTTCTTAACATCACCTCTCTCACCCTACATTACACAGGAAAAAATATATAACAGATCAATAAATTTAACAAGATTTCTAACAAACTAAGCAAATGAGCCATATTAAAACCTAAACAATAGTATATTAGGTTACAACATGCATTACTAATATCATTAACAATTTCAGCTTATATTCTTACCAGTGAAGACATCGAATGAGAAGACAAGCCAGCAAAACCTCTCCCACCCTATATTACACAGAATAGTTTATATATAAGCAACAGGTCATGAAATTAACAAAATTTTTAACAAGCCCCCTTTATTCATTCCCATGCGTATCTATCTACACTTAAGTTTTGCCCAGTTTTGTTAGAAGAAGATGATGAGCCACTATCTTTTCTACCTCTAAACAGGAGCTCTTTAACATGTTTCTTTAGTCCTAGGTCCTTATAGGTAGGTGCAACACCTAATGGTACTAGATCTTCTCAACTGGCTCCCAAGGCAGGTTCATCAGGCTCCATTCCGTTTCATGGCTAGAAGTTTTTCATCAAAAAAGAAAAAGGAGAGGAAAAAAATGGCTACAAGTTTCATCCCTCTTCTTAGAATCATTGGCTTCAAAACTTTTTATTAGTCCATTAATTCATTAGATCAATAATAAAATAATCCCAAAAAAATGTACTTCAAACATAAGTATTCCTATTTAGGAGGATTACATGATACCAGAAAATTTGGGATTATTCTATTATTGATCTAGGTATCATGTAAGAAAATCATGTAATCCTGCTAAATATGAATACTTATGTTTGAAGCACATTTTTTTGGGATTATTCTATTATTGATCTAACGAATTAATAGACTAGTAAAAAGTTCTGAAGCCAATGATTCTGAGACAAGGGATGAAACTTGTAGCCATGAAATGGATAACGATGCTAATGATGATCGAAATTCCTTCTCATCAAAATCTGGATACAAGTGTCAATGACACTGAGCTTGCTTTTGATGTTCAGAAGACTCAGCTTTCTGACTCTCTGGTGGACGGTCAACATTCTCCAAGGTCAAAGGTTATTACTATAGTATTATCAACTTCAATCACAGCCGATTTTGACTTTTTCGGTATGTCCCCCCCCCCCCCCCCCCTTTTTTTAAAAAAAAAAATTGAAACATCTGTTTTGTGGTCTATTTGTTTGCTGAGAAATTTTAAGAAAAGAAATTAAGAGAGTGAAACTAATCTTTCAAATTCTTTCTCTGAAGCCACATATCTAATGGTAGATGGAAATTTTTTTTTTATCAAGAAAGGCTTAATCCCTCTTCTTCTTCTTTTTTGTCTACTGGAAAAAAAAATAAATAAATAAAAACTCAACTAGTTTTAAATATATTTTTTTGAGAGAGGGGTTTATATAGTCTGGGAAAGAAAAAGAAAGGGGCCAAAGAAGACATAGGTGTGAGGCAAAAATGCTACAAATAAAAGTTAGGAAGGGCAAAAAAAAAAAAAAAAAAAAAAAAAAAAAAGGGGCCAAGTTTGCAATTAATGTAACATCTGTATGCAAAATTGTAAATTTTATTCAGTTGAGGATGGTCAGCTACACCTCCTGAACCCACTTGGACCACAATATTCTTGGCAATCAAACATATGTCTATGGATAAGCATATATCTTTCATTACATATAAGCATATCTTCTTGGCAATTTGAAATGGGTTGGATGGTGGTAGTGCAATTTGGGCATGGCTTTTCATGTTTCAGGTTAGTAAAGATATCTCACCCACCACATTTGAGAGTAATATGTTGTGTAATTGGGGCATAGTTGAAGAATTCTTCATTTTTTGCAGTAATTTGGGTTTTATTTTTTAATTTTTATCTCCTTTGTGTTAAAAACCAAATCCGACCGAACCGAACTGCCCAAAAAGACAAACCAAATTGATTGGTATTTCTTACTTGGCGGTTGGTGTCGGTTGTGATTTTGGGAAAACCAATCAATTCGGTTCAGCAAAAAAATACCTCTAAATATCGACCGAACCGAACCGATTTCATCCCTAATATTTATAATTACCAAAAATGAAAACATTGAAACTTGTGTTTGGCAACAAATAATCAGAATCAAGACAATGATATAGGGGCAGGTCTAACGGCACCAAATGAGTGACAACATGCCAAATAGCAGCTTTTGATCCTGAAGACTATGATAGAGTCACAAAGATCCTTGAACAAGAAATAACCAAGACAATGGCAAAAAATAGGTCAATGTTGAAGTAAATAAAGACATCAAGATAATAAACCCACTGGAAAACCATCACAATACACCAGAATGCAGCTCAAAAAATATTAATTAAAAAAACACTTCACATAATCGATACAAATATACAATCATTGTGACTAGATAGCACAAAACTCCCATTAGAACTATCGATAAGAAGATATACATATTCAAACACGTAGAAATATATATATATATATATATATATGGTTATATTCCCATCAGCACATGTTGATGTAAGTTATATCAGCACCATGCATTAGGGATTGTACCCCTTGCATTGGTCCAACGTACTTCATATCCCACTAATGCATGAGGTACAACTCCCAATGCGGGTGTTGATATAAGTTATAGCAACACGTGCTTATTTGATCATCATCCTATATCTATATATATTGACAACAAGGTGGTGGGTATGGTATTTTGGAGATATCCAAATGATGTTTCCTTCTTCAACTAAACCTTGTATTTCTCTACAGTTTACTTGTTCCTTCAAAAAAGAACACTTCCCATCCCAAAACAATGGTGTAGGATGTAAGAAGGTTTTCTATGAAAATGTAGTAGGGTTTGTGTTTGAAATCCAAAAGTTGAGAGAAAAGTGCTGCCCCGTGCGGGAAATAGATACCACTCAGCAAAAAAAATAAAATACAAAATACAAAATACAGAAAGCAAAAACAAAAGATGCTACTAGAGAGAGAGGCACTCCTAGCCATTTATGCTTTCACATGTGGACTGATCGACATTCACTGTACGTGGCCAACCAGGTTTTCTCCTTTTTAAGAGGAGACGTTCCTTAGTGCCGCTTTTGAAATGTTTTCGAAAGTTGAGTAGACCTTATTTCTCTGTTCAGTGAAAAGCTCTAATTTGGTGCAAATCACAAAAAGACAAAAACAAAAATATATTTTTGTTTCCTCTTTCATCTAAAGTCAGGTTTTTTGTCATCCCAAAACTGTAGCACATTACGTGTTGATGCGAGAGGACCACGTTTAGATTATGTTTAATGACAATAATGCTTTCTACTACTGCAACCGCAGCTTGCAATGAAAGCCTAACACGAACCACATCCCCATAGATGTCTAATTCGGGAAACAACCCCTTTTGATCTCCAATCAATGGAGGGTGGGATGTCGCGTTTGTTTAAGCCTAGAACACATAACAAATTTTAGTTAATACATTTGAATCCCCAAAGTCTTTACAATTGAACATTCAACTAACCCTTCTCCCTTCCTCAAATTTTTTTATTAGTCCATTAATCCATTAGATCAAATAATAGAATAATCCCAAAAAAATGTACTTCAAACATAAATATTCATATTTAAACATTAATATTAGTTTTAAACATAAATATGCATATGTAATTCTGCTAAATATGAATATTTAGCAGAATTACATTTTTTTGAATATGAATATTTATTTTTAAAATACATTTTTTTGGGATTATTTTATTATTGATCTAATGAATTAATGGACTAGTAAAAAAATTTGAGAAAGGGAAAAGAGTTAGTTAAATGTTTAATTATGAAAGATTTTTGGGATTCAAATGTGCTAACTAAAATTTGTTATGTGTTCTAGGCTCAAACAAAGACGACATCCCACCCTCCATTGATTGTAGATCAAAAGGAGTTGTTTTCTAATAAACATCAACGGGGATGTGGTCCATGTTGGGCTTTCACTGCGGCTACAACAGTGGAGAGCATTATTGCCATTAACTAAACGTGGTTCTCTTGCCTCAACACGTAGTGGACTGTAGTTTTGGGATAAGTGAAAGCCTGCTTTCTTTCACCTTTGATGAAAGAAGAACCAAAAATATATTTTACATTTTTGTTTTTTGTTTGTTTTTGTCTTTTTGTGATTTGCCCCAAATTAAAGCTTTTCACTGAACAGAGAAATAAGGTCTACTCAACTTTCTAAAACATTTCAAAAGCGGCACAAAAGAATGTCTCCTCTTTAAAAGGAGAAAACCTAGTTGATCATGTATAGTGAACGTCGATCAGTCCACATGTGAAAGCATAAATGGCTAGAATCGTCTCTCGCCTCTCTCTCTTGTAGCATCTTTTGTTTTTGCTTTTTGTATTTTTTGTATTATATATTTTTTTTTTTTGGCTAAGTGGTTTCTATTTCCAACACAGCTAGGGCCAACACTTTTCTCTCAACTTTTGGATTTCAAACACAAACCCTATTACATTTTCATTAAAAACTATCCTACCTCCACCATTGTTTTGGGATAGGAAGCGTTCTTTTTTGAAGGAACGGGTACACTGTAGAGAAATACAAGGTTTAGTTGAAGAGGGAAACATCGTTTGGATATCTCCAAAATACCATACCCACCACCCTGATGTTATATATATATATTTCTACGTGTTTGAATATGTATAAATTCTGATTGATAGTTCTAATGGGAGTTTTGTGCTCTCTAGTCACAATGATTGTATATTTGTATTGCTTATGTGAAGTTTTTTTTTTTTTTTTTCTCTTAATATTTTGAAATAGTTTTTGAGCTGCATTTTGGTGTATTGTGATGGTTTTTCAGTAGGTTTATTGTTATTTTGATGCCTTTAATTTACTTCAATATTGACCTATTTTCTATATACTGTCTTTAATTTTTATACCACGATTTCTTAATAAGATTTCTAATGCCATTGTCCTGGTTATTTCTTGTTCAAGACCTTTATGACTTTATCATAGTCTTTAGGATCAAAAGTTGCTATCTGGCATGTTGTCCTCCATTTGGTGCCGCTAAAACTGCCCCTATATCACTGTGTTGATTTTGATTATATGTTGCCAAGATCTATGGACCCAACGTGGTGCTTCACACACAAGGTGGCAAACTTGAAATAATTCTCTATGCTCTACTTGGCAACTTCATGCATGGGTTGGTGGACCCAACATGGCGACTAGTTGCTTAGGCAAGACCACAAAAGTTGGTGGACCCATGAATGATGCCACGATAGTCCCAATGTTCAAGTAATGGAGAAAGATCTTTCAGGCTTGAGGTCATGGACCTATTATGCATGAGATAGTAAATATTGCCATGGCACTTCATACATGTATAAAGCGTGAGGTCATCTCACGCGAGTTAGTGAGTGGCCCAGTGGCATCAACTAGGTCCAATTAGTGTATTATACGTAGGCTCATGAGGTGGTAGGACAACCCCAAAATGTCCTTCTAGTAGCTGGAAGTCTGGAACTGAGGTTGGCAGGCGATCCAATAGTCAATGAGTGAACAGACTGAACCCACACCATATAATTTTTTTTTATGGGCACAAGAAATTTTATTAAATTCAAAAGAAGATAAGAACACCTAAAGGCAAGAAGCACCACCAAACCCACAATAAGTAGTAGTGTAATGCTATTTCACCCACATTCTCCCACCCATCCATATGTGGCAGTTTCTCCTTATTCCACGCTGCCCCACAAGAATGCTTTCACCTATACACTTTTGACACATAAGATGGGTGGCAAAGATGAGTTGTAAAAGACTGGTGGAGTAGCATTTTCCTAAGAAATTAGACTCCCAAACACCCACACTAAGACAAACATAGTTAAAACACAATGACTAGTCACCAAGACATGCAATGGTCACAAAAAAGAGTCAATCAATTGGCCGGCTAGCAAATAATTCAATCTCAAAAAATCAAACTTAAATAATATTACAAACTTTGTAACTGAAACTAATATTATCATTTTATAAAAATTCATGACCATTATTCAATTATGATAAATAAATTAATTTCGTATAAATACTGAAGTATAGCATCAATTTTTTTTAGTGTATGACACCAAATGGCAGTGGGGACAAATGAAACCCACAGAAATTTAACACAGGCTTTAGCACAGGTTAGAGTGCCCTTCCCCAAAGCATTAGTTTTCCAAAGACACGGGTGCAAAAGGGATATATTTTATTATTATTATTATTATTATTATTTTAACACCACAGAAATAGCACAGCTAAGAAGATAACAAAATGAGTAGAGTTAACAAAAATAATCAATATTGAAAAACGCCTAAAGATGAGAATTGAGAAATGAGGAAAATTGAGAACGAAGAACTACTCACCATCACTGTGGATGCAACCCAACTCTGTCCTCCTACAGATCAATGGTCTCTTTCACTGTCCCTAGTAGACCAGAGATAAAAGAGAAAAAGACGAAGCATGTACTGATCGATTGCGAGGGGACACTCCCCATCTCTTCATCTCATATGGCTCAACGATCTGGACACGTGAACGAACTACAATCAGCACTCCAGAAGCAATGCAATCCAGCTGGAGGTCCATACCCTCCCAGAATAAGGAAACAGCGTTGTTTCTTTGAGCCAGGGTGAGACAAAGAATTAAAGACCAAACGGTCCCCAGTGAAAACATAAAAAGACCAAAAAAAAAAAAAAAAAAAAAACAGAAAAACAAAAACAGGCGCTTTTCGTGATGGGCAAAACTGCAAAAGAGTCCTAAAAATAGGGACCTACGAGCAGAACTGTATGTCTTCTGAACAATAGAAAAGAATTGAGGACTGATACTTATAAAATCTCATTTGTTATATCAAGCAACGCACTTTTGAAGATGAGAACACCATTCATAATTCTATTATGTTTATAAGCAAGTTTGGGTAAAAAAAGAATAGTTATTTTATTTGTCTCCCTGCAAATATGATTAATCTGACATCTATAAGAATGGTTCCTAGCTTCACAGATTTCTACAATCATAAGTGAGCAGCCAAAACCTTCAAAGGAGATGAGGTTCTTCTCATGCTGACATCAATTACTACCAACAAATCACCTTAAATATTGATATCCTTCTTTCCTCATTCAACTGCCTGGTTCAATCTATATGAAGACCTATACTTGGTGGCTATAATTGAAGTCATAAAACTCACAGTAATTTATAAAAAATAAAAAAGAGAGTAATAATCAATTCAAACAAGAAAATGTAATGAATTCGCTAGACTGTGGCTAAGATTAGCGTGGAAAGATCACCTGGGTCTGGAGGCAAAAGAAGAGAGTGCAGCCATGTATTCACAATTGAACTAATAAAAATCACCTGGAATGGAGGCTCTTATAAACTTTGCCTTGTAGAACTCAACAATCAAGGTTTCCATTTTCAAAACGGACATACCACAAAAGAAAAAAAATAAAATAAAAATGAAAAATCATAAAATATAAGAAATTAATAGGAAAATAAAATAAAATTGAAAGTTAGAAATATATTCTACGAGTGTCGTAGCAGACAAACATCCTCAGCGTCACTTACATAAATGGTTTTGTTTCAAGCTTTAATCAAACTTCCAATTATGTGAACAAGTATTGTAAGCCCTCCCATTAGATAACTCCATTCCCATTCCTGTTTAATATAAACATGGAAATTAGCTTTTTGAAAAATCATGTTCTAATAGAAGAAATAAAAAACATACCTTCAATCACGAACTTCTACAAGCCAATATCGTCAATATATGCTACTCATCACCACCCTCTCCATCTACATGACCCAACCCATCCACGCCATTCTCCCACCATCGGAAAAATGGAGAATGAAAAAAATAAAATCAAAATACTAAAAAATAAAATCAGCATACAGTGACAAGAGGGGGAAAAGATGAAGAACGTACTCACCTAGGTTGGAATGATGAAATGGGAATCTTTAGTGCTCGATCACTGTGGCCTATCAAATTCACCCCAAAAAAAAAAAAACCCAAAGTATTTAATAAATTTGCCATTTAAAAAAGGGCCAAGCTATTTCCCCACATACAATACTCTAAACCTCACTTAGTTCATATTTTTTAAAGATTTTATGAAAATATAAAAGGTTTTTATAAAAACTAACCACGTGATCTAATAGAAAACATCATTCCAGATAATTTTCTAGAAATTTTTTTTTCAAAATCAGCCATTCAAAAGAATTTTTTGACTATTTTTCATAGAAAATATAATAAAGATTATAAACGATTAAAAAGTCCACTTAAATAATAGATTTTGAAAAAACTTTCTTTTATAAAATTATTCAATGTTTTATAGTGACAACACAACTAGTTTTCGTAAAAAACCCTTTCATATTTCTCATAAAACCCTAAAAATTGTAAACTAATAAAAGGTTTAGAGAACTTTATGTGATGAGAATAGCCTCCCACTTAAAAAAACATTTCAAAGTAAGTAGAGGAGGAGAATAATTGAATAACTCAGCTGAAAGTTCATCAGCACGAAACACGGCCAACAGAACAAGAGAACAGCATCTCTCCCTCTCTCTCTTTCTCGGCATCCAATGATCCAAACATATAATACAATTATTCACCAAACGAACGAACACGACGTGTGGAGGATCGTGTCAGATTTTCTGACCAAACAAGCAGAAAACCAAACCCTCTTAAGTTTCCCTAATTTTCTCACTAAACAAACACAACATAAAGAAGATTTTGTCAGTAAAGAAACGAAAAAACTGAGAAGAAAACCAACCCGTAGAGACGAAATCGAAGCTCTCCGAAACCTCCGATCGCAAATCTCTTCCTCCAAACACAACGAACCAGCGATAATCGAAAAAACTCTCCGTCTCCAAACCCACGAACCGACAGTGAGGGCAAAATAGTGAGAACAGAGAGAGGAAGGGAGGGAAGAGAGGGAATCGAAAGGACGGGAAGGGAGGGATCACGAACTGTCAGAGGCGACATCTCTCCTTTCCTTGAGTCAGGTCCTCGGAGGATTGGGTGCATTTACACCCTTTAACTGCACCGTGCACTTACAGTTGGACGGAGGACAAGTGACAAGCCAAAAAAAGGTCGGTGGATGTGACTTTGCGTCTGAAGTAACCTTGCCGTTTAAATTAAAAAAAAAAAAAGGTTGAAACGCTGCGTTTTGGGATGCATTTCGGGGGCCAAAACGCTTGTCAATCTGATTTCAATTTCATTCACTCTCTCCTCCCTGTCTCTCCTCTCTCCGTTCCACTCTCTCTTCCCTCCTTCCGCCGCTCCTTCCTCGGCAAACCCAGATCTAGGTTTCGAGTCACCCCATTTCCCCCAACAGCAAGATCCACCACCGGCCTGCCGCTGCTGCTGCCCCCTCCGTTGCTGCAGCGGCGGAGACATCTTGAAAATCAACAAGGGAGACATTTGTTAACCGGAAAATCAACCCAGATTTGGTACAATGTCATCCAGAAGACCAGAAGCAAGCAATTTTGCCTTGATGCAGTAACAAGGCATGATTTTTAAAGAACACAGAGAAATTGTCATAACTCGAGAGTTATAAATCATAAGTTAGCCGGAACCGGATGGGCTTAGGTCGCAAGAGCACTCAGGCGAGAAGATGTCACGCAGGCTGATTGCTTTCTCCCTCATCCACCAACTTCTCCTTTTCTTCAGCTGATCCGACCTCCACTGAAACCACTTCCCCTTTGTAGAACGAGAAAATTTGCAACCACTCACAAGTGGGCACGTGTCTTAAAGTCAACTAAATCATGGCAAATTAAATTTGGCCACGTGTCTTCTTATAAGTTGAGTGGGATATATTTATGGCAAATAAATGTGTGCCATGTGTCTTTTATTACACAGCATTGGCGAATTACAAGTTGCCATGTGTTTTAAAATTGCTATACAGGTGGCCAAATCAAATATTGCCACTTGTCAAGTGAGACCAAATAAAAGGAAGACAAATAATTCTTCCAATAAAATGTTGCCACGTGTTCTGGTTAGGATGGCTATCAAATAATTAATATTTATCCTTTTATAAAAGATGAATAAGGGATAATTATTAAGAAGCCAATTCTTATCAGAATACTCTCCCTCCTACCATTATAAATAGATGTAGCCCCCAAGGGTCAAAAGAAAAAAGGAAGGAGACATTTAAGCAACAAAGCTCTGTCAGACCAAAGCCTCAAAAGTTCTGACGTGACCAACATTCAAGCATTGAAGCTCTATTGGATTAAAGCCTCAAAAGTTCCATAGAACTTCTACACCAAGGACTCAAGACGAAGAACTCGCACCAAAGTTCATAGTCTCTAATACGCTCAAAGCCTAGAGACTCACACAAGAGATCCATTCCACCTACATCGAAGGAGATTTCGCCCATTGAATTGAGAACAAGCTGTTCAAACCCTCGAGTCAAAGTTTCAAGGAGAGAAGAATAAGAGGACTACATTACTTTGCGAACAAAGTTTACACAGAGATTGTATTCTGCTTCTACAAATTAATAAAATTATCCTTTGTCCACTTTTTTGGTCTATTTATTTTTAGACACGAAATTTGTGCGTACAAATTTCTGGCACGCCCGGTGGGACCATCTCTGCCTCTCATCTCTTCTTTTCGTCAATTCTCTATAAATTCAATGGCTCCAAAGAAAGCTACCGCTCAAGATCCCAAATCTCACGGATCAATCAACCAAGCCGCAGATCAGGAATCAAGCTGTGACACCCTGAACTTGGGCCCCATGACTCGAAGCAAGAAAAAGGCAATTGCTGACTTATACGCTCAAACTGCTGTGTGCAAACCAACATTAGGGTCTGGTTCTACCACCCCAAGGAGCCCAGTCATCACCATAGACTTTTTGCGAGGAAACAAGGACACCGTTGAGGAGGATGACTCAAATACCAATTCTGCATCTGTTACTCCTCATGGAACGCCACAATCCAAGCTAATGTCACCTACAGACTCTACCAAATTTGGAAGTTTCAATGCTGTGCCTGTGATGGTGACTAACATGCTATCTTTGGAAGAACAGATTGCAAGTATGGCCAAGGCTATTGAAGTTCTCACAGCTGTTACGCAAGAAAGAGACATGCAAATGGCTATACTAGTAGAAAAGATTGGAAATTTGGAACAGCCTAGAATGGGTGCACCGCAAATGAATCTCGAGTTAGGTTAATCTAGCAATACTGCTGCTAATGCGACAACGGGTCAACCGTAAGTGAATCCTGAGTTAGGTGGGTTTAACAATACGGCCACTAATGCAACAACGGATACACCACCGAGGAACACTAACGTAGGCGACTTTGGTAATGCTGCTACCAATTCGCCAACAGGTATGCCACATACGAATCCACAAAACATGACCGGAACTGTTCCAAGGACCAGAATTTCGTTTGGGGATTTTCATATCCCCTCAGATGGATCAGTTCTAACGGACCAATTGAAAGAGTTCATTGTCGGTACCATTAAGGATAAGGTCGAAGGCAACGCTCGGTCCTCACATGCATATGCTAAGCCATACACTCAAAGGATAAACCTGTTGAGGATGCCTACTGGCTATCAGCCTCCAAAATTCCAATAATTTGATAGCAAAGGTAACCCGAAGCAACATGTAGCTCACTTTGTGGAAACTTGTAATAATGCTGGCACTGACGGAGATCTACTGGTTAAGCAATTTGTTCGATCCTTAAAAGGTTTCGCTTTTGATTAGTATACTGATTTGTCACCAGGCTCAATTGATAGTTTGGATCAACTTGAACAAGAATTCATTGATCGCTTCTTCAGCACTCATCGTACGGTTAGTATGATTGAACTAACCAGCACTTACCAATGGAAAGAGAAGCATGTCATTGATTATATCAATAGATGGAGGAACTTAAGTTTGAATTGCAAAGACAGGCTTTCTGAAGCTTCTGCCATTGAGATGTGCACTCAAAGGATGCATTGGGGTCTACGTTACATCTTGCA
This sequence comes from Liquidambar formosana, assembly GCA_039720395.1. Taxonomy (NCBI): domain Eukaryota; kingdom Viridiplantae; phylum Streptophyta; class Magnoliopsida; order Saxifragales; family Altingiaceae; genus Liquidambar; species Liquidambar formosana. The sequence goes on from CM077820.1 coordinate 40,347,361, forward strand.
AGGAATTAGGCCTAAGACCTTTGAAGATTTAGCAACGCGTGCTCACGATATGGAGCTTAGCATGGCAGCTAGCGGAAGCCAAGGTCCACCAATCCAAAACCCTCCAGTCCAAGATTTTCACAAAAGAAAAGAAAAGTAAGATAATCGTAAAGGGGGCAAGTATCCCATCAAAAATAACAACAAAGAATCTATGGCTGTGAGCTCAACGTCGCTGAAGTTTGTACTCAAGTCAAAGAAGAAGATAAATGAAAGACCTGATACCTTTCAAGATAAAAGAAAAAAGAAGGCCACTTTGAAAGAAATGCAAGAAAAGGAATACCCTTTTCCCGATTCTGATGTGGCAGAAATGTTAGAAGATCTTCTCAAAAGTAACCTTATTGAACTTCCTGAGATGAAACGTCCTGAGGAGGCTGGTATGATTGATGACCCAACATACTGTAAGTACCATAGATTGGTCAGCCATCCTATAGAAAAATGTTTTGTCCTGAAAGAGAAGATTTTAGAATTAGCTCGCAAGGGAAAGATTGATCTTGGAGTGGAAATAGCAGCTTCAAATTTGGCTGCGGTGACCTTCGGATCTCCTACCTCTTCTAAAGAAATGGTGTACGAAGCGCTTATTTCTATGCCATCGCACACAACTTTTACAATGAAGTTTGGCTCGTTTGATCCTATTCGAGTTGAGTGTACGCCTACACATTCTCCAAAAGCATCTAATTCGGACAAAAGCACTTCAGATGTGACAAAAGTGATTATGCAGTTAAATTCTAATGGGGGCACTGCTTGTTCAGAACCCGAATTGTCAAATTATGAAGATGAAGGGTGGACTCTCGTTACTCGCCGTAAGGCCCGTAAATCCAATTTATCAAAGTCGTCTTACGTACAACCGATAAGGACTAAAAGAAGGTCTCAACTTGCAAAAAGGTCAAAGGCGAAGAAGACTTTGAAAAATCATAAAGTAGCGTCCATCATAACTGAGAAAGAGCTGGCACACATTCCGATAACTTTGTGGGACTTCATGCCAAAATGGTTCCAAGATACTGCCTACCCTTCGTCAAATACATTGCCTTGCTATGAAGTACACGGTGAAGAAGAGCAATCAGAAAGAAAAGAAGATTGACTCGCCTTAGAAAAGTCAAAAGGTGAAAAAGATTCTCACATCAGCCTTAATGTTGTCGCTTCAAGCATGTCAACCATCACATTTTCTGATAAAGATTTACTATTGGGTTCTAATCCTCATAATCGTCATCTTTTCGTTACTGGCTATATTCGTGAACAAAAAGTTAATAGAATGTTGTTGGATGGTGGATCTGCTGTAAACATTTTGCCAATACGTGTCATGAAGGAGTTGGGTGTTTCCATGGACGAACTCTCACATAGTCGTTTGATGATTCAAGGCTTTAACCAAGGTGGTCAAAGGGCTATTGGCATGATAAGACTTGACTTGCTGATCAGAGATATGGCTTCTAATGCATTATTTCATGTTATTGAGTCCAAGACTTCATATAACATGTTAATGGGGCGGCCATGGCTTCATGACTATGGAGTGGTTCCTTCTACTCTTCATCAATGTTTCAAATACTATCAGAATGGGATTCAAAGGAAGATGGCGGCTGATGACAAACCATTCACAGAGGCCGAAACTTATTTTGCTGATGCCAAATTCTACTTACAACCCAATGTGGCAAAAGATGTCCAACCTAATGCTGCACCATCAACTGGAGATGTTAGTACTCAAGAGCAAAAAGCTACTCGAAAGGTAGAGGCAACAAATCATGCCAAAGGACATGGAGAAACAAGCAAGGCTAAGCAAACTAAAGTTACATGGGGGCAAAAGCCAAAGGATCAGATTCATATTAATCCTACTAGAGCATCCCCTGTATTGCGTTATGTGCCAAAATCTAAAAGAAAAGAAGGGCAGTCTCCTTTTATTGGATATGATCCTACCGTGCTCGAAGCTTTAGAAGATTTAACTCTCCCAATTACAAAGCTTGCCGTGACAAAGGTAATGCAACCTCCCATCCAGGGTTTCGTTAGACCATCGCAAGGAACTGAAGTGGAGCATGGTGATTTACCAGAAAAGAGGACTAGTGGTTTTGATCCTAATGCTTACAAGCTCATGATTAAAGCTGGAGCTAGTTGTTAAGACTTAATTCCTGTGGGAAACTATCCCAAAGGAAAGGAACATGGTTTGACTAATACCCAAAAGATGTTAAGAAAAAAGGGTCATGCTGTAGAGAATCCTAAGACTGGCCTTGGGTTTGTTCCTCCTGCTCCTATTCGTATACCGATGAAAAAAGCTAGCTTGCAATATATCACAATTGATTCTGAAGAAGTGGGCACAAATGTTCAAAGAACACCAATAAGACTTTCAGTATTTGATCGTCTTGGTGAGACCTCTTCACGAGTGTCGGTCTTTGATAGGATTGGGCTTCAAGAAAATGCCACTTTGGGTGAACGCAGACCAGCACATACTAGATTGGGTGATCACATTCCATCTCGACACTTATACAATAAGAAGACTAAGCGTTGTAGACAAAGAAAATCATCTTTTGCCATCCAAGATTCCAAAGAATCTTACAGTGTGATCCTATCTCGGATGAAGCGACATATTTCGTTGAATATCACTACTGGTGAAGAATTAAAGATTAAGAGTCACACGGTGGTATTTACAAATCAAAAGGATTCTGGTCAAAACATACTTGAAGATGTGTGTGTGGATAGCCTTGTAGCTACCGCATTACATATATCAATCAAAGAGATTCCCGAAGAGGAACCTCCGACGAAAGAGGATGCGGCAGATGCTCCAGTAGCATTTGAAGAAGGAGTCCAATCTACTGTGGATGAATTAAAAGAAGTTGATCTTGGTACTCCCGATGATCCTCGTCCTACTTTCTTAAGTGCTAATTTGAGTACTGAAGAAGAAAAAGGTTACATAAATCTCTTACGTGAGTATAGAGATATTTTTGCTTGGACTTACAAAGAGATGCCAGGTTTAGACCCAAAAGTTGCTGTACACCACCTAGCAGTGAAGCATGGAGTGCGTCCCATCAAACAAGCTCAACGTCGATCTCGACCAGAGCTTATCCCGCAAATAGAAGCAGAAGTCAATAAACTCATTGAAGCAAACTTCATTCGTGAAGTAAAGTATCCTACTTGGATATCAAATATCGTCCCGGTAAGAAAGAAGAATGGGAAAATTCGCATCTGTGTCAATTTTCGAGATCTCAACAATGCATGTCCAAAGGACGATTTCCCATTGCCTCTGACTGAAATCATGGTTGATGCTACTACTGGTCATGGGGTTTTATCCTTTATGGATGGTTCGTCTGGATATAATCAAATTCGAATGGCACCAAAAGATGAGGAACTTACAGCTTTTCACACTCCAAAAGGGATTTACTGTTACAAAGTTATGCCATTTGGGCTGAAGAATGTTGGAGCCACCTATTAAAGGGCCGTGCAAAAGATCTTCGACAACATGCTTCATAAGAATGTGGAATGCTATGTCGATGACTTGGTAGTTAAGTCCAAGAAAAGAGGAGACCACCTCCAAGACTTAAGAATGATTTTTGAGCGGCTGAGGCGATATCAACTCAAAATGAATCCTTTAAAGTGTGCTTTGTTAGGATTATGCCCTAGAGCCAATCATAGAGATGATTGTTTAGGGATTAGGAACAATCATTTGATTTCATTTATATATGTCACATTTATTATTGATTTAATAAAAGGGCTTATTCTATTATGTTTATATGCATCATTTATATTTACATAATATGTCCATGGAGTTAGAGTTGAGAATATGGAATTACAAAGAGTTGTAATTTTGAGACTATAGATATATCTCTGTACTAAACTCCTAAAGCATTCCTAGTTGAAGGTTCACTATGATGGACAGTAATGAACCATAGGACTAGCACTTGTTAGGTTGACTCTATAGGAGGATAGCTAGTCTCAAGCTATTTGTGTGGAGACACTACAACCAACAAGTGGGTGCCTATGACGATAATAGGTACACTGAATGTGACCAAAGATATGAGATAAACTGAATGGAGTTTTTTTCCTACCTGTTAATCAGTTTCTCATTATTATAGTGGTACAAGTAATCCTTAGACCTGAGACACCATAGTTGTCTTATGCATGTAGCTTTAGAAGTTTGATAACACTAAGTGCAAATCCTATTCATGGGTTTGCAAAGGTGTTCATTGGCCCTACTGCTATGTGCATGAAGGCATGTGAGTGATCAACAAGGGATCCATCACTCTCAGGAAAAAGAGAGAGAATGTCTCATATAGCATTCATAATATAACTCATTAAATCCATAGCCATGGTAGGATGAATATGAAAAGAGTTTCATGAGTTCATCAATGAGTTGATATCTATGAATGAGTATAAAGTAATTGAACTAGGGACTTGACAGACTTCCATGTCCTATTAGTTCAATTGGAGACATTGTGTTGAAGGAAGGATGCAATTGTAACCTATAAACTATAACAGAAGGGTTCTTTGTAAATGACTATTCACCTCATTAAGGACCACACCATGAGCCATATGCTAGGTGTTACTCATGGTTAGTAGAAGCCCTAATTGATATAAGTGAGTTATAATCAATTAGGGAATTGGAAGGAGTTCCAATTAGACCCTAAATGGAAAGAGTTCCATTGTGCACACCTCGTGCTATTCCTACTACTTAATGATGTGAACCCAATGGGTCACACACTGATCATGCAAGAAGGGCTTTAAAGTCTATGAGAGAAAGGGTTTTAGTGAATAAAGAATAGTTCTTTATAGGCCTATTTGTATTTGATACAAATAATAGGGGTTAATGTGCAATTAAGTGTAATTACACATAACCCTATTAGGGTTTCTACCCCATGGCCAGCCCCCTTTAGTGGGCTGCCTATATAAGTCACACTTATGTGTGACATGGCATAATAGGCTTGCACAATAAACCCTAGCCGTCCAGCCCCTTGGAGGCTCTCTTCTCTCTCTCTCTCTTCTCCACCTCTAGCAACAACAAGGAAGAAGAAAGAAAGGGCTTGAAGCTCTAGCTAGGTGTGGATACCGTTGGAGGCAGCACACTTGGGCTGCTCATTCACCGCTGTCCGGAATCAAAGCTTGGAGCAAAAAGGAGAAGACAAAAATTCTGTAAGTGTTCTAACCCTCTTTGTAGTTAGGGTTTGATTTTGTGTTATGCATAGTTAGATTCATGGGATTGGGAATCGTAGGAAAAATTTTTTATATTCCGCACTTCAATTTTTCCCTCTTGTTCGATTCCCAACATGCTTTTGGGGTGACTTTAGGAAAATTCCTTGGGTTCATTGTTCGACATCGTGGTATCGAAATTGACCAATCCAAAATTGATGCTATCATAAAAATGCCGGAACCACAAAACCTGCATGAGCTAAAGAGTCTTCAAGGACGATTAGCTTATATTCGCCGATTCATCTCTAATTTGGCTGGTCGCTGTCAACCTTTCAACTGACTGATGAAGAAAGATGTTCCATTTGAGTGGGATGAAGCATGTACTAATGCCTTCAGAAGCATTAAGTCATATTTGCTTAAGCCACCTGTCTTGAGAGCACCAATTCCTGGTAAACCTCTCATACTTTATATTTCATCACAATTACGCTCTTTGGGGGTTCTCCTAGCTCAGGAAAATGAAGAAGGAAAAGAGAATGCCCTTTACTTTCTCAGCAGAACGTTGACAGGCTCCGAGTTGAATTATTCTCCAATTGAGAAGATGGGTATGGCCTTGATATTCGCAATCCAAAAGCTAAGACACTATTTGCAAGCTCATTCTATTCGACTCATTTCTCATGCAGATCCATTGAAGTACATTATGTCTAAGTCTGTTCTTTCTAGGAGACTAGCTAGATGGGCACTATTGCTGCAAGAGTTTAAAATTACTTATATTCCTCAAAGGGCTGTGAAAGGGCAAGTCTTAGCCGACTTTTTAGCTGATCATCCTATACCAGATAATTGGGAGATATCTGAAAGTCTTCCTGACGAGGAAGCACTTCTTATTGAAGTTTGCCCACCTTGGAAAATGTTCTTCGATGGGGTTGCACGTCATGATAGTGCTGGTGCTGGAGTCGTGTTTCTTACTCCCGAAGGAGATATATTGCCATATGCATTCTTTCTCACTCAATGTTGCTCAAATAATGTGGCTGAATACCAAGCTCTTCTTCTTGGGCTTGAAATGGCGGTAGATATGAAGGTCTTGTAGCTTGAAGTTTTTGGGGATTCTAAACTAGTCATAAATCAACTCCTTCGTGAGTACGATGTTAGGAAACCCGAGTTGATGCCGTATTTTGATTATGGCACTCATCTTATGGTATGGTTTGATCGTATCACCTTACAATATGTGCCAAGAAAAGATAATAGACAAGCAGATGCTTTGGCAAATCTAGCATCAATTCTCGTTTTATCTGATCCTTAAGCCAAAGTGCCCATTTGCCAAAATTGGGTAATACCACCAACTTTTGATGATGAAATTGAAGAAGGTGAAATAAATCTAATCTATGTTTGTGAAGTCGAGAAGGAAGATTGGCGACAATCCCTTATTAACTACTTAGAACATGGGAGATTACCTGATGATCGTTGACATAGGGTTGAGATACGACGAAGAGCACCACAGTTCATATACTTTAAAGATACACTCTATCGTCGTTAGTTTGATGGTGTTTTCCTTCGCTGTTTAGGAGAAGAGGAGGCTAATCAAGCATTACAAGAAGCTCATTCTGGAATATGTGGTGCTCATCAGTCTGGCCCTAAACTTCATTTTCAAATAAAGAGGATGGGGTACTATTGGCCCACAATGGTAAAAGATTGCATGGGTTATGCTAAAAGGTGCCAAGCCTGTCAATTCCACGCAAACTTTATACATCAACCTTCGGAGCCATTGCACCCAACTGTTGCTTCTTGGCCTTTTGAAGCGTGGGGACTTGATGTAGTTGGACCGCTTACTAATAAGTATTCTGCTAGTCATGAGTATATACTTGCAGCAACAGACTACTTTTCAAAGTGGGCGGAAGCTATACCTCTTAAGGATGTGAAGAAAGAAACCGTTGTTGATTTCATTAAAGGAAATATCATTTATCGTTATGGTGTGCCCCGATACATCATAACTGATAATGGAAAGCCATTTTGTAATGCTCTTGTGAATCAACTTTGTAAAAAGTTCAGGTTCAAGCAGTATAAATCTTCAATGTATAACGCACTAGCTAATGGCCTTGCCGAAGCTTTTAATAAAACTCTTTGCAATCTTCTCAAGAAAGTTGTAAGTAGATCAAAGAAGGATTGGCATGAAAGAATTGGAGAAGCTCTTTGGGCATATCGAACAACATATCGAACACCTATTTAAGTTACTCCATATTCTTTGGTTTATGGTGTTGAAGCTGTCCTTCCATTAGAGCGACAAATCCCTTCATTAAGGATCACCATTCAAGAAGGGCTTACAAATGAAGACAATGCTCGTCTATGGTTGGAGGAATTGGAGGCCCTAGATGAGAAGAGGCTTGAAGCACAACAAATGTTAGAGTGTTATCAAGCTCGTCTCTCTAAAGCATTTAATAAGAAAGTTCGACCTCGGTCATTTCAAGTGGGAGACTTAGTGCTCGCCGTTCGACGACCAATCATCATTACTCATCGAATGGGCAATAAGTTTCTCTCGAAGTGGGATGGACCATATGTGATTCAAGAAGTTTACACAAATGGTGCTTATAAGTTAGTTGATGGAGATGGGTTAAGAATTGGCCCTATCAATGGCAAGTTTCTGAAGCGCTATTATGCTTAAAGGTTAGGTAGCGCTCCTCTTGGCATGAGCCTAAACTGCATGTTGCTCCTGTCCCGCATGAGCATAAACTGTGTATGGCAACCAAAAAAAAAAAAAAAGTGAACTACGTTATGACTTGATCCTTTCCTTATGGAATGGTACGTAGGCAACTTGGGAATCACCTAAGTTCAGTCAACCAACAAAAAAAATCATCATGCTCCTGGCCCGCATGAGCTTAAACTGTGAATGGCATTCCTTTATGAGTTCATCATCATTATTTTTGAACTACGTTATGACTTGATCCTTTCCTTATGGAATGGTACGTAGGCAGTTTGAAAGATATTTCAAATTCAGTCAACATCACAAAAAAGAGAGAAGTATCATAGTTATAAATAAAAAAAAATGGTGTTTTATTACTTAAAGATGCTATGACTACAGAAGAAAAATGAAGCATTTATTAGAGTAACAATGGTAAAGCTTATTCTCTCCAAAAAAAAAAAAAATCAAGACGCCCACTTCATGGTCTTGAATTCTGAGCGTGTTTCTTCTAAGAGGTCTCGCATTTTCTTAAAGGCCACAAGTTCTTGTTCATTAATCACTGCAGATGTTTGGATTTCTGTGAGCTCTGCTTCTAAGCTAAGGACAATATTGTTTTGCTCATATTGCTTTAGTTTTCCTTTAGCTATAGATGCCTCCAGTTTTTGGTCTTCTTCTGCCAGTCTAGCTAACTCCTCTTTCAACTCTGCTTGCTTAGCTTGTATGTTCTGCTGGCTCTTATGCATGGACTCCATGTGTTCATCATTGGCTCCCTTATCATCTAAAGCGGTAGCCAATTGAGCCTTCACTTCATCTAAACGCTGGGTCTGCACATCCATAGACATATGCCCCTTTAAAGAAGACTCCGTATCAAAATACCTCTTGACATCACGAACATATTGTTGGATGCTCTCTCGCAATGAAACTGAATCGATTACTCCATTGGAGTCTATCTCATCACAGATTTTATAGGCTGTTGGTTCAAAGGAAGAAACTTCCTCAAGAGGAAGACGTGAAAGTCTATAAATGATGCGCTCTCCTAACATCAGGGAACTAAAGCGACGAGCCTTGTTAATTTCAGTGTTCAACTCAAAAACTGAAACTTCAGCACCTAAAGCCGACTCTTTATGTTGGGTGAGTAAGGTTGGAGTCTCCTGTTTACTTTGAGAGGAAACATCTTCACAGTCAGAAATGCTGACAGTAATCCCGGTTGTTTTGTTAAGCATTTTGCTTCCTAAAATGCCATTCGCTTCTTCTGCAACTCTGTCATAAAGCCTTATCCCTACAACTGAAAGCTCACTACGGGTAGGCAAATAATACGTATTGAAATCATCTTACTCTTCCCCTATTTCGTCATTGTTGGGAGCCTGTAATGAAATCAGTTAGATGAGCTCAAATAATTCTAATGACTAAATAACTTCTACAAGGTTATTCTTCATTAAAATAAGTTACTTACTCGAAACTTTTGAGAGTGGTTGCCTTCACAAGATCTTGGTTCGCTCCTTGGCTTTGAGTGTTTCCAACATTCATCGCTACACCTATCCCGATCAGTATCCATCGGGTCTTCTGTTGGGATGGTATCGTTAAGAATGGCAGAATTCTCCCTTGGACGCTTATGATTGGTCGCTTTATGGTCATTGGAATGGTTCTTTGGAGTTTGCACATTAATAGGATCATCAATTACCACAGTTGACCGAACTCGTCGAATGGGGTTTCTAGACAAGGTTTCATCTTGAGATTGATCGACTGGAATATTCAAGTCTTCTTTTCCATTAACATTTGCATCAGGGGTCTCATCACTGCCTTCGCCTGCTAAAGGTGTATCTCTTTTAGGCTCATGGGTTGCAACCTTAATCTTTATAGTCTTCTTCTCTATATGCTCTTTAGGAGTGTCAGCATCTTTAGTTTTTACCAGGGGTGGATCACAAGTAGAGGTTTTTTGGTGACCTTTCTTGAGTGACTTTTCTCTTTGTGAACCATAGTTTCGACAAGTATGTCATCATCGCTTCCTTCAACTGCTGGGGAAGTAGTGGTCTTTAATTGCTTCTTCTTGTCTTTTTTTGGCTTAGAAGGATCCGGGCCCGTGCTTTTGGTTAAAGCTTCCAATCCATCCCTAAGAAAATTCCCGTGCACTTTCAACCACCACTCATTATAATCCTGAGTAGTGTGTCTTCTAAAGCTGAAAGGGCGCGACGGGAATATGATCCTCGACTTAGTTTTCTTAAGGGTACAAGTTCTCCAAAGTTCGAGTGCTTGATCTAAAGAAGCAGAACGAATGTCTTCTTTGAGTGTGCCTGGGATATCTTGGCAAAAACCAAATTGACGACTGAATCTATACGGGCTATATGGTTCAACAGTAAAAGTACGGCCACGTCGTAGGGTCAGATAAGCCGATCGAGCACTGATAGAATAGCTAATTGATGAGTTGGTTAAATTACAATCATCAACATAGAGCTCATTTTTGTTCTTGACAAATGGCGTTGCATCCCAAACCACATTATCACCCAAATGTATAAGAGTTCGAGCATCATGATCACTAAAGTATCTGGCGCCTCCTTCACCAGAAAATGAAACCATTGCAGGTCCAGGAAGCTCAGTTGGTGTTGAAAAGTGGGTTTTGAAATAGTAGGCCAACCATCCATAGACATAGTGGATAGGGAAACAGGCATTTGACTGACCTGATTGCGAAGAATGGGAAATTTCGTTCAGTCCGTTATAAATGCTGGCTAATACTGGAACAGCAAGGCTGAATCTCCGACCAGCTGCCATCATGCTAGCAATTTTAAAGGTCCCTGGTCGAATGAAGTTAAATGGCTTATCAGGAAGTACGAAAACACATAACCAGCACGAAAGAAAGGCAGCCAAGTAGGTTTCTTCTTTTAAATCATCTTCGATCCCAATTTCCGTGAAGGCACCTTCTTCCTCTGTAGTCCATTCGCGAGGAGTACTAATGTCACCACTTGGGTTGTGAGTAGACTTGGGACGCTCCGACTTCTTCGGTTTCCTAGCAGGAGGTTTCTTGTATTTTGGTGGTCCCCTATACCAAAATTTGATCCATTGGACAATAGAAACGAGAGGCTGCTCATCGTTCTCATCATGTAGAAGGTAGAAGGCAGAGAGTAAATACTCACAACTTTTGGGGATGAATCTTCCATTTTGAATATCTATGCCAGTTAGTTCTGTAGAACATGGGACGACTTCATCGTAAAAATTCCCGAGGATGGAAAGGCCGCCAAGTATACGCAAGTCCCATAATGAGATGGAGAACTCCCCCGCAGAAGTATGAAGTCTGTTCGTTCTAGGACACCATGCTTCACAAAATGCTCGAACAACATCCGCATTACGGTCATATGTATATAAAGATGCAAGCAATGCATTGTATATCTGGATGTCTATGAGGACCTTGTGATTTCTAGAAAGTATGTCTTTTAGCCATTCCTAATAATTTGGAGTATAGTTGAATTCTTCGTTTAGCTAAAGTTTGGGTCCCCAGCGTGCTTTTTTAGAAATAATACTGTGGCCCAAAGTTATAAAGTTCTTTGATTGACAAGAAGCTTTGTGAAGTGAAGATTTTAAGAACCATACTTTTGAAGAACGTCCAGGGTTTTGAGGAGCTTCTATTGACCAATCTGCTAAACCTGGTGAGATATCAAGTCTTGGCCATGGTCCTCTAAAACGACCAATCACTGGTGGAGCCACTTGGAGTGTAGTCTTCCTCTCTGAGCTTCCATCTTTAAGGCTGATGATCTCTAAAAATTATCCTTTTGATGAGGAAATATCATTGAAAATCACCATGATAAGAGCAAGAGAGGGTGATCCTGAAAAGAGGAATAATGAAAGAAAGTATAAGAGGAATTTTTTTTTATAAAAAAAAAAATGCAAATTTAATCTCATTATGAGGACAAAGATGATAGGGATTGCGTAAGAATATGTTCTTAAGTCTATCCTATGGATTTTCGTCGAGCGTGCATGATTTAGGTGTAGATCGTCACGGGTCTGTCCTTTGGCCTTCGTTGGTGATAGCCTCAAATAAATCCTCACAGGTTTGTCCTGTGGCCTTCATTTGTGATGGTGCAAGTAAATCCTCACGGGTTTGTCTCGTGGCCTTCATTTATAATGGCGCAAATAAATCCTCACAGGTCTGTCCTGTGGCCTTCATTCGTGGTGGCGCAAATAAATCCTCACAGGTCTGTCCTGTGGCCTTTATTTATGGTGGCGCAAATAAATCCTCACAGGTCTGTCCTGTGGCCTTTATTTGTGACGGCGTAAGTAAATCCTCACGGGTCTGTCCCGTGGCCTTCATTGGTGATAGCTCAAATAATCCTCACGGGTCTATCCCGTGGCCTTCATTTGTGATGGCGCAAGTAAATCCTCACGGGTCTGTCCCATGGCCTTCATTGGTGATAGCTCAAATAAATCCTCAAGGTCTGTCCCGTGGTCTTCATATGCGAATGGCTCAAGTAAGAATCTTCACGAGTCTGTCTCGTGGCCTTCAATTATATCACATCTTCATTGTTCACTTTGGTTAGGCATAATATAGGTGGTCGACTCCGAAATAAGTAGTCGTTCATATTCAACAAAAGCCGAGAATAGCGATTGGAGATGATGATGAGATGGATAGGATAAAGAATTCTTTCAAGGCATTTGGAATTTACAAAGAAAAAAAAATTGTACGTGTGTGTCTTCATCGGCCAATACATGCATTCAAGGAATAAAGAAAAAAAAAGAAAAAGAAAAAAAAAAGCGTGGTGTGCATAAGTGCATTCAAAGTTCTGCCAGTTTGTGTGTGGTTATTTGTGCGAGTTAGAGATTTATCTATTGATCAAGTCAAAGCAAAATTTAAAAAAAAAAAAATGCATTGATCTAATTGATAGATTTTGTCCAAAAAAAAAAAAAAAAAAGAAGAAAGAAAGAAAGAAAAAAAGAAGAAGAAGATGCAATGCATGTTCAACTGGTAAAAAAAAAAGGAGACATTATGTGTGTTCAACTGGTAAAGCAAAAAAAAAAAAAGAAGAAAGAAAAAAAAAACGTGAAGATCAGTGGCCAAAAAAAAAAAAAAAGGTGCTTCAAGTCAATATGTGTTGTGGGACACGTGCATGAATAAATTGTGTGTGTGTCAATATATATACACCAAGTCCTAAAAGCTGGAAGGATACAATCAAGAAAGCCACAAGGTACTGGCTTATTGATTATGCATTGGCAAAAAAAAAAAAAAAAAAGGAAAAAAAAAGAGGGAAAAAGAGCAAGTAAGTCATGGAAGCTAAAAAGGGGGTCTAGAGGCTACAAAGTACTGGGCAGCCAAATGGATGCATGTACTGGGTACGTGGAGCCAAAAGTGAAAAAAAAAAAAAAAAAAAATTGAAGAGAAAGAAAGGGAAAGATTTGAAGTACAGAAAACTACCTGCCAAACGTGCTCCTCACTGCCGTCCTCGTGATGATAATCAATTCAGAAACTCATTAGCTAATGAATATTTTGAGAAGGGTATTTCATCTTTTATAGATGTACACCATGAGAATCCCAATTAGCTTTGAATTAGAATTTCAATTCAAATTTTAATTAGGACTCCTTAAAGAATTTTTCCTGACGTGGTTACAAGCTTGAGTGATCCGGTTATGTGAGTTTCCTATTCCATTGTGGAATCATATTTTTACGTGGCTTTGGTGGGGACAAAATTTGGTATTATGAGCATCCATGGGTCTCTAATAATGATCCAAGAAAAACTTGAAGCATCCTCCACGTGGATCCATTAAAAGTTGATAACTCAAGCCAAAGTTGGACTTTTGGAAGTTCTAAAAAAAAAAAATGCTAGTAGCCACGTGTGTTAAAAGGATGTCCATTATGATTTTGACTTGGCTCCAATTTAGTACAATTAGCTACTTCATTTTAAGCAAAAAATTCAATGATTAGTTGATTGGCTACTATCCAACTTGGCTATTGCTTCAAATCCAATTAAAAAAAAAATGACGATGGCATAGTGCGTGTGCACAAAATCATCAGTTCAAAAAAAAAAATTTCGAGACATGTCCGCTTCTTACACTACTAAATTGTGTACGCAAACAAGTCTCGAGGGGGCATTTGTAGAACGAAAAAATTTGCAACCACTCATAAGTGGGCACGTGTCTTAAAGTCAACTAAATCATGGCAAATTAAATTTGGCCACGTGTCTTCTTATAAGTTGAGTGGGATATATTTATGGCAAATAAATGTGTGCCATGTGTCTTTTATTACACAGCATTGGCGAATTACAAGTTGCCATGTGTTTTAAAATTGTTATACAGGTGGCCAAATCAAATATTGCCACTTGTCAAGTGAGACCAAATAAAAGGAAGACAAATAATTCTTCCAATAAAATGTTGCCACGTGTTCTGGTTAGGATGGCTATCAAATAATTAATATTTATCTTTTTATAAAAGATGAATAAGGGATAATTATTAAGAAGCCAATTCTTATCAGAATACTCTCCCCCCTACCATTATAAATAGAGGTAGCCCCCAACGGTCAAAAGAAAAAAGGAAGGAGACATTCAAGCAACAAAGCTCTGTCAGACCAAAGCCTCAAAAGCTCTGACGTGACCAACATTCAAGCATTGAAACTCTATTGGATTAAAGCCTCAAAAGCTCCATAGAACTTCTACTCCAAAGACTCAAGATGAAGAACTCACACCAAAGTTCATAGTCTCTAATACGCTCAAAGCCTAGAGACTCACACAAGAGATCCATTCCACCTACATCGAAGGAGATTTCGCCCATTGAATTGAGAACAAGCTGTTCAAGCCCTCGAGTCAAAGTTTCAAGGAGAGAAGAATAAGAGGATTACATTACTTTGAGAACAAAGTTTACACAGAGATTGTATTCTGCTTCTACAAATTAATAAAATTATCCTTGGTCCACTTTTTTGGTCTATTTATTTTTAGACACGAAATTTGTGCGTATACCCTTCCTCAGCAATACTTTGTGATCCCGTTGACCTCGCGAACACCACAAATGACATCCCTCCAAGAATATTATTGAAGCATCTCAGAGCCACCACGGAGGTCTTAAATGCCCAGGCAGGAAGCCCCTTTGCCAGTAAAAACTTGACTCCGTTCAACGTCTGGTACCTGAAATTACTGCTTAAACCCATGTGAATTGCCCAAGTCAGAGCATTCAACACTGTAGGGGGAGCCTTGTTCGGTGTCTCGAAGTTAGGATCCATCTTCTTCCTCATCTTAATCAACCCATTCGAGATTATAGTTCCAACGAGCCCAGCGGTGAAACCTACTGCAGCAAAAACGGTTCCTTTATACACAATTAAAAGTCCCAAACCGATTTAGCAGGCTATATGCACCCGGTTCAAACATGTGACCGCTGGGACAATTGGCGAAGATGGCAGGGAGATTGGATGCAGAAGAAGACATGGTGGGTGCCAACATAAACATGAGAGTGAAATTCAAGATGGATCCAACGATGAGGGTCGAGAAGACGAAGTTGAGTTCATTGAGTCCGAAGTTTGGACGAGACAACATATCTCCTAAACCCAGATCTTGCAGCGGTGGGGGCAGCAGCAGCGGCTGGCCGGTGGTGGATCTCGCTGTTCTGGGAAATGGGGGTGACCCGAAACCCAGATCTGGGTTCGCCGAGGAAAGAGCGGCGGAGGGAGGGGAGAAAGAGTGGAGTGAAGTGGAAAGAGGAGAGAGAGTGAATGAAATTGAAATCAGATTGACAAGCGTTTTTGCCCCTGAAATGCATCCCAAAACGCAGCATTTCAACCCTTTTTTTTCTCATTAAGCGGCAAACGCCGTTAGGGGGTAATTGCTTTAGACCCGAAGCCATATCCACCATTCCTTTTTTGGCTTGTCACTTGTCCCCCGTCCAACTGTAACTGCATGGTGCAGTTGAAGGGGGTAAATGCACCAAATCCAAATCCCAAAATGCAAAGGATCTGATCACTCAAAGCCTAAAATGGTGTCGTTTGGTACGTGGAGTGGGTTAAAAAAAGATAGCAAAAATACCAAACGGAAAAAAAAAAAAAAAGGTGATTTTTTATTATAATCCTGTGTTATAAGAGTTTTTTAACCATAGTTCCATCAACAAATTTATCAATGTTATAACATTTTTTGACACCAAACTAATGGAATTATCATTTTCTCACAAAAATATCATTTGTATTATTTTTGCCCCCATATGAACGGTGTTTCTATCTCCGCCAACCAATAAATCATTTTTTTGAGTTCTACCCACAATCACTCAACTCAATGAATCGATCCAATTCTCATCACTTCCAACCTTCGTCCCAACTTCCAAACCTTTGATAAGAATTATGGTTCACTTTTGCAACATCTTTGTGCCCAAAAACATTAAAAAAAAAAAAAAAAAAAAAAACAACAACAACAACAACAACAACAACGTAGAGAAGAGTAACATGTTAATACAACATCTATGTTACTCAAGAAAAAAAAATCATTTTTAAGTAGAGAACAATAATAAGTTTATGTTCACTATTTGACAGCATAATTTACATCTCTCAAAGTAGTAATATAATTTTTTTTTTTCCAGAATTACCTATCATGGTGGTATCTTTTCGAAAATCACAACAAGCAAATTCTAAAATACAAATTTTATAAAAAATGGATTTCTATCTAGTAAGTTATAGGCTTTTAAAAATTAGAAATTAAAAAATAAGTTAGTGACATAAGATGCCCTTAATAACAAAAAAAGGGAGTGCCCTTACAAACAAATAAGAGTAAATTAATATTTTTCAAAAAACAAATATGGGGTTACCACTGATAAGAATACTCATATGTGAATTACAGGGTTGAGAAATCTTTTGATGGGGTTATTACTAAAACCATTATTCCAAATGAGGTTATTGTCAATTTTCCCAAAAAAGAAACACGAAAACGTTTTAACAGGGGCAAAAGGGTCCCAAAAATAGGGACCTATTAATAGAATAGTGAAAAGCCTTTAGGATCTTATTAGCATAGTTAATAAAATAAAATACGGGAAAATACGGGATGATATATATATAAAATATAATTCATTTTTTTTTAATACAAAAATATAATGAAAAATTCGACAAAACAAACAGAAATGGAAATAATACCAATACGAGCATATACGAATACAATACAATTTTTAATTAAGAATTTGGGACAAAAAATACATGAATATGTTACGTTATTTCATATAGGGAAGATGATTGTTGAGACGAGCCCCATGAGACCAATTCCTGGACCGAAATGCAAAAAGACAATGTTATCCCTCAGCATAAAAACAACACAATCCCTTGCAAAAATATCTCTTCCTATCTCCTTGTATGAATCCCTCGTCTTTCTCTCTCTTCATAAAATAAAATCATAAAACCCATCCCCTTCTTGTAGAATTCTCTTTCTCTCTCTCTCTTTCCCTTCTACCCACCACAATCTCTCTCTTCTACCCACCAACACCACATCGAGTAAAGGGACTCACCTTCAAAAACCCAAAAATCCCGGCACCATTGAAGCTTCGACGACTGCAACTCTTTTTCTCAACATCAAATCTGCTTATGCATGGCCGCTGTTTGGGAGGATAGATGGGTTTCGAGTTATGGAAACTATAAATCCATTCCTGCAACAAGTTCACCTGGATCTTGAGCTCAATTGTTTAGAACTATGGAGACAAAGATTTCAGTGGTTCAACCATGATCTGCTGCTGTCCGAGGAGTTGGATGGTTCAACCATGATCTGTCGCCGTTCTAGGGAGCTAGATGGAAAGTGGATTCGCCTGGTCCTTCTTCATCTCTCTCTTTTTTTTTCTTTTTCTTTTTGGCTACTGCTTTTATGTAATTAGATCTAACTGTTTAATTTTTAAAAATTAAGATAAAAAATCAAATTTATTTTAACTTTCTATTTCCACAAATTAGGATGATTATTTGTATTTTTTAAGGATAATTATCCCCATTTTGAAGATAATTATCATGATTTTTCATGATAATTATCATGATTTTTTTTCCCCTGTATACTGGTTGGATCAAAATTGGGTCCTCAAAAATCAAGTTTTTTAAACTTCATTTTTCATGAAATTGGGACTAGCTGGATATGGTGCTGCTTCTTCCTTCTTCTTTTTTTTGGACTGACTTTGATCTTTATTTTGCTTTGAATTTCCTTTCCTTTTCTGGTTTTTATTTGAATTTTCAAAACAAAGATTGTTCTTTTTATATTGAGCGCGATTCTTTTTTTTTTATTTGGAGCGTGATTTTCGGTTGGGTATTCAATACAAATTGGAAAGTGGGTTTTTAGTCTTTTTGGTATAGATGAGTGAGATCCTTTGAAAGCTATTGTTTTGTATCAGCAAATAAAAAACCTAACATGTCAATCGCCCCCTCTATCCGGCCTTATATCCCTCGTCTTGGGTATCACTACTCTTCATTTAGTATATCACTATTAATCACTATTTTTATATTATTTTATTTAAATTTTCATAAAATATTGTTAAAAAATCAATCACGTATAAAATAAGAGCAGTGATACCCAAGACGACTAGTAAGAGCCGAATTCATGTGCCGAAATAGGTGTCAAATTTTGATTTGAGATTTGGCACGCTATATGGATTTCTATTCAAAACAAAATGTCTAAATTGCCACTTTCCCATTTGAAACCATATCAAATTTCTACCCGAAAATCACTCTCGAAAACGAAAAAATGTGGAGGAACCTGTTGCACCAATATTTGAGTTTCAAAACTCTAAGAAAAAAAAAAAGAAGTAGAGGAGCACCCACATATCTAGTCCTAATTTCATGGAAAATCATGAAAATTATTTTCAAAATCAAGGTTTTGATCCAACCCGCAATAAGGGAGGAAAAAAAAAAGGAAAGGAATTATCATTATTATCTTGAAGCTAGATAACTAGAAATTCAATATAATTATCTTGAAAACCATAATAATTATCTTAAAAATTGTGATAATTATCTTCAAAATGGGGATAATTATCCTAAAAATTGTAAATAATTATCCTAATTTGTAGAAAAAAAAAAGGTTAAAATAAACTCATTTTTTAAAATCAAACAACTTGATGCAATTTGATGTATACAAGTAATAGCAAAAATTTTATATATATATATATATATATATATATAAAGATGAAGAAGAACCAAGTGAATCCACTTTCAAACCCAAACGAGAACCAGGTGAACCCCCCGCAGAAATTGCGCCTCCTCTAGCTCTTAGATAGCGGCAGATCGTAGTTGAAGTCTCTCTCTCCAAAGCCCTAGCCAATCGAGCTCAAGAACAAGGCGAACCCGTTGCAAAAATGGCACCCATCTATCTCCTCAAGCAGCCACAGATCATGGATGGATCTGTAGTTGTGAATCATGGTGGTGTTGTCTTCATTGACACAAGGCATGGCAATGTTGTCTTTGTTGGTTGATGGAACCCAGACCGTGGGACGAGATGAGAGAGAAATTTGTGGAATGGGGTGGCTCGTGTGTAGATAAGATAGTAGTGGGAGAAAAATTTGGAAGGGGAAAGAGATAAGGTAGATATGGGGAGAAAAATATAGAAGGAAAGAAAAATAAGGAAAGGAGTCATCTTTTTTTTTTCCCTCTCTAAAAGGGCATTTCAGGAATTCAAAAGGGTCGGCTTAAAAGTTGTCCCCCTTGTTCATCCCAACTATAATTTCTCATAAAATAATAATCAAATTTTTTTATTTTGTTCTATTTTTTGTACATTTGCTTAGGAGGGGAGAGGAATTTGGCTAAAAAGATGATTAAAATTTAATAAGTATGTAAGTCTTGATCTATATATACTTATAGTCTTATACATTTCCATTCTCTAAATTATCCTTAGTTTTTGTCTTAAAATCATATGAAATGTGATTTATATAGCAAAAGAATAGATATAATAATATATTCTTTAACAAACCCAAATAAATTATATAAAGAAATAGGAGATTAGAATAGAAAACTTATAAATTAAATTTTTATTTAACAAAATAAATATAAGAATCAAGATATTTTAAAAATTGACAATGGTATTGTCAATGATTATAGTAAGAGTCGACTTGTTGATATTATAATTAAGAATATTTTAACATACATACAATACGAAATACGTCAAATACGTGAACTATATATTTGCTATAAAAAAAAAAAAACAAGTATTTTTAATTATGTTTGAATATTGTTCAAGCAATCATATCCCCTATTTTAACCTCGGTTGGCACTTAGCACCATCAGCATCTATAGGATCATATTAGTCAGTTGACCACTTATTCTTTGGTATATTGGGAGGAGTTCAAACCCCTAACATATCCTACTCCTATTCTTTTCTCCACCCTTCTTCACTACTAGGCTAGCCCTAGTGGCTTTAATTAACCAGTTTTTAATGGATTCTATCCAACTCTTACCAAAAAAAAGTCTGTCCAACGTAGAATGCATTCTTTGGTAGAAATAAAACAGGGAATATTACATTGCTTCTTGATTGGGTGCAAAGCTGTATTTTTTATTCTTTTATTATTTATTTTTTTATATTTTATTTTGGGATAAGTAGGGTGAACAGCTTGTGGGTAACATTTCCTGACCAAGGTGATAGAGTTTTCAGTTCAATGTAAATTTTTTAAAATTGTTTAATTTCGAATTAGACAATCAAATAAGTAGGAAAAAAAAAAATGGTACCATTACAAAATTTGTATAAAAATATACCCCAACATAATGTAACAATCTTGAACCATATGCTATCCCGTGGCATATTGTCTCCTATCTTGATCCATATTTCATCATGTATTCTTTTTAAAATATTAATTCTTTCATTATTTAACTTAATATTCACTAGAAAGTGGTATAGTTTATTAACATTTTAATATTTTAAAATATTATATTTTTATGACGGAAAATTAACGTTATCCCGCTAGCTTTTGTTATCTTTCCAAGCAAATAAACTTTTTATTGGTTTAATCTTCGCGCCATTTGTGTGACCTGAACCAGGCACATGATTACAGGACTTGCATCGGAACGTTTGCGGAGAAATGACCTTTTAGTGGTCACTTCCCAATGTAATACCAAACATCGTTTCCACTCATCTCCATTCCAATCCCAAAAATTGATCATATCTGAAACTTCAACCTGACATAACCCTTGATCCTCTCACTCAACCCAAACTTGCTAACATTAAGAGGGTCTCAGTTTGAACTCAGATGGGTTAAAGGGTTAATTGTGCGAGTAAAATGGCTCTCATTGTCCTTTGCACGTGCATTAGCCCAATGTACCCTATAACCTGCTAATACACAAAATATAATCCCCAATGCAAGTATTGATATAAGTTATATTAGCTCGTACTTACCTGATCATCCATATATCTATACTACCTATAAAAAGATGAATGTAAGAAAAACTTTTGATTGACTAATATATCCTTATTTTACTTTCTAAATACACAATTACCCACCCTTCTGCATATATAGAAAATGTAGTAATTCTAAAACACATACCTTAATATATTCTAAAACACATATCTTAATATATAAAACACAAATAGGAATTCAAAAGAAACGGAAACTATAATTCCTATATAATAAATAGAAATATATAGGAACATGGAAACTATAATTCTAAAACACATACCTTAATATATAAAACATAAATAGGAATTCAAAGAAAACGGAAACTATAATTCTTATATATAATAAATAAACAGTCGGATTGTAAATTCCACTTTTTCCATTAAGAGTAGTTGCAACTTCTCCCTTATCTGGTTAACGGCGACTTTTCTCTTCTCTGGTTAATGGTGACTTTTCCATTCTCTGGTAAGTTTTTCACTGCAAATTATAATATATATATATGGTACTATTAGAAAATAAGTTTGATTTTTGATGAATTTATAAGTTAAATAGATGAATTTGTAATCATAATAGGTACTGTAATTAAAGAAAGAAAAATCATTCGAAACGAAATACCCATAGTTCTGAGAAACTGTTTAGACTCATTAAACTGAAGAACAAAATACAATACATACCTTAAGAGTTTCAACCGAAACCCAAAAAAGATGTATGAAACCCAAAAAAGATGTACTCTGAATACATGAAGAACCCCTCAAAATTAATTTTCCATTGCAGGCATATCTAAACAAAAATACATAGATTAGTGAAAAAAAAAAATAAAAACTAATATTATTTAAAAATATTCACGTGCAACGCATGTGTGCTATATCTAGTATATATATATATACGTACACACATATACTAGGTTGACAAGCACGTGACTGAGGGAGGGAACCTTCTGGTTCTTTTGGAATACGGGCACATGGATATTTGGTTTGTTCTCCACTAGATTTTTTGTGGATACAAAAATGGTAAGTTGGTTATTTATTTATTTATTTTTTAAAATACCACTTATTACAAAATGTGACTTGAGATTATTAAAAATATGACCACTTAGAACATGGTATCTTATTTTTGTGTGGATACCATAGAATTCTCAGCCCTCTGTTGGCACCCCAAATTGTCCTTTTGTTCCTCTATTTATTTTAAGCTTTTTTAAGGTTTTATAGAAAATATAAAATTTTTCATGAAAATTGGATAATGCAGTGTTAATTAATAAACATAATTTTTTTGTAGAAAGAAGTTTTTCCAAAATCTATAATTTCTAATTGGAGCCTGCCAATTGCTGGGTTGAAAACCATTTCCAAACCCTATTTTGGGCCTGTGCTTCTCTTAGGCCTTCAAGAATTTCTGAATAGGGTTCCCTCTAAACCACAACATCAGATGAAAAATGAAAAAAAACAAAAACAAAAACAACCAAAAAAAAAAAAAAAAAAAAAAAAAAAGAGGAAAAAAAAGGGAATTCCAACATAGTTGAGGTAGTATATATGCTTATGTTCTACCTGAGTGTGTATACATTTTATCTATTTATTTATACTACTATTAATTAAAAGTCTCTTAAGTGAAAAAATAAAAAACTTTTAATTGATAATATCACTCTTATTTAAAATTATAAATGTATTTTTACCCTGAGTTTGAGATAAAAACATTAAAAACTCAAACACACATGAATATCTACCTTTATAAGAATAATTACGGACATCCACTTTGAATAGCCAATACAACATGTCATAATCATAAGAAATATAGTTATGCATCTCTTTTTCTCTATTAAATCAATGCATATAAAACAAAACAAACAGGTCCATCAAATTTGTGAAAGGAGTATTTCTTTCATTTTGGATTATTATTACTCCATATAACCTTGTTTTTGAATTCTCCTTCTAGTACTTTTTTATAGTTTGCATTATTTTTAACATATGCCAAAAAAATAAAAAGAAAACTTATCATAAAGGCGCTGTTACTATTTGTTAGGAGCTCGGCCTCTCCATCAGCCTTGAGAACCCCATCCTCCACACCAGCTTTCGGCACTCCATCGACACTGTCTTTCGCCACCAGATTCGGTTCCTCCCTCTTCCTCTCAACAACGTAGACTCCACCATTTCAGCCACCGAGTTCTGGTGGTTTTGGCTTTCAGACTCCATTCGCCACACCTTATAAGTCCACTCCTTTGGCTCACTCGACTCTTCCCTCTTTTCCTAATGCTCACTTGACTACCCAAATGGCTCCCGTCCTTCCTCTTCCTTTTCTCCCATTGCCAACCGCCACATTCATGTGAAATTTTTCATCATTATGTATTGTATTGTATTGTTCTTCAAGTGTAAAAGAGGCTCTCAACCCCGAATAGGTACTCCCTTCATATTCTTTAATTCGAAAGGAATTGTGAGCCTCTGTTTCTAATATGCACTAATTTCTTGTTTCTTTGATGTATTACATCGTGTCAAATATCCCAAGAAGCAGAGGAACTTGCTGGAGAAGGACTGGAAGTGGCAATGGCAGATGCTCAAAATGAAGTAGTATATATAAGAGCTTAAGTGGTCTAAATTTGCATTGGGTGCTATTCTTTGAAATTTTCCTTAGACTTTTTGGGGGGGAAATTTTTGCATACCCAGATGAAGACTTAATCAAAAAGCAAGACTTGGTAAGTGTTTTGATGCAAACTTGTTAGAAAGCCCCCAGGCCAGCAACATCACAAGATGTCCCCTCACGCAAGCAACCTCTCTTCGGGGTTCCGTGCGACCTTGGATTTGAGGAGGGAATATGATGGGGGTCTGTGCACAGATTTTCCTTTCCTTTTTTACATTTTTCACATGAAGGATTGAAGCAAGACAGCGCATAAGTTGTTTAGTAAGGTTTAGCTAGCTGAACCTATGTGATGGATTCATAAGAGAGCCATCGACTCCAATTAGCATCCATGTATTCTCCATGAGCTGTGCTGTTCACACGTGGACCGGGTTATCAACATTTTGAGGTAAAATGGTTCTAGTCCAAACAGCCATCATGATTTCTATCAATGACCCTCATCCTCATAGAAAACTAGAACCTTTTTAGGCCCATGAAAAAACCACGTTTCAATCGCACAAGAAAAAAGTTTTACCTGAAAAGTGGAAGATGCCGATCAATTTCCCCTTCAAGTAGTGTCTCAACGCCAAAAGATAAGAGGAATGCTCAATACTCGGCACCTGATATACAAATTGTGTCCCCAATGAAATTGGAAACATGTATCCCAGAATCTTGACTTCACCCTCGTAGTAGCCTAAAAAGAAAGCTCAAAGCTGTTCCCAAAAAGACAGTATCAAGGAAAAGTAACCGTGATTTTAGTAACAAAACAAACTGGAAACAACAACGCACTGTGATCATTAACCATTGAAACACACCACTTTTGAGTTTGGAACCAATATAGTTGAACAAAAATTAGTTCTCTTACTGATTGTTGATGGATATTTTCATATTTCACATCATTAAGGAAAAAAATAAAAAAAATCTCCCATGGTAGATGCTCTAAAAGTTAAAACCAATCTAAGCCCCGGTTTCTCTTCATCATCATTCAAACCACCACTAATTTTTGAAGAGCAAATCCAAAGCAAATAAACCGTCAAATTATTTAGATAGATTTCCACTTCATTCTGGAGGAGGAATTGTGCTTCACTGCATGCCACAATTTGATCAAAGACTCATTTTGCTCACTTTTGTCTCTGTTTCTTTCTCTGCCTTTATTCCTGTCATGATCATCCCACTCCCTATCCATGTCATTTTCCCTATCCATGTCTCTGTTTGATGATTTATGTTGTGGGCTCTCGCTTCCACTCCTACTGCGATGCCTTTTTCTTGAAGATTCATATGAATCATCCTATTTGTCCCTCTTCTTTAAAGATGATCTCCCTGCAATTTTAAGGATTCAACAAATAATCAAATTATAATATTAGGCACCTTAAGAACCTTTCAACTAGGGATCCTTGAAGAACACAAATTCATAGCTTCTCTTCTGTGGGTTCTATTCCTATCTCCTAAGGGTAAATTTATGATTTTATAGTTTAAACTAAAAATATGAAAAAATACAAGAAGAAAAGTCCACTCAGTAAGACTTATGTATGCCTTTTATGATATCTATGATTAGAACCTTGAACACGTACTAAAAAGGAAAACAGAAAATAGAAGAACAAGGGAAGAACAAACCCTTTTGTTGAAGAGAATCCAACTGAGGGTATCAAATTTTGTTAATTAGCTTGAAGACCACAACATGATCACATGGCTTCACATGGTAACTAAAAATTAACTAGCTCAATGAGTTTAGCAAAATATATTGAGAGAGAGAGAGAGAGAGAGAGAGAGAGAGAGTCACACATACCTTTGAATTGTTACTGGAGAGTGGAGAAAAAAATACGAAAAAAAAGCCTAATTGAAATTGGTATTTGGGATTTTTGATTTAAGTAAAAATCAGAATGGTTTGTAAAACATACCTTCTATGTGAACAAGTGTTGTATGGTGGTATTAAGGTCATCCTTCCATACCCATTCGTCCTCCTGTACTTGCACTTTCTCCAATTTTGTTGTGTTTAAGATTCCTTTAGAGAAAGTCTTCAATTTGGGACATTCTTCCACTAACACTTGTTCCAAGGATGGGAATGAAAGGGTATTACTCCCTGTGCAGAAGTTTGTGAGGTTCGGTAAACTTCTTAGTTTCAGAGAGCTTAATTGACTAAAAGTAGTCTCATGATCAGCTTCTTCTCCTTCCTCTCTTGCAATTATTTCTTTCATCATCTTGCAACTATCTACAATTATGCTTTTAATTTGCACTAAACTTTTTGCTATTTTGAATGGCAGTAGGTGTGTTAAACTTTGACACGAACAAACTGCTAGAGTTGTTAGTTTACAAAATGACTCTGCATGAAGTTGGCCTTGCCAGAGCTCTTTTATACTGTAAAGGTCCTCCAATTCCAATTCCTTCAAGCGAGGGAATTCAACCTGATAAGCCATTGAAACAAAAAAAGTGTGTAGCTTTGGTTCTTTTAAACATTTTAAGAAATACACAAACAAGATAGTTGTACAAGCATGTGACAAAGTAGAACATTCTAATACAGAGTAGTATAGAAAAATATTGTGGACAGTCTTGTCCAAATAGTATAAAAGTTTTACTAAAATCTGTTGACATGATAGGTTGTGACGTACGTACGTTTAATTTAGTATCATAAACTGAAGTGAAAACTAGTGTCATGGTTCAACTAAAGCCAGTTTTTAAAGTTTTTATTTATCGCTAAAATGAATGTCCAAATTCTAATTAAAATCATTCAAACGAGTTCAACCAATTAAATCAACGACTTCAATTTAACAATTTGGTAAGATCTAGTTACGTCAAATTTTTGAAGTAAAAAAAATTCAAACCTATTAAAAGAATTAAAATATATATTGCGGACAACAGCCACACTACTAGCATTGCAAGAAGTAGTGAGCGTTAAAAATATGGCCATAATATGTAATGGGCTAAAACCTAAAGAATTTGTTATAGTTGGGACGAAGGTCCATGAAATTTAAATTTCGACCACAATAAATGTGAATCTGAGAGAGTTATGCCTTGCGATTAAAAATTCAAAATGGACTTGGAAATAACATAATTAACTGAAGGGTGGTCTTCAAGATGTGTATATATGCCCTTAAATAGTACCTCACACATGTCTTAATTCAACTAGTTATCTCACATTACCTTCATATCTTTTTTAATTTGTTTTTACGCCTTTGTGTGCGTGGTGGAATTTGATATATACTAATTCCATCCCTTTGTGGTTTAAAATAATAATACACCCCTAACCTTCCTATAACGATTTCAATATTGTTCTTTCTATAGGAATAAAGGTGGCCAATTGAGATTGAAAATTACCATATAGTTCTCTTTATGGTATAGATGGATTATCAGATAATTGTTAGCATTTTATAACTATTTAAAGAATGGAACTTATATTTTTGGTCCCAAATTTTATATAATTCTAGTATTTCAAATACCATCTGCATTGTTCAAGGCAAATGTTATTAATAGTATATATGGAAACGTTGTCAAAGACAATGTCCATGTTAGTGCTAATGTGGCTCTGTATTTTTTTTTTCTTGGAGGCTTTAATTTTTTGGTAACTTTTTATTTTTTTGTTAAATTTATTATCAAACAAAAGAAAAGAAGTCTGGTCTTAATGATTTATATCATGTCTATCTTTTTTTGTAATTAAAAGAATCCCAATTGCTTCTTTTAAATGGTCCTTTGGACAGCGTTTTAACCTTGAGTTCCTCCAAATTCCTCCTAATTAAATTTAGGAGTAGTTAGACCCACGGTCAAGCCACTCTAATCTCATGGATAGACTCAAATAATTTTTTTTTAGTTTTAACTAGGGAAATTTTAAATTCATTCCTTGATTTTTTTTCAAAAACCTAATTTTAGGAACAATTAATCACAGCACTTTAATCTCTGAAGCAATTTCAACTGAAGTTCCTAAATTATTTCTAGAGAGTTTCCAAGATAATCCTAATTTATTTCTAGTGAGTTTCCATGATAATCTTATAATTAACCACTCATGTTTTGAAAATCTGCAAGTGTCCAAACCTGTAGTGTTGCCATTCCTAACCAATTAAACAGATATATATATATATATATATATATATTTTTTTTTTTTTGCTTCCCTATAATGGACTTCTAGGTTGTGGGATATGATATAAATCTTTGTTCTGTGTCAAGGAACTCTGTCATGTTCTCAAGAGGCTGCCGTGTAGGTGACATCATAACTTATAGGCTATAGCAATTTGGGTGTAAGCGGGATGCCTTTTATGATATCTATGATTAGATTCTTGGACACGTACTAAAAAGGAAACTAGAAAATACAGGATCGGCTACACATAGAAACCAAATTTTGTGATCGGCTACACATAGAACAGAGGAAGAAGAAACCCTGTTGCTGAAGAGAAGCCAACTGAGGGTATCAAATTTTTTTAATTAGCTTCAAGACCACAACATGATCGGCTTCACATAGTAACCAATATATACATATATATGCGAAAAATAAACTCAGATCAATAAGTTCATCAAGTGGGTAAATTCCGATATTTTTTTCCTAATGTGGACATAAAAGGCATGAGCATTCGAACTTTGTATGTATGTCAAGTCCTTTTGGTATGTAATGGCAATTAAGCATGCTGGACGAACCATCACAAACGCACCTTGTTATTAATGAAGAGGGGTGCACTGGGAACGTCAACGTTGCCATCGCCAAAAGCTTCTTGCAAGCCTTCATTTGTGGAAGTAAATGTCTTTATCCTAGGACACTCAGCTATCTTCATTGTTTCCAAGTATCGAAACACTAGAGTATGATTTCCTGGATAGAAACTTGTGAAGTTGGGCAAATCTTGAAGAATGATATATGATAAGTCAGACTTGATCTCATTAATTGCTTCTTCTTTTGCTTCTTTTTCCTTTCAACAATCTCTTTCATATTAAGACAATCTGTTATTTTCAATCCCTCAAGTCCATAAAGATTGGGAATTATAGAAGGAGAGAACAGATTTCTCAAGTTGTTACACTTGTGTATGTTTAGCCAACGTGGAATTTGGAAGCTTAAAATTCCTTCAGGATCCTTGTTCCATAGGCACCTCAACTTAGGAAGCTCGGTCAAGTTCATTTCTTCTAAATCAGGGACAAGCTCAATATATTGTACAACATAGTCTAGCTCTTCAAGATCAAACACTCGTTCCAGCGAATCACAACTTTCCACAGTGATTTTTTCCAAATTGTGTAAGCCTTCCAGTATAATAGACGAGACAACATTTAACAGGGATGTACACTTCTCCACCACCAAATATTGTACATAGCAAGCCCCGACTGGAAATTGGTCATAACATATCTGTTTCAATTCGGACAGTTCGAAGAGTCTCAAGAACTCCACCTACAAAACCCAAAGCAATACATTACTTTTTGTGAATAAATACATGTTCTCACGAAACATATTCAGTAGCTTCAAAGTGGCACGCAAATAAGTGACCAAGTGTCCAAATAGAACATTTTGGTAAGACTAATGATCGTGTAGTGCACAATGGTTGGTGCACTATTGGACCTCTCTTAGACAGCGTGAACAATGCACCGGCCCATGTGCAGTACTGCTTTCCGGTGCACTATTGGAACCCTCAACTTTATTTGTAAACCCCATTTCTTTTCACTTTTTAAGGTTTTATGAAAAATATATAATGTTTTCATGAAAACTGTTCACGTAATCTCCTAGAAAACATCATTTTAAACAACTTTGTAGAAGAAATTTTTTCTAAAATATGTCGTTTAAGCGGACTTTTTCGTCATTTATAATTTTTGTGTAAAAATGAAATAAAATGTAAATGGCCAAAAGGTCTTCTTAAACAACAAATTTTAGAAAAAATTTCTTCTCCAATGTTGTTAAAATGATGTTTTCTAATAGGCTACGTGAACATTTTTCAAAGGGGGTTCCAATAGATGGATTAGACGCCCTCCAAGAAAAAAAAAAACCACGATACAATGGGCCTCTTTATAACAGACAATAGGCTATTGGACCTTTCTTATAGACCCAAAACCACCCCACGTGATAACCTCTTTTATTCTAAACACATCACCTTTTTAAAAAAATGTAAAACATTTATTAGAGCTGCGTCATGGGGGTGGTTTTGGGGGTTGTCATGAGAGGTTCAAAAGCATTTCCCCTCTATGTTTGGTGGGTTAACACATGAGATATTCTTGAGGACATGTCCATGTGTCAAATGAACACATGTTGACCATGAGATGCCATGCCTATGTTATGTTTTTCTCATCAGATGCCATGCCTATGTTATGTTTTTCTTTCGTCCTCTGCACTTGTACCTATATTTAAGTAGAGTTCTTTTAGCATCATGCCAAGGGTACTGTTGGACGAACCATAAAAGATGTCTAGCTTGTATGAACAGTTTTTGTTTTGAATATGAGAAGGAAAATGTTTGTCTGTTAATTGTGTCTTTTTATTGTGTATTTTAATCATTTTTTTATCCTCCTTTTTGAAATTTAAACAGCTTCTGAAACTTTTCCGAAAAACTTTAACACTTTTTATAATCACATAACATAACAATAAAATATGATAGCATGGTTTGGTTGGATGTAATTCAATATTCAAGCTTTCTAATAAACAAACTAAATTAATGAACCCAAATTTATTATATTCTTATAGTAAAAATTAAATCAACAAGTAGTTTCATAAAACTAATTAAAATTTAATAAAATTGATACACATTTATAATCATTGATTACAACTTCAAAGGAACAAAAATCAAGAACTCACTCTGTTCTAATTTGGATGTATTCAACCAAATAGACTACAATCTTGCGAGTCTCATCACAATAAAAAGGAGGTTCAAAGGTTGCCAACATTTCATAAATAAAATATATTGTTGGCATCACGTGATTAATGGATAAAAGAGTTGCTCAAGGAACGTACTGACAAGGAAACAATATACAATAGTAAATTACAAAAAAAAGATGGCCAATTCAAAGGGCTTGTACGTACAAAGCAATGGTTCAGTTCAAAAGGTTTAAAGAACTTTTGGCAAAATAAATAAATAAATAACCCAACAAAAAAAAATTTATGAACCAATGATCATATTATTTACTTGCATTCTAGAGGCAGGATGGAAAGCAAAAGATATTCACAATGTTTTGTGAATCGTGACTAGAAAGTGGAGATCAAGATGCATAAGAAAAGCAAAATATAATATATTCATTTTACTTGCATTTTATCATGGTACGAATGAAATAGGGAAAGAAGAAAATGTTGGCTCTGTTGGTACATACCTTTTGTTCGAACAAGTATTGTATGGTCGAATTGAGGCCTCCCTTCCAGAATCCTTTGTCTAATTTTTCGTCTATTTGTACAAGCACTTTGTGCAACTTTGGTGTGTGTAAAATTCCATCAGAGAAAGTCTTCAATTTGGGGCATTTTTCCACCAACACTTCTTCCAAGGATGGGAAAGAAAAAGTATTACTCCTTGCCCAAAAGCTCGTGAGGTTTGGTAAGTTTATTAGTTCCAAAGAGTTTAATTGACTAAAAGTAGTCTCATCTCTCTCTTCTCCCTCGCTTGCAATTACTACTTTCATCATCTTGCAATTATCTACAACTATCCTTTCAATTTGCACAAGACTTTTAGCTATCGCGAATGTCAGTACATGTGTTAAACTTTCACAATTGCATACTTGCAGAACTCTTAGTTTGCCAAATGACGCTGCATAATATTGGTCTTGCCAAATCTCTTTCATACTAGACATGGACTCCAATTCCAAATTCTTCAAGTTAGGGAATACAACCTGGTAAATTATTAAAACAAGAGAAGTTTAGTTGTTGTTCTTTTAAACAATTCAAAAAACACACAAAGAAAGTAGTTTGTCGTCAATGGCATTTTTGCCTAGTGGCACTTCTCCCCTCTTATCCTAGGTTTAAGTCCTTAAATAGGTAATACTACATGAAACAATAGAAAGAGCTTTTGTTCTTTGAGTTGTTGATCAAAAAAATAATAATAATAAAATAAAATGTTTTTGTTCTTTGAAATAATTCAACGAAAACTTACCCAACAAATACAAAAACAAGGTATCTCTTTTATTACTCTTGTCCAAATCATGTAAAAGTTTAACTTAAATATAGGGACAAAATGGGGATGTGCAATGTTTAAAATATGTTATAAAAACCAGATTGAACCCGTATCCTTGGTTTAATGAAATCAGCCGTTGTCACCACCTCTCCCCCCCCCCCCCCCCCCCCCCCCCCCCCCCCCCCCCCCCCCCAAAATGCCCCACCACCCCAGCCCCTAAAAAAAAGGCCCATTTTATTAGCTTTTCTTGTTTCTCTAAAAAGAATGTCCAGAATTTTATTAAAATCATCAACCAATTAAAATCATCATTTGAATTAATCCTATAAGATCTAATTACGCCAAATTTTTTAAGTTCAAAATTTAAAACTATTAAAATAATTAAAATACTGTGCACATTAACATTGAACATTATTATTATGCGAATAATATGTGACGATTTCAACTTTGAGAATTAATTAGACTTCAGACCAAGGTCCATGGAATTCATGAATTCTTTTTCTTTTTCTTTTTTAATAATAGAAAAGATAGATTGAATCCACCTACTTTTTTATAAACGTAATTTTGTTGGCAAAAAAAGGGCCAACACCCATACACATGCAAGAGTATACCGAAAGTATGCCCCAATAATTAAATCAATAAGAATTCGAGAGGACTAAGCTTTGAGATTTAAAATTCAAAAATGAAATCTGGATACTTTACTATGTCCATGATGCGTACATGTGCCATTAATTATCTCACATTATTTTCATGTTTTTTGTTTTTTATGCCTGTGTGTGTAATGTAATCTAATACCAATTAATTCACGTATTCTTTGTAATTTAAAATACAAACCAATTCCATCTATTCCCTGTAATATTACGGATTCTACTTTTCTTCTGTTTGGTTGCAATGAAAAAATAAATGGAAAGAAATTTTTTATTAAAAAAAAATATGAAGGAAAATGGCATACTCATTTTCCGTTTAAAAATGTGAGGAAAGTGTGGAAAATAAGGAGAAAAATTTTGTCGAACTCAATTCTCCATAATCCCTTCTAAAAAGGAAACGACCCTCTCACAATCTCTCTCTCACCTCCCTTCCCCTTCAACGATGTGTCCCCTTAGTGAACCGCCGACCTCTATTGAGCACCAATCAATAGCCATCGCCGGTCACAATCATGTCGTCAATATGATCATTAATTCCCTTTTATTACTATATTTTCCTTTCTCTTTACTTTTCTCTTAACAACCAACCACAGGAAAATTGAGAGGAATCCTTTCACTTTCCTCTCATTTTTCTCTAGACAACCAAACACTACATAGTTTTCCATTTCTTTTCTTTTTCCTTTCTTTCTCATTTTTTTCCCCACTTTTTTTTTCCTGGCACTTTTTGCGAACCAAATAGATAAAGGTGGCATATTGATGATCGAAAGTTACCAAAGAATTCTGTTTATTAATAATATAGATGGATTATCAAATAATTTACAAATTTAATTATGACTTTTTTAAGGAGTGAAAATTACATTTTTTTTGCCCCAATTTTAAATCCTAATCCATATCCAAATTTTGTGTAATCTCATAGTTCATATAGATAAAGGATATATGGAAACATTGCCCAATTTTAAATCCTAATCCATATCCGACGTTAGTGCTAACGTGGTGCCACAGTTTTTCCTTGCACCTTCAATTTTTTACGTCCTCCAAATTTCTTGCTTTTCTCCCAATTTTTAAGAACAATCAATCCCAAAGTACGTCATGGCACTCTAATAGATTGAGGAATATCAATTAAGTATCTGATTTGGGAACTTCTAAATTCATTCATTGATTTCTTCAAAAATTCATCCTACTTTTAAGTTCATCGTTTCGTTTAATTAGGGTGGTTTGGTCATGTGTAACAAAAACCTATGAATGCACCTGTATGTAAAAGTACCTTTATTCAAGTCGAAGGCCTCAATAGAACAAGAGATGAAGGCCTAAAATAACGTGGCCAAAGGCCGGTAGTGAGAACGGACACAGTATGCTAAAATAACGTGGCCAAAGGCCATTCCTAACAAAGTAGCTATAAGTTCAATTTAGTGTAAAACTACTCAAATCCAATCAACTCAACTCCAATATTACCTTTTCAATTTCCACATCATGACCACTAAAATTAAAGGGAATGGATTTTCCTTGCACCTTTAATAGTTTTTTAGTGGTCATCCCACAACTATCCCTTACTTATTATAGTCTTCTTTTCTAACCATTAAAGTTTCCAGCATGAAAATCTTATTCACAAGCCAATATGGTAAAGAAATATGAAAGGTGTTCCTATCAAAGGGGCTGCATGCCACGTTGCCTACGACAATTTGGTGTGACCGGGAGACGTAACAATTATGTTAATTAGTTCTAGTCTTAAAGGTGAACCCTAGACTTAACAGGTAACTCTATCCAAATCCCTAACCCCTTGGTAGCATTGGTAAGCCACAAGTGCCGGTGTAACTCTTTTCCTCAATGATATTTTGGGGCCAATCATATTTTTCTTTTTCAAAATATTCTTTAGCACTTGAGCGTTTTAGGATTCTTGAATGATTTTGATATTTAAATAAAGATTGGGGCTTTAAGGGAAAGTTTTGCAATGTGAAATTTTAGATTTTATCATCAAACTTAAAAATACTTGCATAAAGTCTTTTGAGAATTATTTGAAAATGTTAGTTCATGTTGATTTATCACTATTAAACATGTGAGTAAGTTATGAATGGGGGGTTCCCTTCACAATTTATACGTGAACTAACAGAGTATAGATTCATACCTTGTCCGCCAAGAACAGGGGTTTCGTTCGAGTACCCACGTGGCCCTTCCCATGGGATTCTTCGAAGCTACTTGATTCCAAAGAAAACATCTCCACTTTGAGAATCTCTTGGTAGAAACTCTTGAGTTGCGGTAGACGGCCAAGATTCAGAGAGGTTAGTATAGGGAACTCTATCTTACCCATTGATTCTTCTTCTACTCCTTCATTTTCAACAATTTCTTCCACCATCTCACAGCTCCATATATATAATCCTTGGAGCTGCACAAGACTCTTGGCTATGGAAGTTGTAAAGATATGCCTCAAATCAGAACAGGAAGTAACTTCTAGTAAAGTTAGGTTTTGAAAGGGGAAATATTCACTCAGTTGAGAATCCATCTGCCATATCTGCGTCAACCTTGGGCAACCTGCTAAACTCAAATTTCTCAATGGAATGCTTCTTAGGAAATGCCTTTCCATATCATTTTGCACTCCAACATCAAATATGTATTCTACTGAATGATTAGCTCCCCTTACATACAGTAACTCTAAATTTTGCAACCTCATCAACATGTTGGATGGAACAATATTAAATAGATGCTCACAGTCTGATATGATGAGGGATTTTAGTCTGCAAAAGGAATAGTCATCGACAGGCAATTGGGAGGGCCATATCTCTTTCAAGGAATCAACATACTCAATAGACAATACCTCCAAATTGGGAAATGCAACCTGCACAATTGACCTCATTCTCTGTTAATATTGATATTCTGAATAATAACTAAACATAATAGAGGATACAACTAACACTACAATTGGCATATGTCTTTGATTAGAACCTTAAATGAATATTTACACGTAGGCGTATGTTGTAGGACGTGTGTTCATATCAAATTTTGACAATTAATTAAGTCATTAAAGGGTTATGAATTTTAATCTACATAAAATTGTCCTACATTTAATTTTTCTTTTTCCCAAAATAGGAAAAAGAAACAATTAATAATAAAATTACAGTGGCATGCTCGGCTACCTGGTTTTCCATAATAAAAAAGAAATAGTATTTTTCATAAAAATAGAAGCACAAAAAGCCACTCAAAGCCTATAGTTTCCTTCACAGTTCTCTTCCCCGCCCGCCAACAACTGTTGTTCTTTCTCCTGCTGACAAATGTCAACTATGAAATCTTATACCTATTAATTTACTATCTTTATTTAGCTAGATATTTTTCATTTTTCCGAATCATGTTTTCAGGATGAAAGGATTGGGGCTTGTGGAGCAAAAATCATCCCTCCCCCCCCCCCCCCCCCCCCTTCTCTCGTTTTGCAAAATATTTTTCTGGATTTTTCTGGATTTAGGCTTTTTGAATGATTTTGAAATGCAAATAAAACCCTGTTCTTTTCGCTTTTACTGTTAACGAAAAAAAAATCTATTATATTCTAGTGAATATGATTCCACTTCCATGTTCACGATAAAATACGATAAAATTAAATTACTCACCTTAGATTTTTTTTTTTTTTTTTTGGTATCATTTTAAGATTTAAATGTTGATTTATCATACTTGATTATGTTACTGTCATGAATAGAAAACTAATATCATATTCACACCTTAATTAAAATATATGTTTTTTTTAAAGGGAAAGATCATTTTAGTATCCTGAACTTTTCCAAAAATCCTAATGTGATACTTAAATTATTTTTTCTCCCAATTTAATACCTAAACTTCATTGCCAGGTCCAAATGTAGATCCAACCCCAAACACCATCCAAATACTTAACGGACACATTATGTGCCATCATGTGAGTAACATGTGGCATGCCACGTGTCAAGAGCGGTTAAAACATTAGTTAAATAAACACTTTATATTTTTCATTTAGTTCCAATTTAGTACCTAAACTAAAAAAATTTCTAATTTAATACCCAAAATAAACTGACTTGTACCAATTTGGTCTAAGCATAAGTTTTAGCAAAATTGATTTTAAAAATTGATTTTTTTAAAAAAATTTTAAAAAACCTACTATAATGGATGTTGGACATTTACATAAAAACCTACAATTAAAAGACATGAACTAGGACTCAAAAAGGCAACAGATGCCTACAAAAGCGTGGAGATTTCAGGGAAGAAACATTGGGGCTTGTGGAGCAAATAAAATATTTTTCAGGATTTTGAGGGATTTAGGCTTTTTGATTGACTTTGAAATCCAAATAAAACCTTGTTATTTTTGTTTTTACTGTTAATGAAAAAAAAAAATCTATTATATTCTAGTGAATACGATTCCACTTCCATGTTCAAGTGTAAAATTAAATTACTCACTTTAGATATTTTTTTATTTTAATTATTTTAAAATTTAAATGTTGATTTATAATACTTGATTGCGTTTTTATCATGAACAGAAAATTAATATCATGTTCACACCTTAACTATAAAAAAAAAAAAAAAGAGTATAGGCTTGTACCTTGTCCACCAAGAACAGTGGTTGATCCGTTGGAGTTCCAAGAGTATACCTCCCTTGGTAGAAACTCTTGAGCTGTGGTAGAAATTTAAGAGTCAGAGAGGTTAGTTCAGGGAACTCTATCTTATCTGTTGCTTGTTCTTCTACTCCTTCCTCTTCAACAATTTCTTCCACCATCTTACACGACTCTATTGATAATTTTTGGAGTTGCTTAAGACTTTTAACCATGGAAGTTGTAAAGATAATTCTCAAATTTCCACATCTAGAAACTTCTAGTGAACTTAGCTTTTGACAAAGGAAGTTTGTTTGAGGATCCTTCTTCCATATCTGCTTCAATCCCGGGATTCCTTCTAATACCAAATCTCTCAATTCCACATGCCTTCCCTGGTCATTTAGCCCTCCGAGATCAAATATATATTCTAATGAACCACCACAATTGGCTACTGTCAGTATCTCCATATTTTGCAGCCCCATCAGCATATTGTATGGAACAATATTCAATAGATGCTCACAGCTTCGTACATGGAGGGATTGTAGTTTGCAAAAGGAATCGTCATCGACAGGGAGTTGGGAGGGCCATATCTCTTTCAAGGAATTAACATTCTCAATAACCAATTTCTCCAAATTGGGAAAAGCAACCTGCACAATTGACCTCATTCTCTGATAATAGGTAGTCTGTACAATAACACTACAATTGGCTTACATATGGAGCCAGCTATGATTAGAACCTTAATTGGAGACTCGTGCTAAAATGGAAAAACGAAAACAGAGGAACTAAGGAAAGAAGAAACGTGAATTAGGGCGTGTGCCCAAAGTTATACATGTAAAGTTATCTATTCTAGTATTATTAGAACCTTGGATACATGTGCTAAAATGGCCGTGAAACCATACTGACAATTAATTGGAACAGATGTAAAGTCATTTATGGGTAGGGTGCAGGGTTTGGTACCCAAAAACAAAGCACAAATATTTACACAAGGTGTGGATTGAATTTTAATCTACATAAAGTTGTCCTACATTTAATTTTTTATTTTCCCAAAATGGGAAAAAGAAAAAAAATAATAATAGAGGATATAACACCACGATTGGCTTACATGTAAAGTCATCTATAAATATTCTGTATCTCTTCAACTTTTCAAAGTGCAAATCTTTTTGCAAAATCTTGGCATCTAGTATATGTATGTCTAAAGTGACTAAGGGAGACAAGTAGTTTAACTCTGCAAGGCTAGCATTGCCATTAACCTCCCATCCAACAAAGTTGAAAAAGGACATGTATGCTAAGAATTTAACAGTATATACAAACCCGGATAGAATTGAATGATGTAAAATACTTCCTATAGCCAATCTCATGTAAATAAAAATAAGGCTTGACTTAGTTGAGTTGGTCTGAAAGTCTTGATAAGTGCCATGTTCCCACTCCTAACAAGGCAACTATAAATTCAGTTTAGCGTAAAACTACATAAATCCAATCTAACTCGATCAACTCTACTAGTACCTTTTTAATTTCCACATCGTGACCACTAAAATAAAAATAAATAGACGTGTTTAGTGGATGGCTTTGCATTTGTGCACTATTAATTAAGCAAGGTACCCTTATGTTGAGAATCTAAAAGAAAGTTGTAATTAATAGACGTGCACATTGAACATACCTTTTCATTAAAAAGTGTTATGGGAATATCATGCTCATCTTCTGAAATGATCTCTCCAGACCCTGCATCAGTTGTTGGAGCGTAATTGTTGAAAGGCCTACTAGTCTGCTTTTTGGAGTAGAAGCTTGAGAGCTTTGGCAGAGTATACAGTTCCAATGAGCGCAATTGAGGGAATGTAATCTTGCCCATTGCTTCATTATTGCCTTCTGATGCTTCACTTCCCTCAGAAAAGATCTCATCCATGATCTTGCAGTCTTCTATTGTTAGTGTTTGGAGTTGCAAAAGGCTTTTTACCCCAGACAAGGAAAACAGATTTTTTAAACTCTATCACAATGTCTCACTTCCACTATTCTTAGGTCACAGAAGGACTCCGCTGGAAGTTGGCCATGACATATTTTTTTCAAGTTGATCAGCTTGCGAAGAAACAAGGACCTCAATTCAGGAAAGGCTTTGTCCGGAAACAATTCCAATGTGTTAACAACATACTCCATCTCACAACCTTCTAGGACATTAAGATGCCTCAATTGTGGAAAGACTTCCCTGTTTAAGCTACAAAGACCATTTTTATTTCCGTTCATTTCACGCAAATATAGATATTCAGTTTTCTCCAACAACGAATTCAATCCAAACTGCTCAATGCTCGTCTTGAGTTTGAGTTTCAGGGTTCTTGAGGGTTCAAGGAAACCATACCAATCCCAACCGTCTCCTATAACTATTCTAAATCTCATCAAATTTTCAAAGCGCAAGTCTTTTGGAAGAATGTTGGTATCTGGTATATGTATGTCTAAAGTGACTAACCGGGACAAGTCTTTTAACTCTGCAAGGCTAGCATTGCCATCAACCTCCCATCCTACAAAGCTATTTTCCATATACAAGTCTTCTAATCGAGTGAATTTTTCTATGACATTGGGTGGGATTACTTTGAGTTCGAAACAATATCTCAAATCTAACAACCTTAGGCAAGTCAATTGCCCTATTTCCCTTGGGAGCTCTGCTATGTTTGATTTTGCAAAGCTAAGGACTTCCAGTTTCTTCAGTTCTCCAATTCTAGCTAGGTCGTGTCTAGGTATGTCTTGGAACACACAACGATCCAGACACAATGTTCGAAGGTTTGAAAGGAAATGAAGCGATGAAGGTAGCGATGGAAAACACATATTTCTCAAATTTAAAACTCTGAGTTGTTTCATCCCTTCAAAAAAGGTGTCTGGGATTTTCAAAGAACGATCATTATCGCTGAAAACCAAGAACAACTTGAGTTTGGGACACTTCAAACCTGTGGGAAGTTCATGAATACTGCTGTAAGGTAGTGAGATTGCAAGGCAATTTCTGAGCTTTTCCTTCGTCATCCGTTCTGCCAGTTCATCATAATTTCTCACAATTAGCATTTGCTTATCTTTGGATGCGACATAAATACCGACATCGCGAACAATATCATGCATTCTAAAATGCTTATCGCTAACAGTATCATGCAGCAACAAAGAAGAATCTGCGAGTGTATTGACCAATGTATCTACTTTGTTTCTTGCATCTTCCAACATATTGACGTCTTGAAACAAACCCACACCCTCACCAAATTTTAAAATGTCGAGGATTGAGAATAGATAATCTTCTGGAAGAAGACTGCAAAGCAAGAATAATGACTTCGCTTCCTCATCTTCTAGAAAATCGTAACTCCACTTTAGAGTTGAGTACACTTTCTGATCCATGTCTTTAATGCTTGTAGGGGTAGACTTCTTTAGTTGTCGCAAGGCATTCTTCCAAA
Source organism: Liquidambar formosana (assembly GCA_039720395.1). NCBI lineage: Eukaryota > Viridiplantae > Streptophyta > Magnoliopsida > Saxifragales > Altingiaceae > Liquidambar > Liquidambar formosana. The sequence goes on from CM077820.1 coordinate 40,387,705, forward strand.
TGGGCAATTCTTTATTTTTTAATGCGTTCGCAACTGTTACAATTGCAATCGGCAAACGTGCACATTCTTCAACTATCTCACGTGCTATACGTTTTCGATCATGATCTTCAATAGAATCACCTGTTGGAAATAAGAGTTGGGAATTCCGGTAAATTTGGGAACAAGGTAACAATGATGATAATGAGATTAATAGTAATAATTTTTATACTAGAGCTTAGAAAAGCCTAAGTTTAATAGAAGTAAGCTTTGGTCTTGCTTCCATGTCTAATTCAAAATTAAACAATTCAATAAATTTTAAATAGTGTTGAAGACACAATCCATCGTCTTGAATTGACAAATTCAAAATATGATGGTCATAAAATTAAAAAAAAAAAGAAAGAAAGAAAAGAGTAGAAATTCAAAATAGTGGTATTTCATGAATTTCTTAGAATTGATTTAACAACATCAACAATAATGATAACACCAAAATTTAAAAATATTCTAATTCAAGGTAATGCATTTATACCTTCAACACTATGTAATATTTCTTAAATTGTTTAATTTTGAATTGGACGCCAAAATAGGCCCTTATTTTAACTTTTTAATGAAATTTCAAAGATTTAAAAATAAAAAAAATTTCAAAAGCGAGTGAAGTCAAAATTTACAAGATCAATTTATTCTCATCTTTGCAGCACAAAAATTCTATTTTACGTCATATATGTTCTAAGTAGTTATTTCATAAAAAGGAATATATTTGCAAAATACTCCATATATTTGCAGAATACTCCGTAAGATGTAGAAATTCCCCTCAAAAGCGAGTGAAGTCAAAATTTACAAGATCAATTTATTCTCATCTTTGCAGCACAAAAATTCTATTTTACGTCATATATGTTCTAAGTAGTTATTTCATAAAAAGGAATATATTTGCAAAATACTCCATATATTTGCAGAATACTCCGTAAGATGTAGAAATTCCCCCCCCCCCCCCCCCCAAAATAAAAAAGAAAAGAAAATAGGAGTGTAAGTACACCTTAATTTTGAGTTAAAAAATCTTACATTAATGTTTTAGGATTTCTTATAACTCCCGCAAGGTTTGTAATTTTGTATATGAATGTTGCTTCAACCACATTACATAGATCATCTAACGTGGCAATGTACTGATTCCCCCCGCCGCCCCCCAAAAAAAAAAAAAAAAACTGACGTGGCAATATATGTGTTGAGGTAAGTGTCACGTCATAATGTTAACATGTCAGCAGAAAAGAAAAAAGAAAACAGGATAATACAAAGTCGATTTCTTGACTCTGGATGGATTATACTCCGTGAATATTGACGTGGTACTTCCACATTAGACCAACTACATGATATGGTTAAAGTGACGGTTCGGGAAGCATTTTCCTCAAAATACATCATTACATATTTTCAAAAAGCTCACAAATGCAATCAATAAAATAAAATAAAATAAAAAATTCTATACACAAGTTAAACCATTTTATTCGAAGTTCACTTATTATCTATCGTTTTACTGAAAGGGAAAAGAATAAGAAATTCAAATGTTCTCAGATTAATACTATTCTGGTAGACTTAGATGTCTCAAATTAATTTTTGTTTCCTAGATCAAGGCACTCGTCATGCACTCTTCTTGGGAAAGATCCACTCCTCTTTGAAAACTAGATTGTTTGATAGTCTTCCAACATATAATGATCTTCCACGAAGTTTCATGTGCAGTTAAGACTCTCCCACAAATCACAAGACGTCCATATGTGAAAGCTGACTTAAAATTATATGGAGAAGATGGAAGAAATTAAGAAGTGTGAGCTGTATTTTTCTTCAACCTTTTTCCTCTTCTCCTTATTTATATATGGAGGCGTTGTATAATACGAGCTTATAGGAGATCATTGAGTCTAACCCTTCAAGTATTTTTTATAATTAGAGGGTCCATCAAACACCAAGGTGTAACCACTCTAACAGTAAAATAATGGTAAAAATTGAAATAAAAATTAAAGAGTATGTAGTGTTAATCATCTGTAATTTTTATCCCTAATGACCTAGAAATAATCATGTCATCTGCACAATGAAATTTTTGTGCTTTTTAAATGAGTGTCATACAATAGCCACATCATCAAGAAAATATTTAAGAATCAATAGCATTTTCCAAAATTAAATAACCATAATCTTAAGATTAAATAAATATTTCCTTCATCCCACAAAGATAGGTCATTTTTGCTACTTTTGTTGACCCAAAATGTTTGTCTACTTTGAAAAGTCAAATCATAAACTTTGTAAACTTTTTTATCCAACTCTTTATTATTTCAAAAATTAATTTCAACACAAAACCAAATCCCAAGTAAGATAAAAGGAACATTTGGTATAAATAAAAAAATAAAAAAAAGTTTAATGGGTAATAACAAGTCAATCTATTGATCGTTTTTCGTATTCTATGTATTTTTAAAAAATGATCTGATTTATCTTTGTGGGATGGAAGGCACTAATAAAATAATAAAAAAAATACAACATTACCTGCTATCATCTTAAAGAAATCCCATGCTTCTTCTTCCCGTAACACTTCAATGCTGAAAGTTTCTTGAGTACGCATCTCATTAGATAATACATGTTGATTTCTAGACGTCATCACTACTTTACATCCCCTGTAATTGTCTCCAAAAGGAATTCCAACTTCTACCAAGTTAAGTTTTTCCCAAATGTCGTCTAAAATAACAAGGATGCTCTGCTTCTTACCCACCAATAATTTCTTCAGTTCCTCACACAGCCGACCTGCCCTTCCAGATTCAGTCTCCTTTTCAAGTTTCAAATTTAACTTGTCAGAAATTTCTCCTTGAATTTCTCTTATCTTCGGACTTTGGGATACAGTTGCTATTACAACCTCATCAAATAACTTTTCTTCCTCACATTTTCTCGCAATTTCTTTTACTAGCGTAGTTTTCCCCGTACCCCCCATACCATATACCCCAATCAGATTGACATTGGCATTACTTAATGACTCCATAATTTCATTGAAAATTGGCATTCTGGATTTAAAAGCTTCATAACCTTCTACAGCTGGGATCTTTATCTTTCGTGGAGGAGGAAAAGAAGACAATTGCTTACCTTCTTGGATTTTAGGTGCAATTTCTGCTGCTGTTTGCTTCGCTTTCTTGCTTTTCTGGTACCATGACTTCAAATTAAGCCATGCACACAATCGATTGAAAAACCCCTCATTTTCTTTCTTTTCGTCTTCCAGAAATTTCAGGGCGTTTTTAATGATCCCATCCACACTCGTCAGCCACTCTTGAATAAGTTCGATTTCACCAGCATTTGTCCAAGCATCTTTAATGGTTTCACTCACTTTCTGCAGTTCGTCAACTTCTTTGCTAAGTTTGTCAATACTGCCACGGTAGTGAAACAGATAATCGAGCTCACGTCCAATTGGATCAAGCAAGTGCGGAGCAACTGCATCAAAAAGACCAACCAAGTACGGAGCAACTCTACCAACAATTAGATTAACCAAGTACAAAGCAACAGAACCAACAATCGAAGTAATAATGTCCGCCATCAGCTGCTTCTGTATTTTTTTTTCCTTTTTCTTCTTTGTTTCCTTTTCACCCTTTTTTTTTTTTTTTTTTTTTTTTTCAGTTATAGAAAACAGATTCAAAGGAATACCAAAGAGCAAAAACGATAACTATTGGAATCAACGTGACAATTGAAAACAAATCAGGCGTTTTGCAAGCGTATCTCCTTCTCTTAGCTATCCAAGGAGCAGAGTATTTGTTCTTCTTCTCCTTTTTTCCTCAACCAATGAGTAGATCAGAGGTCTTCACCTGCAGATCAATTGAATGCCAAAAACGAATATGAGAATCATCACTTAAAATAAACGCAGGACTTGAATTTAAAGGTCGTGAAAACTGTTGACAAATCACATAATCAAGTTTGATGATCAATTACTTTTTATTTTTTAATTTATTGGGTAAGCCAAAGCTTGATGGAGTATTATTCTCTTCGGATCCATTTGCTACATGAGGGCAACCTCGTCCCTCTAGCCGTGAGTTCTCCCATTTTTTAATTCTTTGGAAATTAGATGTAAATGTAGTTAACAAGTAGTGTATTATTATTATTATTATTATTATATATATATATTTTTTTTTTTTTTTGGGTGTGTGGCTCCTTTCTCCCGAGTCCTGGTCGAGTAACAAGTGACTATTAATACAAGATCCAAAAATAATCAAGACTTAAAATGGGATCAATTTTATTTTCCATCAATAAAATAAATATTTTTCATGTTCCACTGCGAGTTACATCAGGAAATTCCTCTATCTAGTTCTCGTCCCATATGTACTGGGCAATTACAGGACATAAGTCGATAGGGGTGGCCTTGAAGGAGAGTGGCTAGAGTTAAACCCAAGCCCTCTTGTTTGGAAAGAGACTCTTGGTTTACTTGGTCCACCCCGAAAGATTAGGCAAGCCTCTAGGAACGAATGTGAGAATCAAAACTGTATGCCAATGAATTCAAGACTAAACAGTAGATGGTATGATGAGAAGTATAGACTTAACTAGCAGAGAGAGAGAGAGAGAGAGAGAGAGAGCACAATCTATAAACATCTAAGAAATATTTATTAGCACAATCTATAAACATCTAAGAAATATTTATTTTTTGACAAGATCCACATCACTTTTACCTTTTTCTCTCCATATTACCTCTATCAATATCAAATAAACCTTTATATTTTCCATTTACAAATCTTAAATCTAACTACAGAGTGATTCAGATCTGATAAAAATATAAAGATTTATTAGATGTTGATAGAGGTAAAATAGGTTTTCAAATCCATAAAAAAGACAAAGTAGAGATAGTTCAAAAAATTCTAACCACAGACTCCAAATTATAACTCAACTAATAATTCAAGTACTGAATTGATGTAATTTAAACTTTGGACCCTAAATAACAATTTACCCTTATTTGATTCTACCTTAACTACCCTGCCACCTCTGGTTACTCATTGACCAAATAAATAACAATTCTCTCGCATCTCTCTCAAACGCACGCACAACGCCAGACACCTATCATTCTTTGGTTTAGTCCTCTCCTAAAAGTCTAAAACTACATAAAACACCGATCTCACCTACCTCCCTCTCCATAATCTGTTAATCTTGGATAATAATCACCCATACACCAAATCACTAGGTTCCAAACAGTTACCCTTTGAGTCACTCCAAACCAACCGCTTATTGTGCCATCCTGGTTGAGTTAATCATTATGTCCTTGATAACAAGATAGAACTATAGAAGGAAGAAGCCTTGTGTATTGTGGGTGCTATTGACAGTGATTGGATGAATGGTGAATCCACCTACACCAAACAACTTTTCCTATTCAGAGAGAAGACAGAAAGCAGACAAGCCAACTATTTGCTGCACTAAAATATTTTTATATGATCAAGCCCTTTTTAAAATATTTTATAAAAAAAAAAAATGGAGTAAGAAGGCAGGAGTCTTGTGGGTGTAATCCATATTCCACAGTCCATCGACGAACCAATTAAAATTCAACAACTTGCTATACACGGAAGTATGCAACAAAAATAACAAAGTCACTCTGTCAGAGTGCAACTTGAATTAACAGTGACAATTGAAATCAACGAAAGGTTTTTTGCAAGCTTACCTTTCTTAGCTATCAAAGGAACAGAGTTCTTGTTTTTCTTCACTAGTAGATCACTGCAAGATATGAATGTGAACAGTGCACGGTAGTTGTGGATGGCAAAATGAGGAGTATAGGGAGTAAGGAGAGAGAGCACAAACGTCTTATGTCACCTTAGAGATTGTGGAGGGAGATGCTATGAATATGGAGCTCGCATAACAGTAAGTCAATATCTGGACAAAACCACAGGATATTCAAGTTTGATAATTTATTGACAGTAACTTTTTCTTGGTAATCTTCATTACAGATTTACAATTGTACTGAATCATGCATTTTTCTACAGAATATCATACCACCAGGTCCCAATGCATTAGACACAAAAGAAAAGTTAGGATAAGATATAAAAATAAAAAAAATAAAAAAACAAAAAAAAACCACATCCTTCCATCACTAGAAGCATTTGAACCGATTATTTCAACTAACTAAAGTGAGGGTTTTTGAGTGAGAGAGTTTTCATTATTATGGTTGTGCAGTGGGTGTGTAGAGCAAATTTATGTTTTTATTTAAATCACTTTATCCTTAACAGTCATTTTACTCAATGATATAATAATAACAAAAAATATCATTAAATGATGTGCGTAAAAGAAAATTTTTTTGTGTAAATAGCCACACCCATTAAAGTCGTGATAGGTGTCTGGCATTGTGTATGTGAGAGAGATACAAGTGTATTTATTATTTGGTCAATGAATAGACCAGAGGGGTTGTTTAGGTATAGTAAAATAAATTAAAAAATTTTTCAATGCTTTTGAATAGAATTGGTAAATTTGTCCCCTTAAAGATTTTGATATTTGAATGTCGTGGAACCAACAAAAATCTCTCTGGCAATAGCACCAACCAATACGTTTCCTTTTCTTTTTGAACTCATATGAAACATGCTCTATAGACGGTAAAAGAGTATTACTAATTATCTAATCCATACTTTAGATAATTACAAAAATAAAATTCAAAAATTATATCTTGATTCCACAAATTTATTTATTTCTTTTTATTTTATTTTTATTTTTATTTTTTGTTATAGTGGTTTTGCTAATGATTGAAGCAGGATCAAATTTCAACTATTACAATTAAAATTATTTTAACTTACATATGTTATGGAATACGTTAACTACACGAATGATATGTATGCTATTAAAACAACAAGTTTTTTTGTTAGGTTTAAATTTTGTACACCAAATGGGAGTTTTTTTAAAACTTAAGTACGTATGCGTGTTAATAGATATGATACGCATATTTACTAACTATGGCAAGAAGCCAAAATACTACATATATCGAACGACTATATAAAAATTACACATTGAAAGAGTTGCCTTGTTTATTTTGATATATATATATATATATATATATCTCAATTTAACTGAATCCTCGTTGTTGTTGGTTAGTCTAGAATTTACATAAAAACCTTTATTTTGTCCATATTTGCTTTAAGTAATCATGTAAGGGTAATTTTTTCAATTTAACAAACAAATTTAGTTACCAAAAGTTTTAAATCTCATCTAAGCATGATAAGTGACTTAAAGGCCTTAGTATGAATATTAGGTGCTTAGATTCATTTGATGGCGGTATGTAGTGATGTTGGTGTATGTGGGGTTTTATTTTTGACTGCATTGCATTCATTTTCAAAAAATGTAGGACCCGTTCAAATGGACAGTTTAGACTTAGGTCCATTCAAACGACATGTAACCCAAGGGTTTATTTATTCCGTGGAGACTTAGTGTAGACACCCCATTTTAATTTCATACCCCTTCACTTTTCCTTCTTATCCTTGACATGAAGCTTATGATCGCATGCATCTTTTGATATTTGTTTTGCTTACCATTCATTATGTTTGTTTCTTTTGAGAGTAGGGAACGTGTTCATATGAATTCTGATGGAGTTTGGATGAATATGGTTGGGGAAATAGAGCACTCTGGTTGGGCATTTTTGTCATTTTACCTCCTAAAACATCCGTTTGTCCTCCAATTCTCACCTGGTGAGTTCCGTTATAATCTTAGGGACATGCAGAATCCTTTTGTAAGATTAGCTTACGGTTTGATTAATTTCTAATTAGGTTTGCTCAAGAATGATCCACAAAAGCCTTTTTTAACCCTTATATTTTGACTTTTCCAAAAGATGCTTTTCAAACTTGGTTCTGTTTTCAAAACCAAGGGCCTGTTTGGGAATCTCAGGATTTGGGCCAGGCCTTTTCAAAACTAAATAAGCTACCTAGTTCATACCAAAACTAAGTTTAAATTGAACCGGTTCGTCTTTGTGGGCAGTTTGGTTAAAACAGTTTCAGTTCTCAATTTTCTTTTCTTTTTCTTCACAGGTGACAGAAAAAATTAAGGGAAAAGATTAAGAAGCCATTCATGGTGTTCTTAATTCTCAGACTGGAACGTGCTAGAAAGGTTGGAAAAGTTGATAAAAAAATTTAAATCAAAACCCTTATTCACAAATCTCCAAAAAAAAAAAATTTCCACTATAATATTTTGAAAAAAAATCATAACCCAACATATCCCCAATTTTCATCCTCAAATCAATTGATTAAAGTTTCCAAATCAGAACCCTAAATCCAAAAACTATCAATTCTCATCAAAATAATTTTTCTTTTTGTTTCAAAACCCTTAAATGTCTCGCTTACAGAATATAACTTGTTTGATTAGAATAAAAAACAGTAGATTGAAGAAGAAGGAGAAGGAGAAATAGAAGAAAAGGATGAAGATGATGACCACGTGATGATGGAGACATGTGCGACTTGTAGAGGAGATGTAGAGAGGGTTTGTAATGGTTCAGGAGAAAGAAGGGAAGAAAAAAGAGGAGCAGATCTGCGTGAAGAAAGAAGAGGAGGAGATGTAGCTTCAAAAGTACTTGCGTGAGTCGATTTTTTTGAAAAAAGGCTGAACCAACTTCTTTAAGCCAACAACTTGTTGGAATGCACTCAACCGGATTTTGGGCCTCAAATAAGAATAAAGTAAAACCAGCTAAGTGGCTTCAAGGTGGTTACAAAACGCGGGCCTGACTTATTTGGTCCAGGACTATATCCAATAGATCCGATTCTGGGCTTTGCCAAACACCCCGAATGCTTTAAAAAGAAATTGGGTTAGGTTTTTCAAGATGTTTTTAAATGTATTCCACGAGTTCCAAAGATGTTTTTATTGAAAAAATGACAAATCAAGACGCAAACCAACATTTTCTTAAAAAACGTGTATATCCTGAGCTCCCAACCGTCGGTTTCTTTCAAATTCCAACAAATTCATTAAGATTTGAGTGTTCTTTAGGGGTGCTCACGGATTCACTCGGCCTATGAAAAGGGTCCAATCCGATCCTACCCAAAGGTATTGGGCGGATTCAACCGATGGGTGGGTGGGTAGTGGTTTAGAATTTTATTTTTTTTGCGATTTTGTAGGTGGTTCGCAATTTTGAAAGAAAAAAACCGATCTAAACCCATCCGCCCACATATTTTCATACTTATTAAATTATACATGTTACATGTAACGGTGTATCATTGATTCTTCACTTTTATTTTTATTTTAAGAATCAATATATGTATTATAAATTTTATTTTATTGTTCATGCTCTTTCTCCCTTTATATATATATATATAATATAATCAACATATCTCTTGAATTATTTATCCTTTTGTCTTCTTTTTTTTTGTTTGTGTTTTTAAGATATAAAATGGTATGGCCAAATTAAGAGGGGGAAAAGACCAACAAGATCCAACTAAAATCCTAACCCGTAGACCCACCCACAACCCACCCACAACCTGATGTATTATGTGGGTCAAAACTACCCGTTTGTGTGGGCGAAAGTGGATGCGAATTTAGTTTCCCCGCCAAGACCTGAGCGGATAGCGGATGAACTCCAAACCCGCACCCACCCGACCCATGACCTACTGTTCTTCATTAAAATTTGACATTTTAAAGTTAGAATTTTGAATCAATGGTATTTTGCAAAAAAAAAAAAAAAAAAAAAAAGAAAAAGAAAAAAAAAAGGGATGAATTTGAACTTAAAACGGCCTATGCGCTCTTTTAAGCGTAGGAGGAAGTACCAGAGGTTGACAAGCAAGGCCACCAGGTGAACTAATGTGTAAGGGCATAAATTTGAATAGAATGAGCCTAGGGTATAGGTTGACTTCCAACTCAGCATCATCCTCTAACTTGGGCAAAATGAGACTCCTAATCAATTGAATGTGTGCACATAAATCATATTTTTCTTTTACAGGAGGGTATCAGGGTATGTGGCGCCATGCTCATGAATTGATGGTGACGAACATGTAGGCACGTAAGGCTGTTAAGATCTCCATTAAGCTAGTAGTGGAAAGACACAAAATACTCAGCAACTATTGACGCAATTGAAATAAGTATATAAATAAATAAATAATAATGTCTTCATCTCCTATTAATGTGTTCTTCCCCGTTTTCTTTTTCAGTTTCAGAAAATAAGAGTCAAAGCAAAAACTACAACAATGACAACAACAAAATAACAACTAAAAATCAACGTGACAAATTGAAACAAGGAAAGGTTTTTCGCAAGCATACCTTCCTCTCTCAACAATCAGACTAGCAGAGTTTTTGTTCTTCCGCTAGGCTCAAACCAGTCATAAGATGTGGTCAGATCAAATTCTAAGAATGAATGAGGGAATCACAACAGCGAATGAGTAGAAGACTTAGACGGTAGCTATGGATGGCAAAATGAGGAAATAGAGAGATTAAGCCAGAAGCAGAGAGAAAGCACAAACTGTTTTATGCCCCCTTACAAACAAATTGAGGGCTGAACTTGATGATACAATGCACATGAGGCTAGCGTAACAGTGAGATACCATTTTGAAGAATGACCGTTAAATCACAGCCACCCATTGTGTTGAAAAGTCACATAGCAAAACTTGATGATCAATCACTGACTGATTCACTGTTATATTGATTCAGGCCATTTTTACAGAGTAGAAAATTTAAGGTCTTGGTTACCGTGAAGGCGTGGATGATGGGACTTGGGAGACTGTCCTTGACCAGTGGTAAGTACCAGCTCCTTACCAACCTAACCCAATTAATTAATTTACTCCGCATAAACTTTCTTTATTTCTTGGGAAACCCAAAATCCTTGGTTTAATTCGCAATTTCTGTTTAATTAAAAAAGATAAAAGGGACAAGCCATGTGGGGGTCGATGTAAATAATAATCAATGGATGAATCAATCCGAAACCCAACGCATTAGAAAAGAAAAATGAAAAAAAGTTAGTTTATTCGTTTTAAAAATGAATAGCAACAACCCAACTTGCAGTAAATTATAAGGAATCTCTTATTTTATTTATTTATTTATTTATTTTTTATGTATCTCTCTTTGAAAAAAATGATTTTAATAATTTTTGGACAGTTTATAAATTTAGCAATTAGTGTCATCATTAATCGTTATCATAAAATTAATAATGATTAAGTGACGTTTTTTAAATAATCTTATGAATCACGATTAATAACGACGTTAATTGCTAAATTTATAAATTGTTTGAGAATCGTTGCACCCATTCTCTTTAGAAAATTATGTGAAAAATGGCAAAACATAGGAAGAGTTTTCTATAAACTTCTTAAAAAAATATCAAAACTAAATGTATTGAAAGACTAAACACCATATTATAATTTGTAGAGAAGCGTTATTGCCAGAGACAATAACTTTGTTTCCACGGCCTTTGTTCTGCGAGGACGAAATTGCCCCCTCGTAAAAGAGTTGTAAGAGACCCATCACAAAAAGGCAGAAAGAGGAAGGGGAGAAAAAAAAAAAAGAAAAGAAAGAGGGGGAGTTAATACTACGGCGATGACACAGTTGCATCTTACCGGATGACAACAAAATGGGAAATGGATTTTTTGACCATTCACAGCATCTCTTTAACGAATACCTAATTCAAAGGATTAGTGCACCATTCAAGACAACATAAATCAAACATACTTTCCTGGGAGCCCCCTCCCAACCCCAACCCTAACCTTAATGGGAAAGCCCTTGCCCCAAATCTAGTTTGGGCTAGATATAAAATTCCCATTCTTGTCTCAATTAAATTTAGCAATCTCATTCCTGCCCTGTTCCATCCATTTGTACTTGTTTGGATGAGATGTGAAGGGGTAAGACGAAAAACCCATTATGTTTGGTAACTTAAATTTGCTATGAAAAAAAAAAAAAAAGAAAAAAAATTGAACTTATATTTTTAATTTTCCATATTTAAAATAAGAAATCTTCAAAATTCAACAATTAAATTCATGAAATCACTTATAAATTTATTTTTTTTGACAATCGATAGAAACTACCCTTACCCCTAACCATCCTTAATATCAATAAATGAGTATTAATGCTTCTCTATAAATAGGAACCTGAGATCACTCACTTAACAAACGAGTCAAATGCCACTAGGCTACAAGGCAATCTACAAATCACTCTGAACTTGAAAAAACCTAAATAAATTTAATAAAATACATCATAACAACAAAAAAAATTAGTCACATCATAACCACTCTATATATATATATATTCTCTTAGGACCAACAACCAACTAGCTTTATTCTAGGCGTTAAACAAATGTGAGCAATTTGTGGTTCAATGAAAATCCAAAAATGTAGATATCTTAAGAAAATGTTTAGTAAGGCCTTGCACGATGAAGATTACTACAGAGATAGATCATATTATAATCTATCCATATGTGTCACCTATAGATAGATCATATTATGATATTATAGGGATGAAGATATTTAAGGATACTAGTTGGTGCACACGTGCGTTGCACGTGAATTTTTTTTAGTTAAATTATTTTTTTCAATAATGATAATAATTTTTTTAATTTAATAATTTTATCGTGCCTTTGCATAAGATGAAAGCACTTTGATCACTCAATCCTTTACTTATTTTGATATAATTACTATTTTTTTTTCATTATCTTTCCAAAATCATAGTGCTTAAAATTATCTTTGAAACTTCATTATATATAGGTTTTTTTAAGGGTTTTGTGAAACTTCAATGCTGAAACAAAAGGCTTTCTCTTTCGCTCTTTGTCTCTTTCTCCAATCAAGACATATTTACGCCATAGTTGAAAGATTTAATAGCAAATTATTAGTATATTAGTTTTACAAAAATAAAAAACAATGCATGATACGTAGGCGCTTTGAGATTAAGTCCGCCCTAGGATCTAAGTATCCTAATTTTTTTTTCTTTTCTTTATTTTATTTGATTATGTGGATGGATGGAATAATGATATGCATGCTGTCTTGTGATGATATATGCTGATTTTGTGTGGAAAAGTCTTTAATTTAGCCCAAATAAACTAAAAGACCATTTAGGGTGACATGGGTGCCTATAAGCTTTGCCTAGAACTTTCTCATATCATAACTTAGCTTCCAAATCCCTAGTTTCTTTGGTTTCCAAAAGGATTGTTTTTGTCTTTCTTTTTTAAAAACATGGAGTCATTCAATTGTTTTCTTTAAAACAAAAAGGTTTTTAGGGTTTTCCTTGTTTCCTTTAAAAAATAAGGTGGCGACTCCTTTTCCTTTTCAAATATATCTTTTTTGATCCCGTGGGCCACTTTTCGGGATTCGCAGGTATAATGCATTTTTTATCGTGGGCATAACCATACATAAATGGATTTAATAATCAACTTGGTAATGTTAAGGGCTATTGGAGTTAGGACTACTGTAGTTCTGGATTAGGACGTAGTGCCATGTTTTCTTATCCTTATTCTTGAAGTTGTCCCAAATTGAGGTTATTGCGGTCTCGAGTAGGGATGTGCTGTGTTTCCTCGTGAGGTTATTACGGTCTAAATTAGGATGTCTTGTTGTATTTTCTCTTATTTTGCGCGCAAGGCCTTTGGATTATGGGGAGGATTTTGTAATTAAAGGGAATTAATTAAATTGGACATCGAGTCTTGTGCATTGGGCATTATGCATGCATTTTAAGTTATGGGTTATAACTTATTTTTGGATTTTATAATATATGCAGAAAGTATATATATTTTATCTTATATGATATAATTGGTTTGTTTATATCATTGCTTTAGTTTACTTACATAAAATGGTGCCTAATGAATTGTCGAACTCATACCGATTATTTTAAATGTTTTTTAGATAGCGTAGGAGGCGATTTATGTTTGTGCATGGAAGCATGTCTAATTGGAAATTTTGTAATGTTAATTATTGATGTATCATGGGAAAAATATGAATTAATTTGGTTTTATTTGGGACAATTGCCGTCGGACAACAAGTAAATAATTTATGGAATGTAAATTTCAATTATTCATGGTTTGTCGGATGTAGAACACAATGTATGGGTTGATACCACAATGTATGGATGACAGAATTTTTATGAGATGAATTTTCTAATAGGTTTAGTTATGGTATGCCTAATCTACGCATGGGTTATGCTTAAATTTCTTTTTTAAAATATGAGATTTTGATACGTGTCATCCACCTTTTATCAAATGATTTATTAAACAAAAATCCGTTTTATTATAATTTATCATGGCTTAATTAATTTGGGTCATGATATCACGAGCCAAAAATGTTAATTTGGAGGCTAGGTTACGATGTGGGAAGGTTCTAGGTCGTGACCTATAGGCACTCACCTCGCTCGAGTTGGTCTCTATTATTGGTTGAAACAATTTATTTCTACTACATCACATAGTGTAATTAAAAGAAAATAAAAATAAAATAGAAAACAAAAAATCTAACCTAATTGGATTTGGGCTCAAGTGAACGGCCTACGTAAACTCCTTAACGAGGATCAAAGCTCGTATTTCGAACAAACATGGGAGGGTTCTACCCTTTGTAGAGGATTATCAATCTCAAATCTATAATTATTCTCTTATAATTTTGATGAATATATTTGATTAAATAATAATTGTTATTTGATTTTGAATATGAAGCTTGTTTGAGAAAATAAAGTTAATCTATCTAGATTTAAGGTTGACATCTCCAACGAGTGGTAGAACCAGGGGGAGCGTACATTTCACATCAGATAGATTATAGCATCATGAAAATAATAATCATGCAATATAAAAGATGGATCAAGACAAACCTTGTAAAACCGAGGTTGGGTTCTGTTTTATTTCTTCTTGTGTATGCTTTAGAGAATCAGACAGAACTTCAGCTAGGGAATGTCAAGAACTAAACACGAAAAAGAAGAGAATGAGTCTTTTCCAATGAGGGTACTAAGAAAGTATGACCTCAATGTACTAAGAACTCAAACCTTTTACTCTTAAGGTTTTCCGGCGAGGGTACTAAGGAAGTATGACCCCAATGTACTAACCAAAAATTGCCCTCATCTCTGCCTTACTTAGGAAAACTCAATTGAGACTTGATGATCCGGGAATAAGGGTGAGGCCACTAAAAAACTTCATTAAAGGTAAAAAACGGGGTCCTTGGTGGACAAGAAATTGCAAAAATGGAAAAAAAGGGCCAGGGCTGTCCAAGACATGGGAGGACCCGCCAAGCCAAGCCTAGAATTGGCCAAGCCAAGCCTAGGGCTAGCCAGGCCTTCCGTAGGCTCGGTGGCTTTGCCCGTTGACCCTTGCACCTTCAAACACGTGTATCGAGGCTGTTTTGAGTCCAAATTTGTTCGTTCTTTTTTAAAAATGTCACAAATTCGAAATTCTAGTTTTAAAAAAAAATGAAATTTTGATTAAAATTGTTCAAATTAGGTCAATTTGTTGAAATTTAAAAGAAAATGACGATCGGGAGCTTAAAATGCAGTTTTTGGGAAAAATGTCAGTTTGACTTGAGAATTGCCGTTGTTTATAATGAAAACATCTTGAAACTTATTGAAAACATTTTAAAAACATCTTTAAAAAGCTAACTAACCCAATTTAAAAACATCTTCAATCACTTGGGCCGCTTAGCCTAATAACCAAATATCATCACATAGGATCACAATTTCTTTAATCATAGTCCTCCTCCTATTTAGGCAATCAATGATTCTCTTTGCGTCACTCTCTACCATTAAGCCTCTAATTTCCATATCAATCGCAAATTGGAGGCCTTTCCTTAATGCTGTCACTTCTACTATATGAGCAATCCTCATGAAAGGAATCTTTTTTGCCATTCCTATGATAAACATCCCTTTTGCATCCCTGATCACTATACCCATTCCTCCTATACCATCAGCTTTAGTCCATGCACCATTTATATTGAGTATGTACAGCAAGCCAAGTGGGGGTTTCCATTGTTGCAAAACAAAACAGGGTCAAGTTTGAAAAACATTTTTAAGAAAACCGAAAGAAATGGGGTAAAAAGGGCGTTTGTGGATCATTCTTGAGCAAGTGTAATCAAAGACCAACCAAACCTGAGAACAAAGTTCTAAATAGATCCCTATGTCCCTAAGATCATAATGGAACAGATTGAGTGAGATTTGGAGGACAAACGAACACTTGGGATGCAAATGACAAAAATGCTCTTCAAGTCGCATAGGAATATGTCCCTTACTCTCGTAGGAGACTAACATAATAGATGGCAAGGTAAATATGGATTAAAAGATGCACGTCATGACATCCTCAATGTGAAGGGGTGTGAAAATGGGGCGTTCACAATATATGTAGTCCTTTTAATATCAAGTGTACTCCAAAACTCTTATTTGTAATTCCTCTTTTTCAAAATCAACCCATTGGATTAGATAAAATTCTTATGTAGGTGATTCATGCCCAAAATCATATTGATCCAAAACTTATTGTTATTCGATCTAAGACTAACATTTTTTAATCAATAATAATTACTTATTTAGGGACATTTATGGATGAAGCAGCTCTTAATCTCGAATCGACTTGATTTTGGCATGCATGACCTACATATGAATCAAATTTAATCCAACAGTTGGTTTCACAAAATACGAATCACAGATAAGAGTTTTGGAGGGCACTTGATACAAAGTTGCATCAAGCACACTTGATATTAAAAGCACACGCTCTCTCTCTTTCCCCCTCTCTCTCTCTCGCTATCTATCTATCTATCTGTCTATATATATATATATATATATATATAGTCCTAATCAGGTTAGCACGTTTTGATATAAGTTACATCAACACCATGCATTAGCCCAATGTACCATGTTACCCACTAATGCATGAGGTACAATTCCAATGTGGGCGTTGATATAAGTTATATTAACACGTGCTTACCTAATCATCATCCTATATCTATATATATATATATATATATATATATATAAGATTGGACGGCAATAAAAAAAAAAAAAAAAATGTGTTCTACTCTCACAAGTCTCATCTATGCATAGATCTTGGTTAGCTAACAGAAGCAAAAAGGTAGGACCTGAGGCTTGAATAATGAGAACTTTTGGGCTTCTATATGCTGTCGGAGGCTAATGACTTACTCTACCAACTAAATTGTACTAAATCAATTTTGCTAAAATTTATGCGTAATACCAAATTGGTACAATTCAATATAGTTTGGGTATCAAATTAGAATTTTTTTTTTTTTTTAAAAAGTTTATGTACTAAATTGGAACTAAATAAAAAATATTGGGTACTAAAAGTGTTCATTCAACTATTATATTTTAATTGCCCTTGACACGTAGGCTTCACATGGTATGCCACATGTCACTCACATAACGGCACTTGATGTGTCCATCAAGTATTTAAATGGCATTTGGGGTCAGAACCAAGTTTGGGCATGATAGTGAAATTTATATATGAAATTGAGAGAAAAACTAATGAGTACCACATTTGGATTTTTGAAAAAGTTAGAGATTTAAAATTTAAAATAAAAAATAAAAAATTCTTCTTGCAGATTTGTGCCTTTGGTTGACTGTTTTCTATAGTTGCTTGCTGATGGTACTGTTTCCCTCTTTCTTCCAAATAATAATAACTCAATATCACATTTACCCCTTTTTGTTCGACCAGACGATTTTGCCCTTCAAAAACAAAAATATAAAATTTCTGTAAGAAACCCAACTGCCAAACAACATTCTTATTTTTAACATTACCTACATTGTAAACGTACTGTCGCTTTTGGCGACTACCAAAATAAAAAATATTTAAAAAAAAAAAAATACCCCTTTGACTGTTGGTAAACAAAAAGTTGATGCACTTTGATTTAATTAATATCGTTTTGAAGCTAGGCCTCGCGCCATTCCTGTATATTGCATTCGCCTACTCGTACTTTCTGGAATTTCACTCTTGCTGGAATTTTGGACGATTCATAGAATTTTGAAAGCCCTGCCCCAACAAAAATGTCAACTTTTACCTTGGCACGGATTCACTGCTGAACCGTGCCAAGTTTGTCATCACCTTTGGATGACAGGTTGAAGGACTCATTAAAAATTGAAAAAATTGCTACTGAAATAACCAAAATGACTTCAATGACAACTTTTTCAATTTTTGATCCGAGCCGTCCAATTCATCATCCAACAGTGGTGACAAGCTTAGCACAGAGATGAGCTCTGCACTGAATCCGTGCTCACCCAAAGGGAATTTAGGTCACATAGGTTCTGCTAATTTATTAATAGGCCCGTAACGCCAGATGCCATTGGCTAGGAATCCTGGTTCAAGTCAACTTCCAGCATAGCACTAGGATATCATAGTGACTTGTAATTAGTGTTACGAAGCATAACTCAATTCACTACTCTCCGCAACTACAAAAATCCAGGAGAGTGACGGAGAACCAACCGTGGCCGCCACTGCAGGGGGGAGAGAGAGAGAGAGAGAGAGAGAGAGAGAGAAGGAGAGAGATCAACCGGTATGCAAACACAAATTTAAAGAGCGAGATTATCACCAATCCAAATTATAGTAAGCAAACATATTTAAAGTAGAGTTTCATGAGAGCTGGTCCCAAGTTCTATTTATGCTAGTACAGAACCAGCTTTGCATAAGGCCTTCTGCTCATTGTAATCCCTGTCCTAGACACAATTGTAATTCGCTAGAAGTGCTTTCCAGTAATCCCTTCCCTGAAAGCACTCCCGTTCTCCTTTTCTTTGTCACTACATCGTTGAAATATGAATGCTTCAGTGCACTACAGGCTGTTATTCTTTGACTTGGAGCCCAACAGAGCATTTTCTGGAAACAATAGCAAAAATAAGTCAGTTCTTTTTTTACTTTTTTCTTTTTCAGAATGAGGATCAACCAAATGCTTTAAAAAATCTGCAGAACTTGAAAAATTTCTGTGTGCACTTGCACACATGATAAATTATTACTCCCTTCATCCCACAAAGAAAGACCTCTTTGAAAAAGCACGCAGATTAAGAAAGCAATTAATGCATTAATTTGTCATCCATTCAACTTTTACATTCCAAAAGTACCCTTATCCTACTATCTAGTTGTGTTTAAAGTAACTCTTGGTGTAATAAAGGATAGTATGAGAAAGTTAAGAAAATTTATAATTTGACTTTTCAAAGTGACAAACATTTTGGGATAGCCAAAAAAGGAAAGAAGGGCTATCTTTAAGGGATGGAGGGAGTAGAAGATAGTCCCTACGCATATGATCCAGAAACCAAAGGTCTTGTGCATGGCTCGCAAGCATTGTTTAAAACTTAAGAAGCAAACACTCCTACGACATACCTTTGACAGAACACCTCTCTTCCCATCCTCATTCTCCTCATTAATTTTCCGTTTTATCCAATCATTCAAATGTTACATTTTGAATGATGGATGTGATGCTACATGTTACAATCTAGTTATACATATATGGGGAGGGATCTCGACACCTGGTGTAAGACTTTTTACACTCGCCCATACCTTTATGTAGGAATGATCTTTCGCCAATCCAATTGTTGGATTAGATACTCTACCTATGCACATAATGCATGCCGAATTTCAAGTAATTAGATATCGGGAAACGTTTGATCCGTAAACTTACATTATTTTTTATAAAAAAAAACTATAATTTATGGCACTTTATGGATGGCATAACTACTAATTTCCAAATAACTTGAAATTCGACATGCATGAGTAGAGTATCTAATCCAACAGTTGGAGTAGCGAAATATCATTCTTATAAAAAGATGTTGACGGGTGTAAAAGTAAAAAATCTTACACCAGGTGTCACCGGATCCCTACCCTATATACGATGTCATTCAGGTAGGGGCGTGCGGGTATAAGCACCCGCATTGGGGTTTGTACCCCATGCATTGGTAGGTTACGGGTTGCATGGGGCCAATGTATGGGGTACAACCCACATGGTACTTATATAACTTATGTAAGCACATTCTTACCTGATCGGGACTGTGTATATATATATATATATATTATAAATGTCGTGTACTAGCTATGTTCTACCCCAAATTTTGAGGATTTTCTAGGTCGACGTGTTTGTGTCTTATCATAACGGTGTCACATATCGGTGTTTGTGCTTCTTAGGATCAAAATCGAGTATTGAGAATAGCACAAGACTGAGTCCAATTGATTGCGATTCTAGCACAAAGTAAAAAATCACTACTTAGTACTTACAGAAAGAAGATCAATTCCAGCCTGTTCGAGAGTGGGAAATTCTTCTGCTAGGTCCTGCATGGTAGGGAGAGGAAATAGTAAAATATCAACTATCCTTTCCAGTTTCTAAAATAGAATAAAAGAAAGGGTGGCGTTATTGCCAGAGTAAGTTTTTATGCTTCCACGGCCCTTTTAAAACTTTGATTCTTTGTGGACTAAATTATCCCTCCGTTGAATGTTCTCATTTTCTCGTTTTAAGTGCTAGAGAGAGGCTATTACTACCCCTTATGCCAAACTCATTTGCTCAATTTAAGGATCTGAGAATATGTTAAACCCATTTGTAGCATGTGGACATTCTTGCTTGCATCCCACTCCATCTTTAACTTTTGAGGAGGCAGATAAAATACTCAAGATAATCAAGCACCGTCACATCAAGGATTTTCTTCACTCCAATTTTTAATTTGAAAAGAATACAATCGGTAAAATCAATTCAATAGTTGCGAATCAATTTGGCATTTGGTGTCAAGCTAGCTGAGAATTTGAAGTTTTGCAATAAGATCAACCAATCAAGTGTTTTTTGCCCTGACCCAAAATCAATTGTTTTTTTCCCGTGTGTTGTTCAAACCTTTTTGGGCTCAAGTTTTTTTGTTGCATAAATTTAATGTTTGAGAATTTTGATGTTAGCTAGAACCAGAGAATTGTTTGTTTGAGGTTCCTTTTTGGCCTGCAAATATTTTTGGAAATTAAGTTGGAGGTTTGATTTGGGTAGAGAGAGAGAGAGAGAGAGAGAGAGAGAGAGAGAGAGAGAGAGGGCGCTCCAGATCCATTGGACTAAATTGCAGGTGGAAGCCCCATCTTGCAACAAGGGTATGGGTTTGCAGAGAAGAGTGAAGAGGAAAGGCAGTTCACCGACAACAATTCACCGACAAAAGCTCCTCTGTCACTCTATGTGGAAGAAAGATGAACATTTAACAGAAGGTAATTTGGTCCACTAATAATTAAAGTTTTATTAGAGCCGTGGAAGCAGAAAAACAATCTCTGGCAATAATGCTGCCCTAAAAGAAAAATACCAAACCCAAAACAATTAATACCTTAGGGTAGGTGATTTTCCATCTACTCGCTGAAGACATGATTTCTTCACTTGGTGTACCCAAAATGCTAACAGAAGAAACTAACTGTAATCAACTCTAAACTAGAAATAGAGAATAATATGCACCACGCACATAGTAAACTATATATACCTTATGAAAGATAATAGCTGTGCAAGTTCTGTATTACGCTGGACTAGAGGTTTCCCTTTCACCATCTCAGCAAAAATACAACCAACAGACCACATGTCAACCACACTAGAGGTTTCAGGCAAGTTTTGCAAAATTTCAGGTGCCATGTACCAGAGATCTTTCACCTGGAGAGCACAATAGTATGAGAAAATAGAAAGATATTGCAATGGGTTTCTTACTTAACAAGCCAGAAAATTGTGATTGCATGCTCAAACTTTCCATAAAAACAATCATGTATTACAGAGAGCAATGTTCGACTAGACTAAAACAAAAAAAAAAAGCAAGACTGGGATAGCAAAACATGAACACAAGGACAATCTAAATTGTGAATACATCAAACATGGGTTAGATAAGTTCAAGTAGTCAGACAAATGCCGTAGATTACGAAAGAGTTTCATGTTCGACAGAGTCGAACAAGGTTCCATTTCTGAAATTCCACATAGTACATGATAGAGAACAAATTTAGACAAGAAGCAGGCAGGAGATAATGAACATTACATGGCGAGTTTCTATATAGTAACGAAGACTATCAAGAGCAACATCAACTGCCTTAGCCAATCTAGCCAGTCCAGCCAATCCAGCGTATGCAAGCTTCACTTGAAAGTTATCCACATCAATCAAAATATTCTTCGGATTCAAATTTCCATAGACAATACCATGAGAGTGACAATAGGCGACACCGCAAAGCATCTGATAGAGAAGGCGCTGCAAAGAAAAAATGTAATAAAAAAAAAATGATTGAATTAATGATAAAGGCACTGGAAATATGCAATTTCTATTGTTAATTTGGCATATATCTTTTAACAAGCTCCCTGTTGAACACCCTTTAAATAATGAACTCTTCTTTTTGTTTCTACTAAATACCTAGTCATAGGGAATTATACCAAGTTGATAATGACAAATAATGATATTAAGGCTGTTAAATCCAACTGCCTGCTCTTTCGCTACTTCCACCAAGTTATGCTTTGATCGGCAACAAAAAATTTATTAAAATAAAGAAAATGATTGTAGAAGATAGGACAAGGAGTCCTACCAGAAAAGATAGAAAAAAAAGTAAGAAACAACAAATTTATATTAATAAAATTTGTGCCTCGTTTACATATCAGATCCTAGTCCTTTCCCCTAACCGAAAAAGGGAAAGGAGGATAAGGAATCTTCTATGTAAAATACAATGAATACAATACCCAGTATGCAAGGGGTGGACTTCGCCGAAGCTTTGATGTTGGTGTGAAGGATGGGGAAGACAATTGAGCCCCTATGGAGGGTGGAGTTAAAGCTTCCCAGAAAGGCATAACTCATTAAAAATGACTGTATGTTGCTAGCATAAAGAGATTTGTCACACCAGCAGCCATAGTCGATCACCACTGTCAGTTGCAACCCCACTGAACCAGTCGACCTTCTTGTTTCCTAGTCATCAACCATCCTTAGACCTCAATAGCTTTCAGCCATAGGCCTTAACAAATCAAGTTGCAGAGTTAGTCGCACCACCACCCTAGGCCATCCACAGCCCTAGAAAATAGTCAAACCTCGTCTGAACCTGCACATCATCCAAACGTCAATTACCATTGAGCACTTGATAGCAATCATCAGCTCCTGTTGCAACTCATCCAGCCCTAGTCAAGCCAAACCGGGTGATCCTCAACCCTCATTGAAGCATCTCCAGACATTGTTATTTATTGCTCAAAAGTATGAAGCATTGTGAAGCCTTTCTTACCTATCATAGACCTTCTTTTCATCTTTGTTTAACCTTTGTTACTCCTAATGGTCGAGGATAAGTATAGATGGCAATTGTGGCCCGCCCCACCCTTATAGGGTTGCTTTTTGTGATTTTTTGGGTATGGATCCATTATGGTTTATGTATGCTCCAACCCACCCCGTCTCAACTAGAATGTTACGTTTTTAACCCCATATATATATATATATATATATATATATATATATATATATATATATATATATAGATACATACTTTTAACCAAACCCGAAGACCCTATTCTCTCATTCTCACTACCTCCCTCACTCATTCACTCTCAACCAGTCAACCCTCTGTCTCTCTATGACATTCACAATCACCGCCGGGAACTTTCTCACTAGCCAAGTGGAATCGATCTTCAACAATTCAGATCTACACAAACCATGATGGGTTTTTCCTTTATTAATCGTATACGATTCAGATCTCCGTATCTAGATCTTCGTCTATAGTCATGCACCGTGTTAGACTCGAGTGTGCATAGAGTGTCGGACTCATCAAATTTATAAATTCAGGATATGGGGACTCGGCAAAAAAGGATCCAAAAATTGAGTACATGTACTTGGATACATGAGTATGTATGTATATATATATAAGTAATATAAGGTAATTTTGTTGGGGGGTATATTTGAAAACATCTTAATTTCATGTAGTATTGTAATAATAGTTAATTTTAGGGTCTGAAATAACAATATAAGATTTTGGCCATTCAAGAAATTTAAAAAGTAAGAAGGCTTATTTTAAAAAAAGGAAAATATATATACGATTTAAAGGATTCTCTTTTGAGAAACCCACAATCTGCTTTTGCAGAGGAGCCGACAACGCAATGAGCTCCTCAACAATGACGACAACATCATCAGCAATGACAACGACCTCCAGTGACCTCACTAGCACCACTTCCAACCCATCTTTGGCACCATTCCTCCAACAACACTTCCGATGACAAGATATGCACCCTCCTCTCTTTCTCTCTCTCTCTCTCTCTCTCTCTCTCTCTCTCGTATCCGATTTCTGGTCGGCGAATCCACGATGGATCCCATACCGGTACCTATGTCGTGTTAACACGGGTACTTTGGGGTAAACTGTTGAGTCCTTGTAACATAGGTCATGCATACATCAAATCTGCACCAAATCTACGTCATCTGCCACCATTGTCATAGTTCGTACTCTAACTTTGAAAAGCTGATGGGTTGCACGAGAGAAGTTGAAGACCAGTCATCCCGTCCACATTTGGTTCGCCGATTAGATGTTGGTAGCGTTTTGCAATATCTAAGGCCAAATATCTTTTGCATTTCGTAGCCTAAATAAATGATAAGTGAGGGAAGCAAAACGTATAGTGAGCACCCATGGTGGCCACTTGGCTCCCGTCAATATAGGGTCTTGTCTACAAACCAATTGGGTGCTTTCCTCTTCTTCCTGCTTGACCATAGCAATGACCACCTCAAGCAAGCTACCTTGAAAAGGTTAGTTACTTATTAAGGTAGGTCAAAGGTCTTGGCATGACCAAAAAAAAAAAAAAAAAGAGGGTGTACCTTTACAACTTTCATCCTCTTCTTTAACCTTTCCGTATGAAAAGAACCACTTTCCAAAGTAGTTTTCTTTAAAGTTAAGGGCATAGCACGCACCCTAAGTCACAACGTTACCTTTGCCACCTGTTTTTCTTCTGCAAATGAGCCTCAAAGAGAATCATTCTTGTATATCACCAGTTCTAGGCAACACTACAAAGGCAAATTCTTAAACTTACGTAGTGGCTCCAAAATAAAGCACAAGAACTTCATACCCTTACGATTGTACAGCTCGTGTCAAGGAAAGATGACCTCTATATCCAAACGAAAATTTGATAGATTCTTAAGGAGGAACTCCTCGGCAACATCTATATTTAAGGACATATCCATGAAGAGTAGGGAGAGGTTGATCATAGCCCAACTGTCCTTCTCATCATCTTGTTGGGGCAATAGAAGTTTGAGTGCTAGGCCCCATCGTGAACCTCTAAGAGGTAGGCAGCCAACATGGCCACAAACATGCAAAATTGCTTATGGCTCATCTCATCATCCTATGGCTTAACTTACTACTCTTTATCAACAAAAAACTCACGATACCTCACCATGGTAGGCCTACCAATATAAGGCCTCCAAATGAAGAGAGCCTCATCATCCCAATAATCACTGAGACATTTAGTCGAAGCCTTCCTCCACCTCCACGCCTAGGGGAATTCATGTCCCCTTAACCTCAACTTAGACCCCATCGACCTCACATACTTCCTTATGAGAAGCCTTAAACTGAATTTTGTAGGGAGATAGCCTCATACAAAAACAGATGCAAAAAAATGATTTGATTGAAAGTATTAACGCCACACCTCTCCAGGAATCTCTCCATCTCACCTTTAATCATGTCAAGGAAACAAATATAGAGAATTGAGGTTTACTGGAACCAAAACAAAGTGTACACCCTTAACAAACATAATGACTAAGGGGAAGAACACAGTGAGAACTTGATCTTTAGGGCTCCCTCGAACACAGTATTACTAAACCACAAGAACACCTCTAGCCTATAGCTGTTCACTTTGTTCTCTGCAACTATATCTTCTCGGGGTCCTTATTTTAGTTCTTAAAAAAAGTACCTCATCTAACGCATGAAGTTGTTCTTAAGAGTCTCATAAGCACTTTTCTTGTCGAAGTGCAATCTCAGCTTGAAGTAAGCTATCGTGGCTTCCTTCAAGAACATCTTGATCAATTGATCCTCAAGAGTAAGTTTTATTGATAAAAGATCTTCAACACCAAAGGGTTTTAGAAGGATCAATATGACCACATCTTCAAGGGTGGGAGTAAATTCTCCCCATGCCGCTACCAAGGTGTGCATCTTTAGATACCACCTCAAAATCAATGTTAGTCTCTTCTTATCCCTGAAGATTTTGATACCCCTACTCATGCGGATCAAGTTGATTACACCATCCTCCATCAATATGGCCTCGTAATCCTTACTGCTTAATATCCACCGGCACCATTTCCCTAACCCACAATGGTGGTCAAATGCAACACATACTTGATGGGAGATTCAAGAAAATCACCCCACCTTATGATGGATCAGAAGATTGACTCGTTTACAATGATTCCCTTAAAAGTAGTGGTCTCAAGTTGGCTGAGCAACACCTTTTGACTAATGGGAGTGACGAAAGAAGGTCCTTCCTTGTCAATGAACATCCAGAATGAGTTTTGGAGAACTAAAGCATTAGACCACCATCAGATGAGGGAGAACCTTAGGGATCAACTTATCAAGGTGCCTCAAAACAATGTTGGCCATGACGAAGTCAAAGTGGGGAGAAAAGGAGGGAGGTTGTGTACTTCAAGTATGAAGCTCCATAAGAAGGGACCTCACATAAATCAGAGATAAGGGTGCAAGTGAATGGCATACTAGTATTTATACCCAAAGGGTCATCATTACCCATGAATATAAAACGTGACATCGCCATTGAGTCTTGATATCACAATGCAATTAATGTGATGCTTTAACTTAGCAGATCTAGTGTTGACTCGCCCGCCTTTGACCTAGACCCAGAGGTCACCTCGCAATAAATGAGGCAATTAATGAGGGAACATCATGCGTTAACACGTTTGACAAACCAAAGAGACCCACACACACAACTGCGTCTACGTGGACACGATTTAGTGGAAATTAAATGAGTTAGACTTTGACAATTCCCACATGCAACTATCACATACACAAAGGAGAAATATTTATAGGTGATTTTCCTAGCCACATTGAACCATTGAAAATCTGTAACGTGTCCTTTCCAAAACAAAGAGCAAGGATCACATGAGCACATGGTCCTAAGCTCTAACAAACACATGTTTGTTTTTAATTGTAATCGAGCACCACCCTTTGCCTCTCAACGGCGCGGGCGCACTGCTACTCCCTCACACTATCTAGCACCTCCACATAAGTGCCCTCAACGAGGAAATCTTCCACCCAGCAAGGATGCCCATTTCCCAGTAGATGCCTCCCTCTATGGAGATGCTCGAGCTACCTCAAGGTTGGTCTTCAAGACTCTTCGAGGTCGAATCCATCAAATCGCGATAATAGATGCCAACGTCGATAAATCCACGAGGTCCCCTCAAAGTGTCATCATGGCACCACATCCAGCTGTGATGCATGTTCAGGGCAAAGGTAGGACCAATAGGGCTCAAAGGGGCTGCACAATCTCGTCCATCCACTTCACTTGAGATGGTTAGAGGACCTTGGTTTTGTGGCTCGAGAGGAAGTTCACTTACGTAGAAGCAAGGGCGAAGCCAGAAATTTGGTTGAGGTGAGGTGAACTCATTGGTGTTCAATTTGTGAAAATGGTGAAGACAAGTGGCCATTATAGAGGAACAAAAGCTATGGATCACTACAGTATAGGTGAAAAAGTTCATATTAGATGATATAAAAATTGCCCAAAAAAGCCACTCATTGAGGACAACATGGTAAAAATAACAAGAAAAGGTCACAAGTTAATGAATTCAATCATCAAAGCAAAGTACTCAAATAAGTTTGAGGGTAGGCAGCTGCCCCTCTAATGCTCAGGTGGCTTCGCCTTTGAGTAGAGGTCACCCCCAATGCACTTGCGGGCAGCATCTCCTACCTTAGCCAATTTGAGAACAAATGAAGAGGATGTGACCTTTGATTACATGTCACCTCCATCACAACAAAAACTGCCATCATGATTGACCATACGAAAGAAGAATTTCGAGTTGGCTATGCTTATTAACACGACATGAAGATTACAACTTGCACACTGCATTATAACAGACTTAATCCCTAAGATCTAGGCCTACTACCTCACCTACCCTACATCTAGGTTGCACCAGACCTCAACAGCAGTAACAAGAGGCCACTTCTGACATCACTTAAGGGAACCTCAACAACCCTAGTAATTAGATAACCAACCTCTCAGTCACCGTCATAAGATTCTATTTTAGTGGAATCTTGCCTAAGGCTAGAATTCACGCCTCAAGATATTGGATCCCACTACCCTTTCCCCTCCTTTACATAGTTTTCATATTGCTTCTCTCTCTCCACCACTACTTCTCCAAAACCCTGACACCTTATGCAACCAACCTCATTGACTAAGATCCCCGTGAGCACCTCTCGTCATGGTTCAAAGTCTTAGTCTTGGTCGTCGTCGTGTTTTAATTTCAGTCATCATCGTGCTTTTGTTTCAGCCATCTCGATTTCACCCATCTTGTCGCGTTTTGGACGAGATATAGCTTTATCCATAAACAAATGTTTTAAAACAAAATTTCAAAAGGAAAAATTTTGGGGGGGGGGGGGGTTGGGGAAGATAATCACATTGGAATCATCAAATAAGCAAAATAAACAACTAATGACACATAATATGGTCAAAGACATCCAAACATGACCTAGAGTATTACTAAAACATGAAAATACACTTACAACCATGGTTAAATCATTTAGGTCATTACACTCATGACCCGATTTTTTACGACCAACAATTGTTCAAAAGCCATCTCAAACAAAATAATTTCATTCCCATTAAACATAGAGATAATCCATAACAAACCCAAATGAAAAGAAAAAGGTAAAACAACAATGACTAAATTTCCTGAATTCATCTAGCCTCATCTTCTAACTAGATACAAGTATACAACCATGTGAGGGTAATAAGAGTATAAATAGAAAAATTATCTAAACAAGTACCTAAAATCTATCTGTGAAAGAATTTAGTGTCAATGATATATCACATGTTTCTTAAAGCATCAACTAATCTTCAAAGCTATAACGCAAAACAATAATTATTTGATATCAAATCCATGACACTCAAAATGCAAGATAGATTTCACTCACTTTTATAGCAAGTGGATCCTTCATTTTTTCTGGATAACTGTCAATGAACTGCTTCAGGTTAGGGCCCACATCCTCATAAACAAGCTCCATTTTATACTCATGAACCACCACATCCAGCAACCTGTCACCAAATTCCATTATATAATTTGTCCAAAGAAGTCTATAAGATAACAATATTTAAAGTCAAATAAATTGTAGTTTATGTTGTCTACTGTTTTGCTCCTAGGAATCATGATTAGTGTAACAAAAACCAAAGTTAAAGACTTAAAGATAAGAATGTCTATATTTTATAATTATAAACATGCATAAAATTTATTTTGCACACATGTAAAGGTATGGAGCGATTCAGATCGTCTAATAACATTACATCATCCAATTTTTAAACTTCCAATGATTTTCAGCACTCGATGGCCTGCTTACAAAGGATGGCCTGCTTACAAAGTTCATTTGCTCTATTAGGTCTGGTTTGGGTACTTAGATCTTTGTTTTCCTTAAACTGAATTTATTATTATTAGTATTATCATCTTTAAAAAAAACTCTATTTAGGGTAGTCTTCAACCAACAACCTAGCACACCAAAAAAGCCCCTTTTATGTTGGCCGGCCGGGTAATCCAAAAAAAAAAAAAGCTAATTAATACAACGGAAATATCACAAGAAATCCAATCACAATGGCCAACCTTAAAATTTCCAACCCATCTAACCACATTCCGGCTCACACCATCCACACTAATATTCAGAACCTCTACACATGCTTCTCTAAGACAAAACAATGGCTATTCTGTCAAGATAGATGTCAAATGGATGAGACATAATAATTAGTAATATGATTTAATCGTTTATGGCACGTGGCACAAGTTGAAGCCACCATTCCCATGATTCCATCCAAGCCTTACCCATGATGAATCCCAACTCTACACATGCACACAAAAGCACACAGAAATGGATGCACACTCTTCTGCCACACCAATTACGTTTGATATATTTCATACCTCATAAATGTTGAAGAACTGTTGGTCAGTTGAAGAGGAACAACTTAGGAATCTTCGAGTGGTTCTTCTTTGTTTTGAAGCGGTTTCGGGGTTGAATGTTAGCCTTAGTAAAAGTGAGATGATTCCAGTTGGTAGTGTTGACAACATTGCTAATCTTGCTTCTATTCTTAGTTGTAAAGTGGGTAGCCTTCCGGCTACTTATCTTGGACTTCCCTTAGCCTCTCATTTTAAAGATAAAAAGGTGTGGGACTCAGTGGTTGAGAAGGTTGAAAGAAGACTTAGTGGTTGGAAAAAGGGCTATTTATTAAAAGGGGGTAAGTTGACTTTGATTAAAAGCACCCTTTCGAGCATTCCCACGTATTTCATGTCAATTTTCAAGGTTCCTTCCTCAGTGGCAAACAATATTGAGAAACTTCAAAGCAATTTCCTTTGGAATGGCTCTAAAGGTGAATTCAAAAATCATCTTGTTGATTGGACCACTCTTTGTTTTCCAAAAAGAGAAGGTGGTTTGGGGATTAAAGCTCTCAATTGTATGAATAAAGCTCTCCTTGGGAGATGGTTGTGGAGATTTGGGAAGGGGGAGCATAGCCTTTGGAGGGATGTTATTATATGGAAATATGGGTTGACTCTCGGAGGTTGGTGGTCAAAAGAAGCTCGGGGCTCTCATGGTCTAGGCCTTTGGAAGGCAATTATGCAAGGCTTTGATGAATTTGTGAAGGAAATTGGTTATAAAATAAGTGACGGTGAAAGGGTGAGGTTTTGGAATGATTCTTGGTGCAATGTTTCTACTCTTAACGCCAAATATCCCTTGCTATTCAATATTGCAGTTAATAAAGACACCAAAGTGAGGGACTACATTGTTGTGGAGAATGGAATTATCACTTGGAATATCACTTTCATTAGGAATTTCAATGATTGGGAATTGGAGGTTGTCTTGAATTTTTTTCAAAATCTTTATGATAGTAAGATTTCTTTAGGAGGGAATGATTCCTTGGTGTGGTGTAAGGATTCTAAAGGTTTATTCTCAGTGAAATCTTATTACAACATTTTGAGTCCTAGCAATTGTCTATTCCTTCCCGCTAGGAGCATCCGAGCATTTGGCTTAATTCAATCCCATCCAAAGTCGCCTTCTTCTCTTGGTTAGTTTATAAGGATAGATGCTGGACCTTGGACAACTTGGCAAGGAAAGGATGGGTTTTGGCTAATAGATGCACTCTTTGCAAGGAAGATTTGGAAACGGTTGACCATCTTTTTATTCATTGTCGAGTGGAATGGTCCTTATGGTCGCTCATCTTTAATTTATTTGGTTTACATTGGGTGTTGCCCTCTAATCCTCACAAGCTTTTTGTGGAGTGGAGATCCAAGGTGGCAAAGAAGAAAGCAAGTGTGGTTTGGGACATGGTTCCTCATGCAATTTTTTGGTGGCTACGGAAAGAAAGGAACCTTAGAACTTTTGAAGACAAGGAGGTCTCATTAATTGAGCTTAAGTCTACTTTTGTGAAGACTATTTTTTGGTGGTTTAATAGTTTTACTAATGACCACAACAAACCCTCTTTTGTTTCTCTTTTAGATTCTCTTAAACTTTAGCTAGTTACTTCTTTTTGGCTAACACTTGTATATTCCTTATGTACTCAGGTTTTGCCCTTTACTTTCAATACAATACTTACTTCATCAAAAAAAAAAAATTTAAAAAAAAATGGTGATATAAAAAAATGAGGTTGGTTCAACTCTTTTTGTATGCAGACTATTTTTGAGAATGAGGTTTGTTCAACCCTTTTTCTATGTAGACTATTTTTAGAACATAACCCTACCTCTATTTGGTTTCGAGATGAGATTTATGCCTCTATTAGTATAAACCAACATATGAAACAAATCATAAATTACAAATATGCAATAAAGTATGTCTCATTTACACATTATTTTCCACTGCTTTTTCTTTATATAACCAAATCAATTTCTTAAATGGAACTATAACTTATATTTCTGCATTTTATGAAAAGGAGCCATAAGAATTTATCCAAGAAGCATGGACACTGAAACATGGACAATGAAATGTGACATGCTTACGATACAACGCAGACAAGCCGACATAGCAAATCCTCAAAAATTAGGTTTCGACACAGCTCACGCAACATTAATAAAATATATCTATTTTATATATATAATTAGATCCCATCACATCTTTATCAAAAAAATTAAATTAAATTAAATTAATAACGTGTAGCATCACATCCATCATTCAAAATGCTACCTTTGTATAATTTTTGGAAAACCCTAGTGGAGTTGTTCACTAATAAGATATGACAAAATGAAAAACAAATAAGGAGGAGGAAGTCAGTGTGTTTGCTTTAGTTGCTTTCTTTTTGTACTATATGAATTAGCATAAAATCTTGTCCTCCTTTAGTTGTATTCTGTGTTTTTGTTAATAAAATCTTTCTCTTGTTGGTGATAAAAATAAAAATAAAATAAAAATAAAATAAAAGAGTTAGGGAAGAGAGAGGTGCCGTGACGGAGGAGTGTCTTGTACAACATGCCATGGAACCTCTAGGGAAGTGTCCATGCTTCTTAGGAGTTTATATATATATATATATATAGATATACGGGGGTCGGGATCAGTGCACACAATTTTTGTACACAATTCTTAAGCTGTTGGATTCACAAGATCTAACGGTATCCAAAAAA